>VWZF01003291.1:147650-468333 GCA_013396755.1 Sclerurus mexicanus
AAAAAAAAAAGGAGGAATTTTTACTGAGTAGACTTAGGGACTCCAAAACCAGGAAATTCTTTCTTAAATTTACCCTCTTGGCATGGCAATCTAGATAGCGTGTAATATTTGTCTCTCTTCCACCTTTAATAGAGATTCATATTACAAAGTGAATTTTGTTTCCTCTTTACTGAAAGCTAAAGTTCCCTTCATGACATTATGTGCAAGTGTCCCTTTGTGGTTTAAGAAATAACATTTTTTCCATATTGGCCTGAAATAGTACTCTACTGACCAGTTTCAGTTTTTAAAGTAGAAAAGCAGATAATTTTTAAATAAAACCTTTTGTATATTTCAGATTTTAAGAATTGCTGTCCCTTCTGGTAGTCAGATTTTTTTTAATACTTTCACCATTTAGTCACCTGTTCCTCAATTCTTGCTTAAAGCAGTGGTTTTCAATAATCAAAAATATGGTATACAAAAAAAATGGTGTCTTGTTTCTTAGTTCTGTTTAGCATTTGGTAAATCCAGCAACTTTTTATGTGTGTACTAAGTATATACAGATTTTGAAAGCTAATCAGACGTTCTCTTTTCTTTTTTTAATGCTATCCTGAAATACAGTTGTTTAATATTGTGCTTTTAAAAAGCACTGGCCCTCTATTTCAGCATCAAATAGTTGTCACTTGAATAAGCTATAAATTTTATGCCCTTCAGTTCCTTAATGTTTTACAGCAGATTGGAGAGTACTTAATTACTTTTGAAATTATATTTAGTAAATAGCCAAAATAATTTATTTTTATTATGTAATTATGTCATCCTAAGAAGAACGTCGAAATAAAAATAAAACTCAGTCCAGGATAAAAAATAAAATTTTACAGTGTAAAACAAAGAAATTTTCTTACATTTACTTCTCAATTTTTTGATGGAAGCCAGTCTTCCATGATGATGAAGGTACTCCTTGGATATTCAAAACTCAGCCACATTTTTACTAGCTAGTCCAACAAAGTAAATAAAGAAGATACGTGAAAATCCCATGCAACAAAGGAACTGGTACTCTAAAACCAGTTTTTGAGCTTAAGAACCTGCATGTCAGTTGAGCTGTGCCTTGCAAGTCTCTGCACTGCATAGCACTGAATGCTTTTTTCTTGAATGACAATGCCGGTATAACCCTGACAGTAAACCAGCAGGTATTTTTGTAACACTGATACAATTTTTGTGGCTAAAAATGAGTAGTATTTGACATGAATATGGTCTCCTATCTACAACATGCAGAAAAATTTATTCATTAGTTTACGTGTGACTGCTTGTTACAGTCAAATTTTACTATGACTATGTCAAACTCCTCATGTTTGCAGTGTGTTTGTAACATATTTCTCTCTCCCTAAGCCCTGTCTTCACCCTGCAGAAGTAATTGATACTGAAGTTCATGTGAGCTGCAGGCCAATATCTGGGGACGCAGCCTTGTCAAAAATGGATGTGCAGGAGGCCATCACACAAATTCCTATAGTTTTGATCTAATTGTAGAATTTGGAAGCAGATGTAGAGGAAAAGTAGTAGTAGAAACATTGGCAAGCAGTTAATGATTAAATTAAAATTTGAGAACACTTTTATTCTTGGTGCCTTAATTTAAAAATTTCTTTAGAGCTAGTATTTACATCTGAATAAAAGTGATTCCTAAATAAGATTCCATCTTGGAGAAATTATTTTTTTCACATGTTAAAATACTTTCTACTGTAAGCATGTCTAGGCTGTTGTGAGTATGAACTTATTTGCTTTTCTATGTAAAGAACTAAATTAGATTTTAAATCTGAAGAATATTTTAGTACTGTACACAGAAGTACAGCAGAGCAGAATCCGATAAGCTAAGTCTTTCAAAACTCTGTAAACTAATGCCTCTGGGAATGTCGACAGCAAAAATGAAAGAGATTGCTGTGGTTAAAATCCAGCAACATCCAACATTTATCATTTGTGCTAACAGCAATAGCTCTCATGTTTCTAAAGCTGAAATTGCACATCTGTCATTTCTCAGTCTGAAATAATGAGATTTTGTTTTCTCTTGCCTTAATAATGTCAAAATATGTAATGTGAAAATATGCAGTGATGGTATTTTTAAAATTCTAGTAATTTTATTTAGGAAAATACTAGGTGCTATCTGGAATTAAATATTTGTGGAATCTGGTTGTTAACATATTTTTGCTAAAGTACTACATTTAAATATAAGAACTGCATAAAGATATCTCTTAGGATAATTTTGCCATCTTTTTTAGGGGCTTGACTCCTTAATAGGTGTTTTGTCTGAGGAAGTATAACAGTTGTTCCTGAGTTGTCTGTTATTTTCATCTCTCTTCAGAGCAGAGTTGTTTTGATCTTAGACTGCTTTTTTCATCTGCCATCTACAGTGCACCAGTATGTCAGAAGACAAATCATCATTTCTTCACTCACCTCATGTCAGTAATTTTGGTAGTTGATATTCCCATGAAATTACATCAGTTATGAAGGCAGTTGTTTCTTTCATAATCTCTTTTCATATGAATTCTGCCACTTTTACTTGTTTACTAAAGTAAAAGCTACTTAGTAACTGGGTTAACATCAGGTCACATACTGTCTAATTTTTTAAAGATTATCCCCCAGGCCAAAGTAAATATGTCTTACTACGTTTGTGTAGATTTTCCAAATGCTACCATTTGATTCTACTACCACTTTGTAGAAGGCAATGCTTTGCTGCAATAACCCTGAAATATAGATTTCAGGCAAAAAGACTACAACTAATTTAGAATACCTGCCTAAGTGCTTTGTCGAGAACCTAAAATAGTAGTGTGGCAAAGTATATTTCTTTAGTATGTTCATATCAATTTTATAAACACTTGCTGATGTCTAAACCATTTCTGAAAAGTGATACCGAAATTTGCTACATATGATCACAAAGTATCATTGTGCAAAGATGGATTTCTGTGTCACTCTTTAAACAAGCATGGAGCTGGGAAGCCAGCGCGAGCATTAGGCTCTTCACAGCAAACACCAGTGACACAGTGAAGATGAGCTGTATTTTCTGCTGGCCAAGAGAACAGTTTGCATCTGTGTCATAAGCTATTTTGTGTATGGAGCTCAAGGAGTGCCCCATTTTTATTGAGGCTTTCACTGCTGGGTGCAGCACTAACAGCACCATTCATTCATACAGCTGCAACCATGAAGACATTATGCAGCTGGCAGAACGTTTGTTACATATTTTGACCAACAGAATGTCAACAAGTCCGTCTGAAACCTCTGAGTTTTTTATTTTGTCTTCACTGGAGTGGTCTCCAGTGCAGTCACAAAGCTGTAAAATGCAGAAACCTTTGTCAGTGTGGGCGACATCAGTGGGGAGGCTCACTAGCCATGGAAGGTGAATCCATTAGCATGTTGTCTATTGATTGGAGGTCTATAAATTAACAAAAAATTAATCTACAAATTTTTAGAAAAGTGAGACAAATTATTCTTATTTGATAGACAAAAGATCTCTGTGAAAATGGAAAAATGAAGTATGAAAGTCAAACATTTTTTTTCGAGAATGCAAGTAATTTCTTAAGCTTCACTAGAGTGACAGCTTTATAGACTAAAATGAAGCTCTTGAATACATTAATCAACAGACATCAATCCCACTTCATGTCATCTCTTAATGTGTGCGACTTGCTCACTTTGATTTAGACATAACTATGTTCCATACTTAGGGAAATTCTGTTATTTGTGCTGTGCACTGAATAGCAGAATTGAAATAATTCTGCTGGAGGCAGCTGATGTGCTACAGGAGTGCTGGCTGGTGCAGTGTATTTTAACAAATAGGCCAAATGTTCGAATTTCAACTATGGTATTACATTACCAGAAGAAAGTGACAAATAGAAAATTATTTAGACTGTAGGTAAGAGTGTCAATTCAGTGTATTACTGTGGGTTTGAAGGTGAATCAGTTTTGAGGCTAAAATTTCTGTATGTGCTTATTAACAAATGCTGATATTTTAATTTTTTTTTTCCTTGGACAGTGTGTGAAAAGACATGTTATTCACTTTTGAGTTCTGAAACATGTTTTGCCATTTTGTGCTGCCAGTTTCTATTTAATTTGGGGTTAGCTAAAAACCAAGTAATTCTGATTCTTCATTACAAGCACTCCTAATTAAGTTAGTTGATACATGAGTCATTTTCCTCCAGATCTCTTGTTTTCATTTCATTTGAATGAAATACAGTGTTTTTTGCATTTAGTGTTCTAAAACTGGAGTGAAATCAATTAGATTGGAAAATTCTAAAACTGAGATTGCCCACGTGTCTCATACATGTGACACTGAATGTTATATTTCCCAGTCAACTATTGCCACTACAGTACAGTATAAGGTGCCCATAAGGAATCTGCAGAATTTTAACAAATTATATGGGTGCAGAATGTTTCTGTGCTGGTGTGAAGTCAGAAAGGCTGGTTTAATACTTCTAAACCTTATTGTATTGGTTAATGTTATAGAAATAGGCATTGTGGAATAAAATTCCTCAACATTAAATTATTTGTTGACATAAAGTCCTTGAAAATTAAGCAAAGATTCCAGCTCCTGATACATGTTGAAAGTGACATTGCTGTAGTAACCAGAACTGTTGTATTTTCCTTCAAACTTGATTTCTGAAATGTAACGGTGTGTTCAGACTTCTAATAGCTGTGTAGGCATCGTGTCCTGTTTCCATAATTATGTCTCTTTCATGTAGACACATATAAACATCTTCATACACTGTAAAATTTTACTGGTCAAAAAGAAAATTAATCCTTTTATGCTTGGAAATCCTGACTGCCGTAAAGCTAGCAGGGGCTCTGTCTCTAATATCAGTGAAGTTCCAATTTTATGCTGAGTTTTAGAAAAGAGGAGAAAAATATTTTCTCGGCCTACTTTTTCATTGCATTGTGAAGATCTGCAAGACTACAATATGTATTGGTCTGATGAGCAAAAAATACTTGCTTAAAAATCTATGATCTTATAACTTTGTAGCAAACTGTAAATATTTGAAATAATTTAGCAGTATGAGGTGTGACTTATGTCATATCAGAACACCGATTTTATTGTTGAGTCACTGCATTGACTTCAGATTGCCTGTATCTGCCTGATTTATACCAATATGAAGCCAGAAGCAAAACTCGTGTATAAAGCCTAAGTACCAATTCAACTACTAAGTGCTGAGATCATATCAAGTGATTACAGTATGAAGTATCTGAAAGCTGTCTGTTGTGCTGGGATCGTGTTGTTGCAAACTGATACCCTGGCACAGAGTCTGCAGTTATGTTTAAGTTTGGTTAAGGTCCTACCAGGAAAGTTCATACGTTAATTTAATGTCAACATTTGTACTTACTTGCTGTAATTAGACTATAAAATGTTAGCCAATGAGGTCGTAAAAATATCAAACTATGTTACTTTTTTGCTAACTTGGGAGTTACTCTAGGCTATTACTAAAGGCAGGGTCGCAAGTCTTTATTACATCTCAGGACATAATTAGTACCTTTGCAGGATCAAAGTTGCTAGCTGTACTTGTAATTTAAAGTATAACATGAAAACTTGTAATTTTTGTAAGGTAACAAAATAAATTATTTTTCCAAGCAATGCATAGCATCTCTATTCATTTACCTAAGACTGCCAAACTTTTGCAAAGACCTGTTTTATGTAATTGATCTTTTTGCTTTTGTCAAATATAGATGTGTGATGTGGATTTATGTTGCCCAATTTTCTTATTAACTTGCCTCTAGGAACCATAATATGATCTCGGATTTTTTTCTTTTGTTTTCTTTCTTCTACTATAGTGTTTTTTAAAAACTAAAATAGTAGTTTCATGATGAGAATCAGTAGTTTTCTCTAAGTATGTGTTTAAAACACATATTATTTGGGTTACGGATTTGTTTACCATTAAGGACCAAAAAATCTGGCATTATAGTATTATAGTGTTACGATAGGAGTTGGTCTTTACATTGGCCATGAATGACAGAGTGTTTCCAGAGGTGTCCTTGATTAGGGCAAGCTGTTGTGCCTATGGCCTTTTACAGAGTGTGAGTGAGATTCATCTGGCTGAACGTGGTTTGGACAGAACACATGCCTCCATCTAAATGAACCTGCCTTTTTAATCAACAGGATCTGTGGCATGCTTCATCTCACCCCAGAGTAAACAGCCAGGGTTCAATCAAATTGCAATGGCAGAGTTGTTTCTTTCACATATGCTCACTCCTCTCTTCCAGCTGTGTTGCACAACACTTTCCCCCCCCTTCCTCAATATGCTATTCCAGAGGCTCTAGCACCATTGCTGGCGGTCTCAGCCTTGGGCCCAGCTAGTGTTGGCCCCATTAGACATGAGGAAAGCTTCTGTCAGCTTCTCACAGGAAGACACACCTGTAGCCCCTCCACTACCAAAGCCTTGCCGCACAAACCCACTGTAAGTCAGTGTGTTGGTTCTAGTTTTACCTGGAAAACTGAGGTCAGTAAGGTTGAAAATATAGCTGATAACAGATGGTGTCCTGTAGCTATATCAACAGAAACTGCAATGCACAAGCAGTACATGAATAGGAGCAGTCACTGATGCCACAGAAATGGCTTCAAGAACAAGTTTTACTGTGAATGTTTTCTACTTTATTGGAGCAGATATTTTACAGAAATATATTTTGAAACCATTCTTGCATTCATGACCTTTAGCGTGGTGGTGTGGCCTAGTGTACTGTCACAAAGTAATGAAACAGGTGCTTCTGAAGGAGGCACCAGGCTACAGCTGCAGATGGAGACTTCAGCTTGATATGCATCCCCTGACAATAAAGCTCTTGTGATGGCAGACAAATAGATAAGCTCCTTTACAAGTGCAAACAAGTAGTTTATGCCAGTGTCCTTTTGGATACCTTGAGAATGTGATCCTTAGGTAGAATTTAAAAAGTGACACATACTACTGTCAAGAAAAGGCTGCCTGAAAACTGCTGGAAGCATAAATGGTTCTACAGGAGACAGGATGACTATGAGGACAAGTCAATCAACATCTCTGATGTGCTTGGCTATGCACCCCACTACAGCTCAAACAACATTTCTCAGTGGGTAAGGAAAGTAGGTTGATGTAAAGAATAGGCAAACAGTTTTCATGGGAAGTTTAGTTGTAGTCTCAGGAAAATGCATTTATTGTGTCCTCAGATAAAGCCCCAGCTGGCCCTAGGTCTGCAGTGTGGACATTACCTTATGCTTATTTTATAAGCTGGGAACCCACTGAACTACAAAGGGGTTCCTGGCCTGACCCCGTGTACCTCCTGGTGCCTCAAATTCAGATAGGAACTAAACCGTACAAGATTCAGTCTACAAAAGATTCCTGAAAACTGTGGAATAAGAGCAACACACAGTGCTGAAAATTAGAATTTGGATTTTATCTTAGGAGCTGAGAATTCTGAAACAGTCTGTCTACAGTAGTGTGCAAGCTACAGTCAATTGTGTCTATTTTATAATAATTTTCAATAGTCAATTTTGTGATAACTTCCAAACAGGCAATGATATATCTAACACTGAGTCTAGTGTAGATCTGCAACCAAAAGCAGTGATAGAGTGCTGCTTATGATTTCCTTAAAGTCCCTTGGAACAAACTATACTATGACTTTATTAAGAGATGGTTCAAAAAATTCTCCCCACGTATACCCTGCCTAGAAAAGTAGTGTTATTTGTCTTAGCTTATTGTAAATTCCATTTCGTGGTAGAAATAAACTCAACCTTTAAGAGATCCACCAAATATATGCGTAAAAAAATTTACCAGCTTAAGCCAAGTTAGAAGAATATGTTTTGAGATTTTATAGCCAGGTGTTTTGTAATTTTTTCAAAGTTCCTCTCAGAGAGTTGCTCTCTTGGCATCCTTTCTGTTGATCTTACCCTCAGGGCACATACAACTTCCCATTTCCCAAATCCTTTTGTCTTGTAATCCCCATGCAATGGGTCACATTTGCTTTATTTGTTTGAGACTGATGGGGTCAGGAACCTTTGGAAAAAGATAGGAAGATGACTTCTCCCCAAGGAGTGACTAAGTGTGCTTAGACAGAGAAGTTTTCAATATGTGGGATGGGTCACTTGGAGAGGGAGAGCTTAGCTTTAGGTGAAAATAGGACATTGCAGAGAGAAGAGAACAGATACACAGCCACTCCTGAGAGTGATGAAAATAATAATTCCTGGTAACCTAGGAGGCACTGTGCATCATTTGCAGCATCTCAGAAAACTGTCATGTTGATCTGAGACCAAGCCTGAAAGAAAGAACTCATTTGTGAGCAGGAGGATATTTGTTTAGAGATGCTTTAAATCTTCCTCTGTTTTCCGTAAACATTTGTGATGTCCTGCTCCTGAGACAGGGTAACTGACATTCTTGTTAGTAAGTCCTGTGGTGCACATTAGAGCAAAATGACACTGAATGACCAGTGTGTGTGTGTGTATATGTATATGGCAAGTTTATTTTGGAACAATTTGGTTGCAATGCAAAGGAGGTATGTAGCCATTTTGGTTATTATCTATAGTGATATAACAGTATAAAAGCATAATTATATCATTGAAGAAAATATATAAGGAAAGAAAGAGAAAGAAAGGATAAGAGTAGATAGTGGAGAGGAAAGATATCACAACCCTTGGATCCACCAGCAAGACTTGATTGTTGCAATTTAGATGTCTCTTGCTTAAAGTGATAGTCACAGTCTTGATCTGTCAGGGGGAGCCTGGGAAACAAAAAGTTTGATGAGTTCAAAAGTTCCATACATTCAGTTTCAAGTGAGAATGCCCAGGTACCTCTCCTGGTGGGGATTTTTACACTGATGCAACACTGTGAGTTATGTGCAGTCCTCTGGTGGAAGGCCCCAGAAATGAGTCTAGAGGTGCTTGGAAGGTCTTTGATGTTTCATGACCCCTTCTAAGACATGACCACTGTTCTTCAAGCTTCCATGGCTGAGCCAGTTGTGCCTTATCAGAAGGAATGAATACCTTCAGGCCTACATATAAAGGTCCTGACACCTTCCCTAGGAGGAGGAGAAAGATTTACAGCTGAACCTTATTGTGAGGGAGGACATTGGCATAATAAAAAGCATTATCCTACCTCACAGATCTGCTTCTCATCAGCCTTTTCCCTTATCTGGCTCAAAACCCAGCTTGTTGCTAAACAAAGGTCAGATTGTTGTGGTCATCTTCTGTTGGTGGGTGCACACCCTCTCTGCACCTGTGCTGTTCTTACGCGGACCAGAGGTTTCACCACCACACACCAAAAAACTCTCCTCATCCCCTTCCATTGGGAGCCACATACCTGGCCTTGGCAAAGCACCTGCTTCTTCTGCAAATGGCCAATGGTTTGAGTCATTAACCTTTAAGATTTCCCTTTTTTTTTTTTTTTCAAGAAAGGATAATTATTTTAACCTGTGTTCTGGCAGTGCCTCTTTCTTGTTGTCTTGGAGAGGGAATTTAGGTTGATTGTTTATGGTGATCCAACTTCCATCTCTAGATGACTCAAGGCCCCTTCATGCTGTGTCTTCAAGCTTGCTCTTTTCAAGAATTCTCTCACTTTTCAGAGCAGATCAAATCCTGGAGTTGTACTACTCATTACCCTTTGCCTCAGGGTCTCCATACTATTCTCACAGCTTCTGGCAAACTGTGTCTCAGAAACATCCTAAACCAGAACTTGTATTTTTGTGTTCTGTTTCTCTGATTGGACTTGTGTGGGGAGGGAGTTGTTTTTCTGCAGCTAGGAATGAGACTTCTTTCCTATTAGATGCATGAAAGGAATTACCCTTTGTGAGATACTACAGAGTGCAGGCAAACCCACAATATATCCACAGTTTTGTTAAAGTATACATGTAATCTGATCTGCAAAATAGCAGCCACTGCTGCACACAACTGGGCTCTTAAATCAGCTCTCATCTCTGCTATCTGAAAGTGTTTTCATCCTTCTCTGATCCTGAAGGATCCATGCTTTTGTGGACTCAGCAGTTCTGAGGAAGCCCATTGTTTTGTGAAATATAGGAGTGTTTCTCCCTAACAACTTCTGCGACCACTGGAGTCTCAATCTACTGCTAGCCGTGCCTGTGCTACAGACAGTAGAGAGGTTATTGCAGGGAGAGGCTTTTCTTCCCTGAAGTCAGTGCTGACAGCAGTATCCTCCGTGGTGCCAGAAGGACTGATGTGGGTGACTCAACAGGGGTTGTTCTTCCATTTGTTTCAGTACCAAAACAATGTCACAGCAGGATGCTGGAAGCTGTATGGGGGATGAGATGTAAAAGCCTTTTTCTCAATGCTCCATTACTCTATTCAGTGTTTGCTTGCCTTCTCTATTGTGTATTTGATGAAGTTTTAATTATTATTTATTATATTGTTAATATTATGTGCCAAATACTGGGGATGCAAGGAAGATAGTTGATAAATAAAATAATGTTATTATGCATGACAATAATGGCCCCTTGCACTGTGAATTGCATTTGTGAGCTGATACTTCTGCAAAATGTTTTACTGTTCATACTCTTGCTGTAGCTTTTCTTTCTACATGCCAAGCCTCTAATTAAATCTGCCCTCTTGTTTCTTGTGGTAGATAAGGAGTTATACCTACTTTGAATTTTCATTTTAATTTCCAGGTATGTAAAGTGCCTTGGCCAAAGTAAAGCTGCAAATTTGCGGCTAAACCAGAAAGAATCCTGGTGCCAAGTCTCATTGCTTTATCTCAAAGATTCTGCAGTAATCTATTTAAGGTATTTATGGGTAAAGATCTTTATTTGCACTAGAAATGGCATTAAAGAATCTAACAAATTGCCTTTGTTAGTAGGCTAAACAGAAAAAAAAAGATTGCGGTAGCACCTTTTTCATCAGAAAATGTAAGATACTATTCTACTCTCCAATTCTGAATTTTTAAAGCGTACTGACAGAGCCTTGAATTGCCTCTGTACATTTTGCTTTGCTAAGTCCGTGTAAGGGAGCATTTGAGCAGCACAGCTATGCCAGTCACAGAGAAGAAATAGGTATCTGAAGAATTTAATTTTAATTATATAAAATAACACACTAGGGAATCTAACCATGCCTGAACCTACTCTGTATCTGTTATTTCCCATAATGTGCCTGCTGCCCTGGCTGAGATCGCCTGTCATGTGACCTGCAGTTCCCCAAGGCTTTGGGATTATTTGGTTTTGTGCCATAACACTCTGTTGCTGTTGCTTTAAACCTGATTAATGAATTAGAAGTTGAGTTGTTTTAGTACTTCAGGTACCAGTATAAAATTAATGGTTGCAGTAACTTTTTCAAATTTTTTTCTCAGTAAACATTGCCTTATTCCTCCTGTTGTCTTTGAAGAACGGCAGAGAAGAACAGTAGGTTAAATTTCAATATAGCTATGTTTCCCTAAACTCTGGAAACTTAGGTGCAAATGAGGGGGACAGAAATTGGGCATAAGTTATCTCTCCCAAGGAGGTCTCCAGGCAGTGTTAGAACAGGTACATTATCTTCAAAAACATGCAAAATTGCTTCTGAGTTTTGTTCACCTTCTGGCTAGGAAAGTGTTCTCTCCCCCCTTAACAACAGCAGCAACAAAATAATACAAACAAACAAAAAAATCAAGGGAATGATCAAGGTCTGCCCAAGTAAGAGCTAATACCTTTCTTATCCTCCTTGGTGTTGCCTGGCATGACCGTAGTCAAATGTCCTGCTACCCTGGAGGGAGTTCAGAGCATAATCCGCAGTACAGCCTGGGAACAGGAAGGGGACCTGGGGCAGCAGCACACCCCTGCTGCTATGCCAAAGTACCACAGAGCACTACTGTGTTTGCTGTGCCCCCAGCTCAGAGATGAAGTTTTGTTTCATCTGTTCTGGCAACTTCACAATTTCCCTTCTAAGCCCATGAAACTGAGCCGTGGTTGTATCACATGAGATGCAAAGGGCAGGAAAAACTGGGTTGGGGTCAACAACACAAAACAAGTGAAGCTAAAGCACTATTGAGCATTTTAATTATGGAATCATAAATGTTGGAAAAAATCCTGCCCTTTTGCATAGATACAGCAGATAAAAATCAGCAATCAGGAAAGAAAAGCTGCTCTGAGAGCACCAAAAGTGTGCCATTGGGATAGATTACCAAGAAGCTGATCTGCATTCTCTTGGGAGAACTGTCCATGCCTAAATCTACCCTACAATGATGGATGCAAGGACAAGAAAGTACCAAGCTACTACCTCTGGAAAACAAACACCCATTTCTAACCCTTTCCACCTTTGCATCTCCCTGTTGATAAAAGGAAAAGGCAATGGAGTGTGAAGTTCATTGTGGCGCAAACTGATAAACTGTCTACATATATGTATATATATACATACACACATATATATATATAAATGGGTCAAACTCTATTTTGAGTTTTCAAGGATAGTACTATGAATTTTAGAGCCTCAGGTTACTGACAGCACAGTATTAATATGCTCTGGGTTTGTCATACAGATTTAGTACATTCAGTGAATAGAAATCACACTTAACCAAACAAACCCAAATAATCCCAGGAGTTTATGTAGGTCGATGTCTCAGCTTCAGATGTTTTGAACTTTGAGTGTTCATTCCTTTAATGCTAGTCTCCAAAGGTCTGCAGTTCAAAGGCAAAAAAAAGCTGAGCATATGTGCTTAAATAACACTGTGTACTGTTTATTCGATTAGTGACTGTGATCCAGGCACTTGTATCAACTTTGTATCAGACTTTGACACTTGGATGTCTCTTGTTGGATGGTTACAAAAGCCTATTGCTTCAGTCATTGCTTGAAACACTGGAATGAAGCCTGGGCCTCTTGGACATTTTAAGTAGCTGATTTATTTGTCTTTCCAAAGCAATTTATCTAAATAGGCCAACACAATCAAATTACATGGGATTCTAAATACGTTCTACTGCCCAGTATGACTTCTTAATTAGAACTTTTAAAAAATAATGATTACTTTTTGGCTCCCAAAATTCCACTAACCTTTCTTAAGAATTGGCCAGTGAATATCACTAACAGCCACACAAATCTGTTTGTTTTTTAAAGTTGATCAGACTTTCCATTGGCATATTATCCCAGCCCCCCCAAAAAAGAAAAAAAAGCTGCAAGGAGAAATGAAATTTCTGCTAGTTCAAAAACACAAAAGCAGGGAATGACTGATAGTTCCAGTTCTGATCTTTATCTTCCGTAAACCCTTTTTCATCCACCTTTCTCTAAAATACGGCCTAATAAAAACACTCATTTTCCAATATAGTGTAGTGTAGTTGTGTTGCACAATACTATGAGTAATTTAAAGTACTGCAGTGATTGCATTGGTTTTTCCATGCTGCTTTCAACTTTTTTTTTTTTTTTCTTTTTTTTTTTGCTGCAGGGACTGTGTAAGTGAAGCTATTGCTGTTAAGTGTCACTTTGACTTTTTCTGTATTCATTTATAGATTGCCTCATGTGCCTCAAAGAGGGTTATCATCTGTGAATGGAGGATAAATACCTACTCAGAAAGAGAAGACTCGGGTGCAAGAAAGACAAACAGCATCAGAGCTCAGGGATGAGGATTTAACAAGATGCTAACTGGCATTACTACCTCCCTTAGTTTTTGTGGGTCACTAAAGTGGAATAAGTTTTATACAGTTTACAAACCTCTCAGATGCATAGTCAACTAATTTACGCTGATCTTTTAAAACAAAACCAAACAAACCAGAATTTCAGTTGTGAGAACTGCAAGTGGTTCTTTTGGTATTTTGTTTCAGATGTGTTTCTTTGAAGGTCTAGATACTGAGCTTGAAAGACTGACAGTTTCTCTTAAGGTAGTTATATCAAAATTCCATTACTCAAAGTAAAGTGCCTACAATTTTCTAGAGATTAAAATTTGTCAAATATTAGTTCAGTTATCAGCTTTGGTGCATAAAAACAAGGCTACATTCAGTGGAAATTAAATTAAAAGTTTCATTCCGGTATGCCAAATGCACAGCAGCTCCTAAGACACAACAGCAGCAAGAACTGGGCTTTGAGAGTGCTTCAAACCACATTAATGACCATTTTCACCTTAGATGACCAAAATTAACCTAGTCTGACATCAAATCCCATAAAAAGCAGACAGCTGAGATGTGGGACTTTCAGAACCAACTGCTTTGATCTACAGATCCTCTTGTATTATTTGCTAGGCAGAGCCTTTGTGACTTTGGGAAGTTTCAGCTGCTCTGTGAGCGCTTCTTCATTTACAGTGGTTGGCAATATATAATGTTTTCTTGAATACCACTTTCACCTTCACAGATATGTGACAGTCTTTGATTGCAAACTACCTGAGTAAAAATAGCTGAATAAATACATCATGTGGAGGGTGAGCAACTGGCTCATGGGTTGAGCACAGAGGGTCACAGTGAATGGGGTAACATCAGCCTGGTGACCTGTCACTAGTGGAGTTCCACAGGGCTCCATCTTGGGCCCTGTGCTCTTCAACATCTTTATAAATTACTTGTATGCAGGACTGGAAGGGATACTAAGCATGTTTACAGATGACACAAAACTGGGAGGAGCTGTTGTTTCCCTCAAAGGCAGAGAAACCCTTGCAGAGAGACCTCAACAAATTAGAGGACTGGGCAATCACCAACCATATAAAATTTAACAAGGGAAAGTGCCGGATTCTGCAGCTGGGATGGGGCAACCCTGAATGTTCATACAGGCTGGGGAATGAGAGGCTGAAGAGCAGCATCACAGAAAGGGACCTGGGGGTCCTGGTCGATGGCAAGTTGAATCTGAGTCAGCAGTGCCCTGGCAGCCAGGAGGACCAACTGTGTCCTGGGGGCATCAGGCAAAGCATCGCCAGCCAGTCGAGGGAGGGAACTGTCCCACTGTGCTTCGCTCTGCACTGGGGCAGCCTCACCTGGAATATTGTGTGCAGTTTTGGGCACCACAATATAAGAAAAATATTGTTACTGGAGGGCATCTAAAGGAAGGCAAAAAAGATGGTGAAGGGCCTTGAGGGGAAGCCATATGAGGAGTGGCTGAGGTCACTTGGTCTGTTCTTCTGGAGAAGAGGAGACTGAGGGGAGACCTCAACCCAGTCCGCAACCTCCTCCTGAGGGGAAGAGGAGGGACAGACACTGATCTCTTCTCTGTGGTGACCAGTGACCGGACCTGAGGAAATGGCCTGAAATTGTGTCAGGGGAGGTTTAGGCTGGATATTAGGAAAAGGTTCTTCACCCAGAGGGTGGTTGAGCACTGGAACAGGCTCCCCAGGGAAGTGGTCACAGCACCAAGCCTGACACAGTTCAGTGGTCTCAGGCACATGGCATAGTGTGCAGGTCTAAGGTTGGACTTGATGATCCTTGTGGGTTCCTTCCAACTCAGATGATTCTGTGATTCTGTGAAAATAATGAACATCAAAAGTTTGATGCTGTGTGTAGAGACCTTAATACAAATCAGTTACTATAGTCCTTATCTCCTTGTTGCAATTCTGTGGTCATACTTCTTTTATCGCACTCAAGACTCATGTTTCCATTATCACACCTAGAGTTATATCCAGTATTTTCCATTACATTTTCAGATTATTTTACTGCTTAAGAGACTATAATTTGGATTTTATGATAGATTAAACAGCACACAGAAGAAAAAAAGATCAGTACCGTATATTTCTGTGATTTCTGCCTTGTAGTTTAATTGATCCAAAATATTGGTAAAGACCAGCTTCTTCAGCATAGTACTCACTGGTTTGGGCTGGAACACGTTCTTATCCTGCCTTATTCAATACAGTCAGTCTTATCTGCTTTTCTGTGTCTGTATGGAAGGAGTTGAGGGATGGTGTCAAACTCAAGGGAATCTGCCCTCCTGAAGCCATTGTTACTAAAGCATGAGCAGAAATTGGCAATGGGGTGGATGGATGGATGGATGGATGGATGGATGGATGGATGGATGGATGGATGGATGGATGGATGGATGGATGGATGGATGGAAGTCCAACAAATGGAATAAAGGTATCAAACACTGAGGAATGCATGTAGAAACCTCCATGAAACAGAACAAAGAGAATTAGGAGAGTCAGAAGCTTGTGAGCTGCAGAACTGTTGGAGATAAGGCTGCAAAATACTGGTTGAAGAGACAATGAAATAAGAATTCATGAAATGCAGAGTGAGA
Source organism: Sclerurus mexicanus (assembly GCA_013396755.1). NCBI lineage: Eukaryota > Metazoa > Chordata > Aves > Passeriformes > Furnariidae > Sclerurus > Sclerurus mexicanus. The sequence goes on from VWZF01003291.1 coordinate 163,726, forward strand.
AGGTGATGCTAAATGAGAGAAGACAGAGAACGTGTGAGGACAGAAATTCAGCTTGATCACCTAAGAACATCTGCTCTGCGTACGTGCATCAGCTTGTATTTGTGCAGTAGATCTAGTAGCCGTGCTACTTGCTAAGTAAATTGTAGCCAGTTGGCAGTTCCAGGAGATAAATTTAGAGATGAAAACAGTGATATCAAAGTGAGAAGTCAGTGATAATGCCAAGGAAAAGTATGTGAGACAACAGGTAAAAAAAGCTTCACATTATCAGTGATGGAAGAAGGGAGTAACAGAGCTAAATAACAAACAACAAAAAAGACCCACAAAACAAACAAAAGAAAGCAGTGAAAATTGAATTTGAGTAAGATCCAGAGAGAAGATAATGAAGAGTTTTAAGATTTAATATAACATATGATCCAATTCAACATTATATCTGTTGAAAGCAAACAGCATCCAGAAATCACCGAGATGACTTAAGGAAGAAATATTGATTTTACTGGGAAGAGGAAAAAGAACAATTAGATTCTTATTTATCTTCCTAAAAGGGTGAAAGGACAAATACACCAAGATATAAAGAAACACTGCAAACATGATTTGGTTTATTGGCAAACAGGAAAGTGATAATATAAGATTATGACTAATAGGTCAAAACAGTTTGCAGAATGTTTATGGAAAACTTTGTGGGAAACAACAATCAGAGTTGCCCTGGAAATGAAAATACCTTCTCTCATACTGCTGAAACAAGCCAACCTTCTTCAGATATACTCTAAATAAAAGAAAAGGACAATGCTTTGCTAGCCTGCATTACATGATTTTCAGTTTATCCAGAATATACATAACCTGTCGAGATCTGTACTTCTATAGCAGAACTGCCTCCAAAGCAGGGTAGCTCAAAGCTTGTCTTAGTTTCCTGTGTGAGGACAATAGTCTTGTCCACAGCGGTTGAGTTGTGGGTAAAAGAAGAACAATTTTTATTAATTGAAATTTTCATATTCAATAGCACATGTTAAAGAAAAAATGAGACTGTGTCAAAACCTTACTGACAATAGAAGCATAAGAATTTCCACAGTAGAGAATGTGAAAGAGGAGATAACTGTAACCTTCCAAGCATTAAGATTTTTTTTTTTATTTTTTTAACATTTTCTTTGGAAATTCCAAATACTTTTGGAATTTTGTCAGCTTAATCTAACCAAGCAATGGATGCTTTCACAGGTACTGAGCAAACACTGCACTGGAGATAATTATACATTTTTTTACACCAGTAAACACAAGTAGTTACCAAGCTGAGCAAATGTTTGTTTTCCACGTGAGTGAAGAAAACAATCCAAACAGATTAGGCAGTGCTTGAATTTGTACTTTCATGTAACTTCTTTATTAAGGTGTTTCTGTTGGCAAACATTTTAAATATCCACTAGTTTATTTTTGAAATCCTGGGTGATAATTGACATTTGAAAAGAAAGAAGAAATGTCTAAGATATCGAGTTAAGGAACAGAATTTCCACCCTTCAACAAAATTAGTTAGAAATGAGACATTACCCATCTTAACCCTCTGCAGTAAAAGGAAGGCAAGACAGCAAGGCATTGAAGTTCAGTTTATGGATCTCGTATATAGACCATGAATGAAATCTTATCCCATTAAAGTACATTTCAAAATTAATATTAGTTGCAGGAAGGACAATCAACTAGGATTTTCTTTCTTTATCTTGACTATATCCCCTTTTCTTGTGCCTTTCAGAAGCCTTTCCATCTCCAGTCTTTTGATTCTTGTAAGTCAATAAGAATAGAACTCTGACAGTTCTCATGAGCAGGATCTAGTGCACAGAGTTCCATCTTTGATCATACAGGCAGGATTTTGGGAGTCCCACAACAGAAACATGAAATTCAATATTTCATGCTGCACCCTAGAAGATATTGTCAAATTACAAGACTTTCTGCTCCTGAAATTTTGGCTAGCTTAAAAACTTCACAATTCTTGACCATGAAATCTTCTTCAGACATATCACAGTTCCAATTCTTGCAAATTGCTCTATAGTATTAACATACATATTTGGTTTATTTTTTTATAATTAAAGCCTTGTAAAAAAATTCACAGCTCTAAGTAACTAATACCTGTAGTGGAGTGGATAATTCATTAAGATGAGTGACTCAGTTTGTAGAATTGGTATAGTTGAGTCTAGATGTCTTCACATAGAAGTAGCAAAACTTTAATGTGTTATTTATGGCTTGAGATATTCTGAATATTGATATCAGTTCTGTTTTACATTTGTACTATAGTATAAATAAATAGCAGGGTTTTTTGCATTATGGAGTAGTTAGTTTTGAGGAGGACCCTGAAGGTGGTTGAAAAAACAGCTACATATGATTCAAATCAGAAACAGCCATCTGAAGGGAGAAGTAATAAGCAAATCAGCCAGCCAGCTAAACAACAGAATAAAATTTCTGCTAAGTCTTTGGCACGGAATTGCCCTCTCAGTGCCTCAAAGCATCTGGGAAATGAGTATGACATTCAAAGCCTGACAGATGGTGAGAGCATCCTGCATATACATCCTGCATGCCAGCTGAGGATACCTGGTCTTTAATGGTCAGAATTGCACTTGAATGCAAAAAAATTTTCAGTCATCTTAAAATTGAGACCATCTAGATGAATGCAATGTCTGGTAAATCTAGTTTTGCTGGTTTTGATGAGAAACAGAACAATGGGTTTGACTGGAACAGAACACTAAAGACTTCAGAGTGAAAACTCTTAAGTCTCTCTCTGTGAAGCTGGATTATTTCCTGATCCATCCTCTTCCTTAAATAATCTCAGGTTAGAAACTGTGTTAGTGAAATATTAACTCTTTCCCAGAGAGATATTTAATGAAGGATTCTGCCAGTCCTATTCCTTGTGGAGAGCTCCCTTGGGGCAGGAAACAAATTTAAGTGGTGTTCCAAGACATTTGGTTCCCCAGAACAGAGACAAATAGGGTAAGCAATACATGTCTGCACTGAGCAACCAAATAGCCTTTCAGATGGCTGGCACTTCCACAGAGTGGGTAGTCTAAGTGACCTGTATCATCTCAGGGCTTGATCTGTGACAGGCAGGATACCTAAAATCTCAGTCCAGCTTAGGTCCTTTGCTAGAAGTTGGAAGAAAAATTAAATCAATAGATTTCTAAAATATGCTTGTCAAAGTGAGTTTTTATTTTGTATGAATGTTTTCTGAATTATGCAGAGGACTCATATAGCTCTCCACTTACTCCTACAAATAAAATACCTTGCTTACTAAGAGGGGAAAGGATTAGAAAGCTGAGGAATTGAGGTGGATGGGGTTATGACTACTGGCTAGAGGTGGACATCCTAAAAAGGTTTTCAGTACTGAAAGCAAGGTAAGAGAATATGCCCATCTGAGCTTGTCTCTTTTTTAAGTAGCAGGAGCTGTGAAGTCCTGCCTCTCTGAGGGGTACATTTTTATGCTTTACTGTCACTCATTGTGTCATCTGAGAGTGTGGCAATCCTGGGACTTCTGAATGTATCTGTCCCTTAGCATGTGATTCAGGAATAGAAGTTCTGCATTTATTGGCATAGAAATATCAGAGATGTTCTGTTTGTCTTCGGGAGCCAAGATTTGGTGAAGAGAACAGAACTTACCCCCAAACTTAATGTGTAAAAAATTATAAAATAGAGGCTTAAAGTATGACAACTGGGAAACTGTGTCAAGGAATTTCTTCTGACAGAGACTGGAGAACGGTCTGGATGGCCCAGGGCAAATAGGAAGAGCAACAAGATATGGCCGGATAGTCCAGTCTGAATCTGTCAAACAAAGGTCACCTACTCTGTACAGTCGAGACAGGTTTGGTCCAATGTAAAGCCTCAATGGAGGAATCGTTCGTGTTGTTGCTGTCTCTGTTCGTCTTGGTGTGTACCTAGAATTTCATTGAACAATCAGCCTCTCTCAGACCTGTCTCTAATGACATTGATTTGAAAAATTGTTCATATCCTCCTCCTCCACCATCCCAGGTGTAATTTTCCAAACTGAAGAGTCAAGAAGATCCTGATTATATGCATGCTTTTTGGATTAACACTGTTGTCCTTCTCTGAAAACATTGCTAATATATCCTCTTAGGGTATTGCTACTCACAACCATATCATCAATTCATACAATAGTGTAAAGACACTTTCTGTTTTGTTCTTTATTCTTTTTTTTTTATTCTTTTCTTTTAATAAGCAGTATCAACTGCTCTTTAGCCACTACTGAATTTTAAGAAGACTTTCTCTCAGAAGTATTGGCAGATGAGAAGATCTTTCCTGGATAGTTAGTTCATGTCATATCATTTTATAAGTGAAGTTGCAATCAATCTATTTTTCCATCTGTGGCACTTTACATTTATGTAGATGACATACCATTTTCTGTCTCTCCAAAACACGAAATTTATAAAGTCCTTATCCAAGTACTTGACTTATATTAATCAACTTTGTTAGTTAATCATCTTTGTAAATTAATTATTTTATTTTTCTGGGAAATTTATTAATATGTTGACCAGCACAGCTCTTGGCACAGCATCTTGGCAAGTGGTCTTCATTTGTAATGAAAACGTAGAACTTATTCATGCCTCTGCGTCCTACTGTGCAAACTTTTTATTTCTCAAAAAAAGCATCTTCTTGTGTGATGACTGCTTTTTTTCCTTAAGAGTCTTTGGTGTGGAACATTACTGAAAGTCTTTTGGAAATCCAAATAAACTCCAGTCAGATCTCTTCCACACACATGCTTACTGATTTCTTCAAAGAACTCCAACGTGGTTGTGAGACATGACTTTTTTCACCAGTCATCCCAATGTTTTCCCAGGATAGCAGATTTATCCATGTTTTTATTAGTTCTATGCTCCATTACAGACACTATCAGCTTATCTTTTACTCACCTCTAGTTTTTCACTTCTCCACTGGAATACTAGTTAAGAATTCGTATAAAACATGCTCACCTTCCCATTCTTAGGTACAAAGATCATATTAAGCAAGAGGCTGCACTATAGTATGTAGCTATTTTACTGCAAGATTTTTTAGTTTTTTGAAAGTCTTTTCCAAAATTGATGTCTTCAACATGATGGTTTTAATGGTATTTTTTGATTTTTAACTCATGTGAGTTAATGATTTTGCTTGTTTGGTTGGGGTTTTTTTGATAACATTTTATTCTTCTAAATTTACTAATTACATGTATCAGCTTTCTCCCTGACTTTGTTGGTATAATTTTGCTTTCTCATAAGACTTCCTAATAGTCAGTATGCATTCACCATGTCACTCTTTAGACACCTTTAGACACTGTGATACTTGAAAGGTTTTAAGTCTCTTAGATGTTCCTTTTAGTTGTTTTTGAAAGAAACAGTCTTGGTCTTATCTGTTTCTCATTTTTGAAAGTGAATGCAACTGTTTAGATTTTTTAAGTTGGTTTGGGGTACTCTTCCTGTTTCATGGATACTGAATCTAAGCATGTTAAGGCTGATACTGCAATTCTTTAATTGTAAAGATTTTAAATGTGGTTCTGAGCACTACTCAGCAGCTGCTGGAGGGCAGCTTCTGCTGAGGGACCCCTAATCACACACCCCATTAACCATTTGTTGATTGTATGTCAAAACATAAGAACAGTGTCAGAAACCAGTGTGATATCCATTTTATGTACATGGAGAATGTTGAAGTCTACAGTTGTTCCTTGCAAATGTCATGAGTTGTTAATGTTGAGGCAGCAGTTGACACTTCTTTCAAAGAGCTGACCTGTCATTTGCTGTTTACAAGAATGATGCAACTTCACATTTATAGAAAACAAAGAGCTTTATTTTGTGCTATGGATACAGAATAGAAAGACTTCAAGTATTTCATTAACCTTGAACAAGTCTTTGGTGAGCACTTTTATTTTCTATTCCCACTCCACCTTTGGAAGCTTGAGCACTCTACCAGCTTTCCATCAAAATCATTGCTATGGATTGCTGTTGAAATCAGGCCACCTTTTAAACATTATGAAGTCAACACTGAGTATGAAAAGGTTGTAAGTTAAGAAGCAAGTCTTCTTTTTCCATGATTATAGCTTCTTACTGGTTATAATATGAAAATAAGGTACATTTTCCTTCTAGTGTCTGTGCCTTTTGTCTTAATTTCATTTTTGTTCTTTACCAGACAGTTTATGGAACTGTTACAACTTCTAACTAGCTCTGATGAAAGGCACAATTCTTGTGTACATATGTACTTTTCAGCACAAATTTTGGAACTAAATCTGTCATCGTGGCCGATGGCCATACCTGAGCAAGTTATACTCGAAGACATCAGGCTCACATCAATAGAGCTACTAACAAATTTGATATTTGGCTGACTCTACCACAATAATGACTGTAGGCTGAATAGGATAATGAAATAGAGTGAAAAATCATAGCTGATAGCTCTCAATTAAGATGGAGAGATATTGGTGGGGTGCAAAGATATTTGTTGTTTTATATCCCATGCAGAATATCCTAATTCCTTAAGTAGTTCTACAACAGTGCAATCTACTTTAAGACAAGAAAATAATTACTACAGTAACTTCATAACAGCAAAAGTGAAAAATCGGAGTTAAGGAGACTAATATCAGTATGGCAGAATCTGGATACTTTTGTTTGTATTCTACAGAAAAAATTGGTATTACAGCTTTTGGTCTCCAGATGTATTGTTTCTAGTCAGCAAGAATCTGGAGACCAGTCTTTTCATTTCCTTTGTGTGGAGAAACTTTAAATGAAATTACAGCCTGTTTTCTGTAACTTGTAGGCCAACCTCCATTACCTTATATACTACCTAACCTCAAGGCTGAAACAACAGTTGAAATGAAACTCTGGAACTGAAAATTACTTTTACTGTGTAGCTGGTAGAACATGTCCTGCTTAGGAGCATTGTGTTTAGTTTGCATTGTTTCATGCCCTGTAATGGAAACGAGTCCATAAGATTTTGGAATCTGGACCACAGTGTCTGCTTCCATTGTTGTAGAATACAGTCCTGCAGAGACAAATGCAGTTGTCATCTTTACTTTAGTATTAACCAGTGCTCCACAATGACATTTTAAAGCTGCAGGCACAGTTTTGAGCTGTGACTGCAAATTGTTACTTGGCTGGTAAAAATCACTAGGGAGGTGTTAGAGCCATTGTCTAAAGCTTATTTTTGAATGCCTTCCATCTAAAAGGCAAGGTGCCAATTTCCTTTGGGTTCTCTTTTCTGGGTTTCCTTTGGCTTCCCTAATGGATAAATGTCTTCTGATGCTGACAAAAATCTTCAGCATGTCTCTGTTTTGAAGTTTTCACTCTCATTTAAGACATAATATAGGGGCTCCAGTGACACGAGTTTCACATTTCACATACAATTACATATTCTGTGGGGAGGGATCTGATTATGCTCACTGATGAGTTCCTGTTGAGAAAAGAAGAACCTATGCTCAGTGACTCAGATTCAGCACATGCCTTTAATATCACGTACCTTAAGGTACTATTGATGTTTATCCAGAACTTGACATGAGTGATCACAGTCCATTCTTGAATATCACTATTCATTTCTTTCTGAATATTCACAGGGAGCAATAGTGCACAGCTGCCGCTGTGGGAGTAATGGGCTGTTTAAATCTGAAGTTCACAAAAATATTTTGTCTGGCTACTTCTCTGTCTTCTCATCTTCTGTACAGTGCGTGCCTTCCTAGGCTGAAACTTTAGTAGTGCAATACTGCACTAGCAAAGATCTGTGTCACGTTGTGAATACAGCCAGTCCTGGTACTGGCAGAGACCTCAGAAGGGTATTACAGTCTATATGATAAATACTAATATAACAGTATGTTAATAGCTAGGAATTATTTTGCACAATATTTAGCCAAAGGAACAGAAAGTTTAGCTGGTTTTCTCAACATTTGGATAAAAAAAGTATGGATAATATGTCTGTATTTGGAATTTTTAGATCTTTTAACTGTGATACACCTTTTCTTACTAATGCAGCCAGATTGTTTGTTAAAGTAATCTTAGCTTCCTTGATTCACCTTTGCTTTCACTTTCACCTTGCAAATATTGTTAGGTTCAGTATGAATCTGTCAGCATAACTGCTCTGTGTGCTAGCAGTGCCCAGTACAAAAAAACATTAATGACTGACATTTATAATGTCATTCAAGAATTTCAAACTGTCTTCTGCCAAAGGTTACTTTACTAGTCAACCTATCCTTTATCTCCTTTCCTCACTGACAAGGAGTTAAAGACATCAGTCAGTTACAGAAATGCTAGTGTAAAAATGCATGAGCAGCCATTCCTTGTCTCACCAGTGATCCATGTATCTTACCAGCCTGTCTGTGACACTCTCCAGCAGAAAAGGCTTAAAGAAGAATGTATTTAGTGACCTCTCTGTTCAGTTTCCCTCAAATGGTAGTTTAGAAACTGCATCCAGAGCACTTTCAGCCATGAGTGAAAAGTGCTTCCTTGTTTCTTTGCCTTAAACCTGCTGCCAGATCCCCTCTTTTACTTCCACAGCCTGGAAAGCTATGGAGAGCCGCAGAACAGGATCAGAAGGATCCTACTCTAATCCCATTTGTGGAAAGACAGAAGGTCAGGATGTGAAGAATGGCTATGACTACCAGACTTCATGTATTGCAACACCACTTGCATGTGTCAAGGCCCCTTTGTGCTAGCAATGGTACAGACTTCTGAGAGAGAGTATAATGCAAAGAACTGATAGTCTAAACAGAAGGAGCTCTCAAACTGGAATAATGAAAAACCAGGAGTCTAATTCTTGCTGTCTGTTTGGAATGAGATAGAAAGTCACACTTAGTGCTGCTGCTGCCCAGACAGTAGACTGGGAAATGTCCTTGTGCACCATCCTCCCACTTTTAGTCAACTTTCTTCAGCTAATTTAGGTGATTTGTGCTTGCAGAGGCACTGGAAATTAGGGTGTGGCACGCACAGAAGCAGCTCTTGGAAGCAGTGAGAAGCAGAGCATAGGAGAAGAAGGTGAGCAGGAGAGAATGGAATTAGGGAAGTAGATAGAGATGGTTGTAAGAAAAGTCATGCCAAGTCAGACCAGAGATCCATCTAACCCAGTGTTACTCTAGGAGGACTCATATCAGGAGAAGAAGCAGAAGTTATGTACTAGAGTCATAAGACGAATGGTCAGCACAACAGTGCTTCCCTCACATGGCCCAAACCTTATTGCACCAGGGATGTTCATGAAACCAGCTGTTGCTCCCTGCATAGGACCACAATAATCAAGAACATAGACTCATGAAAGCAAGCAGCTGCAGTGGGCAGAAGAAGGTAGAGAAAGTTCCAGATCAATTATTCTATTAAGTATAACTACAACTACCTTACGCCCACAGCCATTCTGTTGATGATGCCTTGTATAAAACTGCTGTCAATAAGGGTACCTTCAGAAATTGAGTACTAATATGCAAAGCCAAGTATGAAGCCGAGGTAAAATTTGAGGAAAGATTCAAGACTGTAAGAATAAGCAGTTCTCCCAGAATCTGCAGTTCCAAATTTGTAGCACAACTGCATCAATGAATGTTTCAAAAACAAACCAGAAGTAATAGCCTGTAGAAGGTGACAGAAGGTAAGTACAAGCAAGTGCATGTTGATATTTCCCCAGAATACTCTCCCAGCAACCAGGAATCTACACATCTCTCTAAGACTTTGATGAATTTTTATTCTGTGGGTTTCTTGTTCCCTTTTTGAACCTGCATGACCTTTGTCATCTACAACCTTCTATGGCCATAGCTTAAACACCACAGTGATTAAGAAGTATTTCCTTCTGTTAGTTTTGAATGTAGGTCCTGATCATCTTGCTTGCTGTTCTCTAGTTATTATAGTAAAAAATATACTGAACCATCTTTCACGTTTTACTCTTTATCTTTTAAACCACTAGTATATTTCAGATTAAATGGTCTCAGTTCCAGACTGAGCAACCTTAGTTACCATTATTCTGGTTTGGGCTCCCTACAGTAATACTACATGTTCTTTTTTGAAAACTCTTACAATTCTAACTTATTTCTTTTGGGAAAGAGGGTTCATACCCACTCACTATTTTCACACCACCAATGAGTCAGGGAGTTATACAGTGGAATAATGCTGTCGTTATGATTCCCAGTGTCTGACAGTCTTTTTTTTACTGTTACAAGATACTGAGAGTTTGTTTTCATCAAACTATTTACTAAACCCTCAAGATTTTCATCCTGCCCTTGTAATAGTTAGGATGGAGCAACAGTTTGCATGTGAAGTTCAGGTTCCTTTTCCCCATGTGCACTTATCTAAGCTGAATTTCAACCACCATTTCTTTGCCAAGTCACTCATTATCATGAGGCTTTTCTGGAACTTCCTCTCTTCTTTACTGCCTTGAATAGTTTACTGTCAGCACCATTCTTTGTCACCTCAGTATTCTTACCCCTTTAATTAATTTCTGAATACACTGAGGGCCTCAGGTCCCAGCACAAAACCCCATGGGACTCCATTGGCTTTTTGTTCTTAGGCTCTGTTTCTGATCTCCTAAACTGTTCTTTATCCATCCAAGGACATTCCCATGTTGTTTAGATTATTTAGGAGTGTTTGGGTGAGGAACATTACTGAATGTCTTTTGAAAATACAAGTAGACCATATCAAAGGGAGACTTCTTGTCCACATTCTTAATTGCTTCTTCAGGGAAATTAAATAAATTTGTGAGACACAATTTTTCTTTTAAAAAAAACCCTACAAGAAACAAATTATGTTGACCCTTATTGATATTTCTCCATATGTCCATTCATGTTAATATGTAGGATAAATTTCAATAACATTTCAGAGGGTTGTGAGGCTCATTGCTTAGGTATTCCTTGGGTCTCTCTGGAACTTCTGAAAAAAAATCAACATCATGTTGGCCATCTTTTAGTGCCAACACAATTTTAGGCAAGATAAATGTACCACAATTAGTGTTTTCCTACTTCATCTTGAGTTCGCTTAGAACTTTAGGGTGAACAGAAGTTTATCGTGGCTTATCATTTATTTCTTATGTCTTTTGCAAGTTTTTTCCCCATGCTTTTTTTGTTTTTCTTCTTCTTTTTGACTTATTGTGCTTTTTTTCACTTAATGTGCCCGGACTGGAATTTTCTACAGGAGTGCTTTCTCACTTTAAAAGCTGATTTTATCCTGCTTTTTAGGCACGTAGGCTTTCTTCTGATGCTTTTTAAGTCTATCTTTATGCGCAGTACTAGTTTGTCCGGAAAATCCAATAAATGGTGGTAATTGCGAGCTGTGGGAGGAAGCTGCTGATAGGGAGAGTGGCTATAGAACAGAACAAAGTAAAAAGAAAGAAGCAGTGAAGAGGAAGTGACCAAGCCTTTTGATATGGCTCTGTAGGAGGGCAGGAGAATGTTACCTATACTTCACCGATACAGTTTGGATGCACTCAGAGTATTTTGCTAAAAGGCACACAGGATCTTTACTGTGGAGAAGAAAATTGAATTCAAATTTTAGAGTTCAGGACTGTCACACAGCCAAAACACCAGATGGATCTCTCTTGCTCTTATAATAAATGCCATTGCTAGGATGTTCTTAGTCCCATTAGCAAGTCAGTATTTTCACTAGCACAGTGGCTTAAATAATATTACAAACGAACTATAAAGAAATGAAAATAAAAACAGAGGGATCAGTGCCAATGGCTTTCAAGGAGAGTGTTTCCTTCTTAAATAGTTGACTGGTTGCTTCAAGAGGCAGTTATGGGAAAAGAGGACTAAATAGAGGAAATACGAGAGATGCAACTGGGATATGTACAGCTTTTCTTGAGAAAGAAAACAGAAAAATGTTTGGAAATATATGGGGAAGCAAAAAGACTTTGCTAGCTTGCTATGCCACAGTAAAAAGATCCTTGTCAATATTTCTGTTTATTCTGCCTGATGCAAATAATAGAAAGATAGGCATAAGAGGAAGGGAACAAAATATCAACATGCTCACCTAAAGAATGATTTTTAATTTTTTTTTAATGGAATTGAAGAACACTACTTCTATATGTTAAATTAGGGTGCATTATAAAAAGGCAGCCAATGAAAAATATTTGCCAAGGATTTGTACAGGCCTGATTCTTACCTATGGTTATGCTATCTATGCTATCTACTAATTAAAAAGTGGGGTGCAGAATTGAATACTTTTCTTCTGCTCTTAGCTCAGGCACTGATTAGTTTGTAACTTCTGGCATGTTACTTTGCACGTGCCAGCTGTAGAAATAATTGGAAATTATGATGCAACATGAAATATTTTTACAGTAAGTGCTTATAACAATCTGACCTTTAGATGATTAGTGTCATAAGTCCTCAGTATGTTCAGATTTCAGGGTATGTTGTTTATTTTTAGTTTTCTCCTTTTCAGTAATAATTCTTTGTATGAGGATAAGGTATCTGGACTCACTTTGACTTTCATAGTCTATTTCCCCAGGAACTGGAAACCACCAATTACTGTTTTGTATTCAAAGCCGTTCTTATCTACATTCTGACTTAAATAGTATGGGTTGTATGTTTACTTTTAAAAGCATTTAATTTAAATTAAATTGAAGTTAAGCACATTAAACATTTAAATTTAGTTTGAATTTACCCATCCTCAAGCCATCAGAAGAACAGAAAATAATTTTACAGTACCTAACAACATAACACTACATATTCAATTTAGCTTCCATAATTTCCTTGTCCTGAAACTTGCAAGTATCTTTTTCTATTTCTTGTTCTGTCATGATTTCATACCAGGCCCCACATTTGTTAAATACGGCCCTGGCCTCATGACAATGATAAGTGAATACTGTGAAATGTTGGGACCTTCCAGTTTTTCCCAGATAAAATATAAGACCTTCACCTCTTTCAGTGTTCAGAATCAGAGTCTTTTGAATCTATTCCAGTAATGTAAAAATAAATAAAAAATCAATACTTCCTAGAATATAGTACAAAGTTTGGAAGAGCAGCAGAGATAAGATAAGTTTCCTGTGTGTGAAATCCTTTCACTTTTGTAAAGGCTTTCCTGTGCCATGAATTTCCAGTGAAACTGTTATCAGGAACTATCAATGTCCCGAGTTAAATGGAGTAGATCCCCTTTCCTATCTACTTTTCACATGCAACACTCATGGACTGTGCTATTCTGCATTCTGAAACCATTGACAATATGGGGATTGGAAGCAGGATAAGGACACTCATGTGGCCTTAAAAGTCTGGGAGGGTACCTACTGCTTCTGACAGGCAGAACAAACTAGGATGTTATTTTTTCTTCAAAGTTTCTGACACGAGTCTCTTGGATTGGATAGACAATGGATCTATTATAGAAATTCTTAAATGGAATAAAAGTGGTGCTGTTGAGACAGATTAAGACATAGAATAAACTATCTAATGTAATGGTCATGAGTTGAAAGGTATTATGCTGCTTGCTTTTTGGATGAGCTCCAGACAGAAAAGAAAAAAAACAACCTAATATTTAGTCTTGACTATAGCTATCTAACAGGAAAATGTGTTGCATCATTTGTCTGCAGCTTCCAGGTGCTTAAAAAAGCTCAGTGGTTGCTCTCTCCGAAACTTGAGTGCTGTCCAAATGTTAAAATCAGTCTCTAAAAAGCTTGGTTCATTCTAGAAGGCCATGCCCTATGGGACAAAACCCAAAGGACCCACTGCCCTACTTTGTCACTATCATTGGCACTTCCCTCTCAGTTTTGTTGGCACAAATCTTGGTGAGATCATGTAGCAGACTGATCAAGGGCTGAAAAAAACACCCTTCTTTACTGCTGGGTTATTTTGAAGCAGGATTATTTCCTTTGTTCAGTTTAAATATACTACTAAAGATACTACAAATAGCTGTGCCATCAGCAATGAAGGGATACTGCACCTTTGTCTAGCAATGAGTGGTGGAGATGGGAACATCTCAAACTTCATTATTTCTGGATGGAAGTCTTTATTTGATCTAGTCCGCCCGATCACTGGTTAGATAAAGCTGTTATATGACTTAAACACCACAGAGGGCATATAGGCAACAGTATTCCACATGCATTGAAGTTCACAGCCTAGAAAATTTTCACAGGGAAAGGACATGCTATGATGTTTTTAGAAAATCTGTTCATATTTGTGAATAATTTGTGGCATTTTTACTCCATTCCTTTCCATTTTTATTCTTGTCCTTCCCCAAGGGAAAAAAAAAAGGTATTGCTACTTTATTCTTAATTTAATTTAATAAAAAAAATCTTTTTCACTTATTATACATTATACAAATAAGACAATTTGATAAGAAGCTGGAAAAAATAATAAAAATATGTGTCCTAAACAGGAAAAACTGAAAAGACACATAAATAGTGGTCCCTCCTCTAGAGACTTTAAGGTACAATTTGGGAGAGGACAAAATGAATGCAATAATTAGAAAGAAAGGTCTAAAGAAAATACAGCTCTGAGATCAGATTCTCGTAAACTGTATCACACTGTTGTATTAATAATCCATCAGGGAATGATTTAGGAATGGTACCCTCCAATTTAGTGCTCCCACAGAGATTCTCCAAACCACACTGTTGCTTGTTCACTCTCCCCTCCTTCTCCTCACCTCATCCTACAGGCTGGGAGAAGAACAATTTACTGGAAACAGCAATCAAGTAAGATAAAATAACAGTAACAGCAACAATATTAATAACAAAGTGTACAAAAATGGCAGATGATTCATACATGACTCTTGGAACCAACATTACCCAACTGCTCCCTCTGGCTCAGAATGGGCATTACCTGACCAGTGCCTCCACCATGCTTACTCTACTGGAAGGAATCCCTTCTCCTGGAAGAGAGAAGCACCTGCAGCAATGATGTGACGTGGTACAGAATAACCTCTGTGTCCTAGCTATGTCCCTCCTGGCTATGGCAAAAATTAACCTTGACCTGGCCGGAACCAAGACAATTCATAACCCACCAGAGAAGTAAACCCAAATGAAGGAGTAGCTTTGAGCTGCACACCATGTAAGTGACTGTAAACTTGTTGGTGAGTCAGTCTCTGAAAGACCACAGAGGGTGTGTTGGTTGTGAGTGGCCAAAAGTTCAACCATCATCTGACAACGTTGGGAAATGAACTGGTGACTACTGTGGATTCATGGCCTGTAGTAATCCATCTTTCAAGACCACAGTACATTAGTGCTGAATCAACAGATGCAAAAGGAAGGACCAGAGTCCTGTTCCATCTAAGGTAGTGTCTTGCCTTAGAGCGAATAAAGAATACCAGTGCTCTGAAAAGAAGGTATGAACTCCAATCCAGGTTATATGTTGGTGATTCTTGCTCAGTTTTGAGAGGTGGTGGTGGAGATATAACCTGAAAGTCCATATATGCCTTATATTTCTATTTGTGTTTGTTCTTATTTCTCAAAATATCCATCATTCTGCCAGGGCAGGGAGCAGGTTTGTTGAGAAGAGGCTGTGGAGTAAACTGTTAGTTCAGCTTCCTGCACTATACGAGTGCTATGAATAAATAAGACTTCACTGTTTTAGGCTGATAGCTTTCAGTGAATGAGTTTATTTGAGGTTGCTCCTAGTGTTTGGGTTTTGGCTTTTTTAAATATCTATAGAGTAGATGATACTGAAAGGAAGTGTTATGAAACAGAACCTGGACTCATCTTGTGAGACTTGGTCTTTCCCATCTGATCCTCATTTCAATTAGCACAGATAGGGTGTGGCACTAATCAGATAATCCCTCCTCCAGCAGTACAGCTGAATGCTCTTAATCTTTTAAATTGTCTTTATTTTAACACTCTCATTCTTTAGCTTCATATATGTTTCATTAGAAATGGTGTACTTTACTAGTGGAAATAAAAAATAGATTTATTTTCTCAGCTGAAAGAATTAATCCGGAAGAAAAATAAGAAGTTGTGATGACACTGATTCATGCACAACCTGAGGTATGAAATGCAAAAAACTTGTTGGATTTTTTTTTCATCTTTACTAACCTTTCAAATGATTGATGGCGTAAGAATACTGAGTGTGGTAAATTTTTAATCTGTCTATGTCTCATTTATGGTTTGGCTATTGCTGCATGTGTAGAAGCAGGAGGGGCCAGTCTGGTGTACTCGTGTGTACCAGAAAAGTCCCTCTTGCTTGCAGGAACACATACATCTGTAAAATGGCTCTGAACAATAAATGTAGAGTAACTGTAGTTAAGTACAAACTGCTTCACAGTATCTGTTCCTTCTCATTCGCCCTTGTCCTTTTCTTCTTCCCCCTTTCAATATATAGTATACTATTTGAGCCAAATTTGAAGTTCAGTACATACTCTGATGTATCTCAGTGTTGATAGTATGCTAGAAATTATGTCTGTAAATGTATCCTGCTTGAATGTGTAAGCCAGTGGTCTTTGGTTCTGACAGTTTTCTGGATGTACTAAAAGAACTAGTTTTTTGAAGAACAGTTCATTACATTCTGATTTTCCTCTGGGTTTTTTGTTTGCTTTCTTTATTGACTCAAGCTCATTTATGCTGAGGCTCACTCAAAGAGGCATACTTGTCCAATGTTAAAAATGGACTTTTAAGATGAAAGGTTCTTAGTCAGAAATTTCCCATATCTGAGGTCTTTACCACAGCTGTTCAGCAAAACTTGGGTCTGATTTCTTTGCACAATAAACCTTTTTTTTTTTTGTTGTTCCTTTAGCTTTTTTTAAAATACTCTAAATATGAATAAACAAAATTCCTCTCCATGGTCTCTTGTTTGAGTGACATCATTAGCCTTAGTCTCAATGACAACTTAAACTCTTTATTTATTTTATAGTTTAGATTAAGAGACTAGGATTATATTAAAATTTTCACCAAAAATGGAAGCAAGAACAGAAAATAATACAGATGCAAATGTAACTAACCTTTCCATTGGAATTTCCTGATTTTGAAAGTGGTTTACCAGACTTGGGTCAGATTTTGAAACATTTATGCATCTGTATAACTTTGTATATACATGGATAACATTAGTCATTAGATAAATGTCTGGAGGAACATAACAGTGCCTTCATTTTTTTTTTTCTCATTTAATTTTCTAGATTTTTCCTAAGGAAAAAAGAAATGCTCAAAACTTCTCAAAAAAGTACTCTGTGCAGTACTGCCAAGGCTGAGGGATGTCAGTAGATGGGAATTTCCCTGAGACTCATTAATCTTTAGGAGCCAAAAACTACCATGGTCAGATGGCACCTGACTGTCCCGCTCTTCCCTTGCCCCTCAGTAGTTATTGCCAAGCACTGAGTACTGGGATATGGGAGACTAAGAGTCCACAGGAGGAATGCTATGGGGAGAGAAGACGACTTGGGGCACTGACAGTGTTAAGTGAAAATGTGTGTCCTCAGGTTGGTGGTTGAATAGAATGGGAAGACAGAAAGCTTATTTTTAATGCATTTGAGAGACCTGGGTTGCTTTGGAAAAGGATGCTATTTGTTTCTCTTGTAAGGACAACAAAATTCAAGTATCTTCTCTCAAATGGGCTTATCAACTCTCATCTATTTTGCTAAGAATAAATTTTGGGAAAAAATCCCCCTCCTGTCTCCACAAAGGACTCTTTCTGGTGAAGACTAGATCATTTGAAGAAGCTGACTAAAACTGAAAGGTTTTACAATTATTTTCATTATGTGCAGGAAAATATATCATGGGCATGACTTTTCCAGTACTGCAAAACATATTTTGTGACTTTCCCTTGTCTCAAGACTTCCTTTAACCAAGTTCTTCCGTGTATTGGAAGATCTCTCCCCTCTCACAGTGAGAATGGTGCAGTAAGGTTCAGTGCCCTTTCCTTTACAGCTGCTGAGGCAAGAAAAGCAGCGTTGTTCTGTGCGCTGGGATCCTCACATCCGAGAATGACCCTTGGGGACCGATAGTAGCAGGTGTTAATTGAAACAATCTTTTGGCTGCTTTGATGCACTCTAGGGAAAAGCCAGGGTTTTAAAGCCATACATACTCACTCCAGATCTGAATAATTAAAGCAGAAATTTGGATGTTTCACATTTCAGGCTTTGTCATGCTTTCTGCTTGTACTGATTTTTAAGTGTACAAATGGAATTTGTGTTAACAGGCATCTTGTCCAGGAGCCACAGTGTTCCTTTGCTTCAGGGTATTGCAGATTATTATTTATTAAAGGTAATAATAATAAAGAAAAAAGGTCATCCTTATGCATCTAGAATCTATCTGCATTTGTGTCTTTTCAGCATAGCTTGGATAAAAAAAGATTCAGTTGGACACTTACTTTTTCAAGGATGGAACTTTTGTAATTTTGTTTTTTGTGAAATGCAGAAAATGCTGATACAAAAGTCTCTTTTTGTGAAAATTTAATTTCAGTGGCAGAAATATTTTTTTTTCATGCTACCATTTCTTTTTTAATCTGCATTTACTCTAAGTATAAATTTATTAGTTTGGACAAGTTTTTTGTTTGGTCGGTTGGAGTTTTTTTTCCATAGATATAAATGACCAAACAAAAGCAAAAACTGTTCTCTTCTAGTACATAGTGTTTGAGACTTTCATGCTTTTTGAAAAAATAGTCTTCTACTACGTAGTTCAGGACAAGAATCTCAGGCTATACTGGAGACCAACAGTACATCCAATACAGCAGCAGACAGCAACAAAAGAAGTAAATTTGCACTTTTAAAATTAACTAAATCTTAACCCTCCCCACCTTTTTTATTTCTTTTCTGTTCATTTACCATGTATGCCAACTTTTATGATGGAGTTTATATGGTAGAATCTCTAAACAAGATCTCACAATGAACTATAAGCCTTTTTCTAAGTCTTTTTAGTGTCTACAACTTTTGATCGTGCCTAAGAAGCAGTTGTGACCCTCTGATGATAAATCACTTACTGGCATGCAAGGGTCCACTGGGCTTTGCTCCCACTCATGGTGTCTTTCATCTTCAGAAACATTTCTTTCTGACTAAAAGTTAAAGAAATTCAGTGCCTTTTGTGGCATTTTTTAATTTTTCTTTCTCATTTTCTTTCCCACCATGTCCCACACCCCAGTAACAAGTATGCTGCTCTGTTGATGTTGCAGATTGCAGGGACAGGGACATAAAAATGCTTAATGCTATGTGGATTTGCAGGCTCTGATTTGTAACAGGCAGCAGTGAATTTACTGTCACTGGACTTACAAAATCTTGCCACTAGGCTACCAGACACTTTGCCCATCCCTCTCTGTTCCTTACTTCCAAGGTGAACTTTGGTTTGCAGAATTGGATTACCTCGTAGCTGCAGTACAAAACCAGCTTTTCAGCCGTTCAATCATTTACATTTAAGTTGGGCTAAGTTATCACAGAGATTTTAAAAATCTTAATGCATACTATGAACTCATGATTCTTATAGATCCTGAGATGCTCAGCAACTAAAATCCTCAGACAACAGTGGTGGCCCAAGATTTATGATAATTTTTAATGGGGCATATTCTTGTAAACCCTGAGAAGGTTATTTCTTCACACTTCTGAGGAAGACCACTGTGAGCTGGGGCCATGGGTAAGAATAAATAGATCTGATAGGCACAGAAACTAGAGACTGGTCTCACTTACATTCCCTTTTCACTGCTGCAGTGTTAAGAGGTGTGTGGGAAGCAGTCAGTTTTCCTTGGCATAGCGATCCTTTCTGTGCACACCTCTCTGTTACATGTAATTTTCCTGTGTCATGCACTGTACCAACCTTACACATGGAGATCACAGCAGGGGAGAGAAGGGAACCTGACTGGGTTGTGTTGCAGCAAGTCCTGACCAACATGGGGCTTTGGTGATGCAGCTGGTATAGATTAGAACAGCTCTAGGATTGCTTTCATCTATGGAAGGGTGGGGCTCATAAAAAAAACTGCCCCTAGGATAAGAGAAATGCATTGGCTTTTTATGGATCTCAGCCTCCTCCTCAGTTACATCTAAAGAACAATGGCACAGCTGAGAATGTGGCCACACACAGTCTGGAGAGTTCTTTTTGTAACTAGATCTTGGGAAAGATTTCTCTTCAATACAGAATTTCATGGATTTCCTTTGAGATTTGTGAAAATAAGCAAATAAACCTCGTTCTGCAGTTGGGATGTTTCTGACACCATGAAATGAATTTGATTTCCCTGTGTGATGGTATACCACTGCTCCTTTTAGTGGGTCTTGTAACAGATACCCTAATGGTATCTGAGCATATTTATGTCTGGTTATTCCAGTCAAGTGTTAAATATCTGTGAATGAATGTATACACTGAATATGAGATTTTACTTTTATATATATTTGTTAGATTAATAAGAATTTGGCCACCAGAGCTAATTTAGTACTTCACGGCATCTGTCTTTAGGATATTACCAGCTGTGTACCGTCTATTGCCTACAATAACTGCAACTGCTCAGACCTCAGCATGTTTCCCACAGCTTTTCTGAACTGCCTGAGCCAGTTCTGCAATATTGAAGTGGCACTGACAAATGTTATTACTTGATTATTACACCTTGTTCAGGCATAACAGGTTTTCATATTTGTGTTTTTTACAGTATTAGCAAGAATTTATTTATGATGATTTCATTTGGTGTTCATCCCTTAATTTTCTCCATTTAGAATGACTTTGCCAGCTAGTCTGGTAATGCAGATGTATTTTGTTTAGCATGTGTAGTATGGCATTACATGCCACCACAATTATCTCCAGTATAGAATTACATGCCACCACACTTCTCTCCAGAGAAGATGGGCAAAAGAACAAATACAGTGTTTTGAATATTTGCTAAATGTGCATAGTGTCAAATATAACTCCATCTTTTGTAGTCATGAAGGTTTTTCTAGTCCAATAAAATGTCTTTAGTAAATAAGAGGTGAAGAAGAGGAAGACAGAGATCTGGGTATGTGTAGGGTGGTTAAGCATAACAATCCATGGGGTTAATTTTCCGTATGTCCCAAGGCCCTTCAGCTTGTTCTGTTACATTTTTCCCTTGGTCAAACTGGCACTCAAGAGTTTTATGTACCATGCCTATAACCAGCAGTATAGGGCAATGGAGCAGAAAGTGTTAAAGAAAATCACAGGATGGATGTATTGGAAAAGAGGAAGGACACAAAGAGGGTGAGGTTTCATGAGAAGGACCACAAGCGAAAAGAGGGTACAGTGAACACACATGCTGATTTTTGAAGTCCACAAACATCTCTGCAAAACATCAGAGAAGCTTCAGAGGCAAGGGAGTGGGTGGCACCACACAGGTGACAATAGTGAGAAAAAAAATGTAGGATCACTTCCTTCAGCATCAATGCTCCATTGGATCAGCTTAAATATTTAGTGTAATCTCAAGTAAGGGCATGTGAATGCATCAGAGATGACTGAATGCCAGTGCAGAGCTAGATTATCTTTTCCTGTCCATGTATACCCAGATCTGGTCACATCTCCTTCCAGAGTGAAAAAACCAGCCAGAAACCACAACATTTAGTCATGTAATGCCTTTACAGGATGTCTGAAAGAATTTCCAACTATGATAGCTATGATTTGACCTTCATCTGTTTTTCATGGCTTAGTGTAAAGCATGATTTTCCAATACTTTCTCATTTTTATTTGTGGTCAGGCCAGAAAAAAGATTGCACCTTTGACTTCCTGCGTTAAAATTATTATTTTTAAATGCTTGAAAGACGATGTAATGTGAAGAACTGAAGTAGAGAACTTTTCTCAGGAACTTGAAAACCATACTGGATTCCAAGAACACAATGTGTAAATGAAATCCTGTTTTCAGGGGCCACTGGGGAGTACCAGACAATAAAAAAGGATTAGGTTGCTCATTTGCAAATGTGCATATATACTAGCACAAAGCTTAAACTTCAGTGAAACAAGTAATTTTAGACCCTAATTTACCTCTACTACAGTTTGCTTTTATCTAGTCTTACAGCTATTGCTGGGAAAATTCAACCACTACTGTGGTTTAAAATTCTTATACACATGGTAAAAACTAATCCTGTGTCTATACATAGCCACAAATAAATCGTATGTGCTGTAATTCATTCTGTTGCTGACACACTAGTTTTCTGACTGGTTTGGAATGCCTGAGGAGTTTCTAATATTTTTAGATTACATGATAGAAGTGGCAACCTCTCCCTGACAATTTCACTGTTGTCTATGACTATGTTAGAGCTGTTTTAAAGTTGCTGGTCTCCAAACAGAGATACTGCTGCCCAAACTGAGGCCTTAATAAAGACTAAGGTGACATCACTGCTGTTTTAGCAGTTAATGTTACACCTGAATGAGAAGCTGAAAGGTGAAGACCCTCATGAGGGATGCCTTCTCTTGCTGTTCTTCATACTCACCAGTGCCATCCCTTTGAGTACCACAAACACATCATCGGTATAAACAGAGCCTTTTAACATCTCCTTGAAGTACCCAGTACTGCTGCCTCCACATTCTGATGGAGACTGAAACATTAAGAAGCAAACGGCTTCCTAAATGATGTCCAAGTTGCAGCCACTCTCCTGTTTTCTCCTCTTGTGATTTAACATTGTGGACTGCATCTACTTCTCCAG
Source organism: Sclerurus mexicanus (assembly GCA_013396755.1). Classification (NCBI taxonomy): domain Eukaryota; kingdom Metazoa; phylum Chordata; class Aves; order Passeriformes; family Furnariidae; genus Sclerurus; species Sclerurus mexicanus. The sequence continues at coordinate 186,159 of VWZF01003291.1, forward strand.
TTTGAGAGTTGTTGAAAGTTTGAGGCAAATTCCATTAAAATCAGTGTGAGTCGTTCTTCTGGCTCTTATCAGGCTCTCTATTCTTTGGTGTTATGGTAACAGTATGACTCTCAGTTGACCTGTAATTATACACTTGAGGAACTAAGAGTGATAGAATGAAGCTGATGTTCCATTCCAGTAATAGGCTGACTGAATATGGGAGGATTCGCTGCAGCTGGCCAGGGCTATGGCTGTGAGTATTGTGGTGGCTGAGAGTTCCTTCTCTCTCATCTGAGGGGAAATTCTGAGGAAAAACTGACTCCACCAAGACCAAAACATACTAATGGGAATTAAAGGACCACGTGATAAAAGGATGTCTGTCTCTGGGCTGGGAATGCTTCCAGACAAAAGATGAGGAGCCAATGTATTGGAAGTTTGGGTGAGGACACACAAGCTGCTGCTGAAAGGGCCTGTCTACAGTCATCTTCTGCACATCCAAACAGGGGATGTCCTCTAAGGGAGAGAGGGTTTTTTTTTTTTTTCCCCATTACATTTTCCCATTGCTGGTCTTTCAATCCTTTGATTAAGTGAGCAAAACAGGGACCTACTTATCATGCGATGATCAGTCTAATCCTTTTTAGGTGGTGAGAATTCCCACTGAAAGCTTCCTACAGTGTGGGTGTCATGCCCTTCCTCTCCTGGCATGCTGTAATGCAGCATGGCTCGCTGGCATGTGTGCCATTTGCGTTTGGTACAGGGAAGAAAGCACATTCAAAGATTTTTAACAGAAATTATGAAGTGCCGGTGTGGATGAATCCCTCTTTCCCAAGTGTAGAAAATGCCCTTGCCTAAATGCTAGGTGAAGTTCCTTTCTTCGTATAGAAGGCTGTATTAACTTAAAAACTACTGTGAAACTTAATAAAACAACCTTAAATGTATAAACCTCTGGTCTCCACCTTCATCCACCCTGTGTCTTCTATAATCAACAGCAGTGTCTATGTTTCTAGCACTGTTTTTTTCCCTACAGGTGTAAATGTTAACTGTGTAAACTTTCCTTGTAGATTTGAGGTAAATTATTGTGTTTGACATGTCGGTCCATATATATTTATGTTCCAGTATCACCTGATAGTGGAAAATCTTGTTCTCTGAGATATAGTGCCAATATAAAAAAGTCTGAGTGCTTACACATTTACAGGTCCTATAACTATTTATGTGTTCATTGCAGCTTTGCTTGTGTTCTGTCTCAGCTCAAAAAATGGCATATTAAAACAGAAGCATCACCCTATCAGTTTCTTTTGTGAGTAATGGAAGAGTAAGAGACAAAAAAGCTCATGTATGCACATAATAATCATATAGGAATGAATATCCATGTACCTTGGTAGACAAATACTCCTTAACTATTCATCTTTCTTTCTAGCCATGCGGTGCTTCCTCATTTTTATATTTTATACTGATACTTTAATGGCTAATACCTGAACAACAAATAGTTACTACAGTCTTAGTATTCCCATTAGGATTTCTCTTCTGTGCAGTAATCTGAACAAAAGAAAACAATATATTACAGGAAAGTAGCACACTTCTTTCTTGGATTCTAGCAAGGTAATTCCTTTCTTTTCAGTGAAAATCTTTTGACTGATAGGCCTACTAAAGAAGAAGCAAATGTCTCTATCGAAGTCACCTTTAGGATGCCTTGCTTTCCTCAGCCGTTACCATCTGTTTTGAGGAAAAGTCATTTAGACAGATACAGTTGGCACTCATTTTATCAGGGCAGAATTTTTTTTGTGATTTGGAACAAGGACCCTCTGCTGGATAAATAATTAGAGTTAACATCATATCATCCCACTGTACTGTCTTTCACATTGTCTGATGGAATGGTGTTATTTCAGTTTTTCATAGAATATACTTGTAAATTCCAAGTATTCTGTCTCCCATTTTTCTGCTAATGGCTGCAGAATTGACAGGTACTGTACTGTCTCACAGAACTACTTACTTTTTTTTTGTCATCAAACTGATCTAAAAAAAAATATTTATTTTTACACTGAGAGTGAATGGAAAGTCTAACGGCTTAGAAAAACCCATCATCATGTTTTCTATTTGATATTTCTTGCTTTGTCCATTCTGTTTAATTTCCATTGCCCACATCCTCAGTGAATACACAGCACATCTTCCACACTAGAGATTTTCCTTGAGACTTGTCTTGCACATATTTTTTGCTTCCTTTTGGTTTTGTAATACTCACTCCCCACTTAGCAGGGACACTTCTGGCACAGAAGTACCTTGTATAGGAGGGCAAAGCCTCTGGAGATACCAATAATCTGGGAATAGCATGGTTTAAGTATATTTTTATGGCTTCAACCTTACTCTAAAGATAGAACATTTTCTCTAATCAGTTGGAGAGATGGAATAGTTGCACCTGCTCCTAATATGCAGGTGGTAATGGCCCTGCAGTTGCATAGTAGCTTCTCCTTTACTTTCCATTAATTTTTAAATTCTGCTTGCTACTGCTTGAAACAAAAGGTGTTTAATGATGTGATGCAACTTGAGGTAGGCAAGGGATACCAGTCTGTGGTTTGATGTCGTTGCAGTACTTCATAAGAGAAGTTATGGACAGTTCATTACAAAATACAAATGAACAGTTTATCTGAATATATGCTAGGAGGACGTATGAAACTGAACAAGGAACTGATAATATTGAGGTAATACCATCTAAAGTCTTCTGGTCTCTTCTTTTGACTCTTTTAATGCTACATGAGTGCCATTAATTGCAGATCAGCAAGAGGATTGCACTCGGTAAATCAATACAAGCTCACATGGTAGAGAGCTCAGTCTGCTGATGTTCCTGGGCAGGCAGGTGCTGTGTTACTGTGTCACTGAACTCAATCTCCACTCAGGGCTTTGTTTGGTTTGGAATTGCTAGGTCAGAAACGTGCACCTGTTTAGAGCATGTGTGTTCTTGTACTGGATATACTGAAGGGTATAAAGAGAAAAGCATACCTCAATTTATACCTCCCTAGAATCAACTGGAAATGCTTCTGGAACTCAGCTGTGGCACTAAATATGCGAACACAAATTCAGTTTTTCAGCACATACTCCATGCAACCACACTGAGTTAAGTAGAAATCTGGGCTCGTGTAATTTAAAAATGTTCTTAGATGTCTATAATATCACTTATCTACCATGCTAAAACAGTAGCAGTAAAGAATAAATTATTTTAATGGTGAAATATCATAATTTTTTACATTATATTTTCCAAACCTGGCTCTTTGTGTTTTCACCTAGTATGTTTTTGCAGTAAGAAACATAATAAAGTGAAACTTGTCCTAAAGTGTTTCCAAAAGACCAAAAAGTGAAAATAAAGAACAGATATAGTATTCTCATAGTTCTTTATATTTAGTCTTTTTTCAGACTAACATAAGCATTAGAGTTCAAACTCAGTGGCTGTTAGTGCAGTCTGATACTTTTAAACTCAGTGTTTGTCTAAGGTCACACTGTAAAATCGTTGCACAATTTCACCTTTTCATAATTAAACTAAGTTGATTCTGAAATCTTTTACCATCAAGTATAATTCTGCTGTTTATACTCCTCTTCAAAACACAATATTGTCCTCCCTCTCTCCCTTCCTCCCTCACTTATGTGCTAGAGAAGATGTGAGTGACAGTGCTAAAAGGCATCCTATAGCAAATAGAGCTACTGTTGTCTTTTGAAGGTACACCTGAAGAGGTGGATAAGTTTGCAGCAGTGAGGGTTATGTGTTAGGAAGGTTTGCCTGAAACAATCTGTGAAAATCTCTGGACTAAATCAAAGCTGGGAAAATTCTTACTTAAAGCAATGCCTGACTTGTTAGGGCACTTAGTCTATCCTAGTGTTTTGTGTACTTTCAGGGAGCAAACACGGGGAAAGGCTTAGCATGAAAACAAAACATCTCAAACAGCTATTTGCTTCTCTTTTGTCTCCACAAAAAAAGAAGACAAGAGTTTGAGGAGGTCCCACCCTTAAACAAGATTTAGAGCCAGGCCTCATTTTAAAGATGTTTTGGCAAAAGAAACACAGACAGAAAATTTTCCTACAGCTAGTTTGTTTGAATGGTGACCTTTATCTTTCTCCAAATGAAAATGAAGACTCCTCCTATGCTGCATGACCTCCAATGAGGTTTAATCAATTGCATCATGGTGAGATGATGTTATATATCAACATCTGTTTCTATTGTGTCCCTTGTGTGTTTTCTGTTACAAAATTATCCTCTTTATCTTTTTCTGTCCTATTTTTGCTCTTTCTTTTAATTATATCTCATTGGTCCTTCTCTTGCCCAGTAGTGACAGTGAGAAGGAAGCTATATGCATGAAAGAGGGATGAACTTGCTTGCTCTTGGGTTGTCTTCCCAGTTTTATCATCTTTCTCACCAGTTTAACTAGTTAACCTCTGCTGGAACGGACCTCTGCATTGACTTTGCCTGACTGCAAGTGTTATAGCGGGCTCCAAGTTAAATGAATTTCAACATTGGCACAGAAAGTATAGCTTTACATGTGTTTCTCTTAGGAATGGGTCAGGGAAGGACTTTTTAGATGCAGTTAGTAAGAATGTTGGCTAGGAAAACATTAGTTCTCCAATAAGAATGAATAAACTTTTAGTACAAAATAACATGCCAAATTCAAGTCTGAAATGTGATCTTTTTCCTGCATTCTCTTTTAATCTAGTTTTTTAGTTAATTCTTCTTTCCAGTAGCTGTTTTCCTTGGAAAACATTGTGCTTGCTAAAGCTCTTTTTGTGTAAGGAGCTCTGATTTCAGCTATTATTTCTCTGATAGCTGACTAGGATATAAAATTCTCAAAGTTAAACATACCATGCAGAGTAAAAGCACAGCATATATAATTTGAAACCAAATCTTAACAGATACAACTTATGGGAAATATTGAAACTGATACTTAATGGTAATATCATTGTAATCAACCCTTTGTGATGTCCTTTGTAAACCTTCTCTAAGAGGGATCTTAAGGTTATAAGGACCTTTACTGCACACTAGCTTATCTTTACCTACAAAAGCTTTCTGTACAGGGGATTTCTCTTAATTTTCATTTTGATACCTTTTTATGATTAAGTCCTTTTTTATTTGTCATGTGGAGTCCTGTACATCCTTTGTCTTTGCAACAACTGCTGTTTTTGTAGAATATGCCCTCTAGTCACGACAAATTTCTGAATTTCGTTCTAGGAAGGCAGGGGAGAGAAATTTCCTGTCTGAATCAACAATGCTTTTCACTAGTATTGACAGAAGAAAGACAAAGGCAGTAGTTGTTGCTTTGTTGCCCTTCCTGGACAAGGGCTGTCCATCTGCTTGCATAGTGCACAGCACAATAAAACCCTAATTCCAAGAGAGACTTTCTGGCACCAAGATGAGTGGTTAATAGTAAATCTGCAACAGAGCATGACTCAGCCTTGGTAGTAAGATAAACAAATGGGAACAAATAGGTCTCTTCAATCTCAGGTTATATGCTGCAGATTTCAGCTGAATTCAGCCCTGAAGCGTGACATCCAAGCAAGAACATTTCACCAGATCGAAAGATTGGTGAATCACAAGCAAACCATGAAACTGAAATTAGTATATAGAAAAATGACTTCCTAAGGATCAGAAAGAATCATGTGAAGCACTGAAATATATGGACAAACGTAACTTATAGATAAGGTAGCAGTTAAAAAAACCAACAAAACAAAACAACAAAAAACACCTTTTATGATTCCTTAAGAAATTTGTATCTGGTAAGGTCCCTCGATATATTTGATGACAGCCAAGAACACGGGCAGTACTACACATCATGATGGAATTTACATGAAGCAAGCATATAGGAAATGGGATCCTAGTGCTGGTACCAGCTTGAAAAATCTAAAGAGCTCTGCAGATCTGCCACCACAAGTACCCCTAAAATGCAAGGTGAACCCATTGATTAGTGGCTTCTGGTAGCCTTTAGATTGACTCTTCCTGGCGCTGTAAGAATTTGTTATAATAATTTAGAAAGGAAGGTGTGTAAAAGTAGCTTTGCATGTGTAAATATTTGGTCACTTCCAAGGATATGCAGTAGGCAGCACAAATGGGTGGAAAGGGTAAGCCCTGTCTTTTTGCAATGGTCTGTGGACAGAAGAGATGCCACACAGACTGGTTTCATCCGTTTCTACCTTTCTTGTCCCTCTGGAATATGTTTATGTGCAGCGAGAAGAACTAAACACAGAGCTCTAATAGGACACACATTAGTTTCAAGATGTATAATAATTAGGAAGGCTAAATAAGAGGATACATTGTCTCCTTTTTCATACCCATTTCCAAGATTGCAGCTGCCCATATGAGCAGTGGTGTTAATGTTTCTTATGCTGCTTTGTTGTTTTTCCAGGAGATGCTCTTACCCACAGTGTGAGTACTTGTGGTTGAGCAGCTGCAAAGAGGTAGCAGCCTCAGCGTGACACAGTTTTATTCTCACAAAGGCAGAACCGCTGAGTCTTGCTATTCAAAAGGCTGTAAAATGAAAACTGCTTAATGTAGAAATAGCAGTGCAAGCAACATTAGCTGTGCTTTTATTAATATATGTGCACCTTATTTTGGCATTTAAAAACTGCTTGCAGATGCTTTTTGGGGGATCTAAACCTGTTCATGTGGGTGGTGGCTTTTTTTTTTTTTTTAAACTGCAGCAGGAGATTTCAATCATGCTGCAAATGTCACACTTGAAAGAATTCACAAAATGTCCCATCCTCAGTCTGCTGAACAGCTAGAAAAAGTTAGGCTTAACTGGTCTAGCACTGGGGAGTATATAGAAGGATTTCCATCTAGCAAGGAAACAAAGGTACATCAGAACAAAAAGAAAGTTCACATCTAAGTAAGAACTGGAAAAAAAAAAAAAGTAGTTTTCATCTCTTTAAATTAGGCCATGGATGAGAGCCTAAAAATTGAGTTTCTAGAGGGATTAGGAAGAAAATGTCTTTACTTTTCAGTCTCTCAATTACAAGAATATATCAGAGTTCATGATGAGTTGTTAGGGTGATGAAATACCCAAAGTTCAAGGCACCAAACCTCTGCTGATGGCCGTATTTGGTAGCTGTTAATATAGCCTCTTATAGCAGATTTAGAAAAATGAATTGTTCTGACTTAGTCCTCTCTCCTTGGAATCACCAAGGATTCAGAGATTTATATGGTTTACCTTTCTCAATAGCTCAGTACTGTCTTTCCATCTTTCCCCCCCATATGTCCATTTTTCTGTGATGAAGGCAAGAATAAAGAGTTAATGCTCTCTTCTCCCACCCCATTTAGTACAGTTTTGCATCTTCTTCAGTGCCAACAATTGTGCAATTTCAAGCAATGATCCATCAAGTTTGTTCTGAATGCCTGAGGCTTCACAGAGAGGCAGCAGCCATGTTACATCTCTGTGCCTTTGGTCCATTGTTCATTATTGTGGCTTCTTTGGAATGCAGAACTGGATTTCATCCCTGGTCATTGGAGATCTGCTCAAACAACAATGTATGAGATGCTGTTAACCCTCTCTTAATATGTAGAATTATAGAAGCTGACTGCACGAGTGTTTTCTTTGGAGTAATCCTTCTCAGATAGTTTCCAATATGTGTTTGAAAAAATGTATTGACCAATTGGATGTTTTGTCTACTGGGAAACGTTTCTCCTTTGCACCCTGTCAATATTTCATACACACTTTTCAGGATGCAAGTTTATAAAGTAACAGTTTTACAGAGAAAAAGGACTAAGAGATGCAGCAAGGTGAGAGTCATTCTTATTTAGATTACTTAACAGACAACTCACAAAACTCACATTCCTCATGCAATACTACTGCTCCTGTCCAATTCCACTCCATGTTCCTCAGATTTTTGGTAGGAGGAGGCAAAGATGGGCTATAACAAGGTTTTGTAAACACCAGTGATTGCAACACCTGGGCAGAAGTGTTGGTGGGAGACAAGATATGACAAAATGATCCTGAATTCTCTATCTGAACGCTTGCTTTGGAGTCTTGTTCCATCAGGGACCAAATCGGAGCACCAACCTTGTGACCTGCTCAGACTACCTAAGGAGGTCAAGTAGACCTCTTGACCCTCTTTCACATGAGGATTGTTCCAGTTTTATGCCCCTTATCTAAGATTTTTTTCTTCTATTTTATGTAAATCAGGATGTCTTCTTTAGTCATAGATGCACTTCATCTGTTTCTAAATCCTACAAATCTCACGATATATTATAGTCCTAAGATCCACAGATGCTATTTAAGTTGAGACAATTCATCACAAAATTATTTTCCAAGTCTTGGCAAGACATGGAATTGCATGTTCCGGAACAAGCTGACAAGTCATAGGATCATAGAATATCCTGAGATGGAAGGGACCAACAAGGGTCATCAAAGTACAACTCCTGGCCCTGCAGAGTACAGCCCAAAGAATCCCACCATGTACCTGAGAGCATTGTCCAAATGCTTCTTGAACTCTGTCAGGCTTAGTGCTTTGACCACTTCCCTGGGGACCCTGTTCCAGGGCGCAACCACCCTCTGAGTGAAGAACCTTTTCCTGATATCCAGTCTAAACCTCCCCTGACACAACTTAAGGCCATTTGCTTGGGTCCTGTCACTGGTCACCACAGAGAAATCAGTGTCTGTCCCTCTGCTTCCCCTCACAAGGAAGCTGTAGACTTCTATGAGGTCTTCTCTCAGTCTCCTCTTCTCCAGGCTGAACAAGAAGATACAAGGGAGGTATCTCGTCACGGTATTAAATTTCTTGAATTCTATTCTGTAAATGCAACTTCTTTTTAATGCAAAGCAGTGCAGGAATGAGAATTAATATAGTTTACCTTTATCCTTAGTGATCTTAAGGGTACTAGAGTTACATGTTTGGAAGATTTCCTGGAAATTTCTGTCCCTCAGGTATTTTCTCTCTCTGCCAGTTGGCCAAATCCAGTCACAACATAAAAATAGTGACTGGAGACAACATGGTTTTGTTTTTGGCTTTTTATTTGGTCATATGACTCAGCAGCAGTTGTTAACTTGAACTCCACATAAATGGTGTCAATACACATCTGAAAATATTCAGGGGTAGCCCAAACTGAATCAGCATTTTTAGCACTTTCTGTGACTCTCCTGATTTTCTGTTGTTTACAGAAAAGAGCTATGGGAGCATACAAAGCTGGTGAGAAGCTGGTAATAAAAGAGTTGTGATACATGTTTCATGGTAGAAGCAATGGCCATAGCATGTTTTATGAAACTACTTCATCTTCGTTATCTTTTCCTTTGGTGCATTTGTTCTTTTCTTCACATTGTCCTATTCCATAAGAACCTACTTTTTAAAGACGGTTTGCCTTGTTTCTCTCCTCCAATTCTTTCATTAAATATATTTAGAGAAGTTGTTCATATCAAGCATTCTCTGTCCAGCCACATGTGAGATAGCATTAGCCTTTACAGGTTGTGTTATGAGCTGCCCCTGAGGGTGGCATAACTGAGGTTCTTGTTAATAACAAATCTCTGGGCACAGATTGGAATGAAATGACACTACATGACTATCTATAAGTTTATAAATATATATATGTCAGGTTTATTTCAGAACAATTTAGCTGAAGTGGGAAGGAAGAGAAAGAAAGGATAAGAGTAGAAAGATATCACCACCCCCGGATCCAAAGATGAGACTTGATAGTTGCAATTTTGATGTCTGTTGGTTGAAGTGATTGTTGCAGTCTTGAACCCTTAGTGATGGGGGAAGCTCCCAAAACAGAAAGTTCAATGGATCAATATATGCTGAGATTCAAGTGGGAATGCCCAGGTACCTCCCCTGGAGAGGGGAGTTTTACACTGTGTGATGCAGCTCTGTGGCTCATGCATAGTCCTCTGATTGAAGCCCCAGAAATGAGCGTGGGGACATTCTGGGAGTCTTTGATGACCCCTTCTAAGACTAGCTGATCCAGTTATGCCTCATCAGAAGGGATGAATACCTTCCAGCCTATGTGTGAATGTCCTGTACTTGTGTGGGGCAGAGGAGGGGGGTGGGAGGAGTTTTCACCTCTGAGCCAGTTGTGTAAGGGAGGACATTGGCATGATAAAAAGCACTATCCCACCTTGCAGGATCTGCTTCTTATTGGCCTCTTCCCCTGTCTGGCTTAAAACCCAGTTTGTAGCCTTTGGAGATGGGTGTGGAACCCCTCCGCACCTGGGTGTTTACCTTGCACGTCATCAGCAAAGCACCCACTGCTTTTGGAAATGGCCAATTACTTGAATCATTAACCATTAACATTTCAGTCTCTCACAGGTTGTAAAGCACTTTTGGAGCTGAAGCTGGGGCTGGGAAGGAGCATGCTATTTATGCAATATAAACAAGCAATAGAAGTCAGCAATACAAGAAAGGATGATTGGGAAATTAGACAGTAGTGAGGCAAAAAATGCTAGTAATATTTTCTGTAGAGATCTGTTGAACTGTGGTAAATATGGAAATATTTTCAAGGTATCTGAAGAAATGGAGCACCATGTTCTCACATGGTGAGAACTGGAAAGATTCCAACTGATGTCAGTTGGAATCTGCCCTAATCTATTCACCAACTAAGAGTCAAGCCCATTCTTTATGAAGACTGTTTTCTAAGTGGGTGGAAATATAGCACTCAAGACCTCTGCCTCAGCATAAGGTCTCACTGGTCTTGAGCACAGAGCGCTTGAAGCATTGAATGGGATGCTGAAATAATGAAAAATATGGCACAATCAGGATTCTGGCATTGAAAAGCTGTACTTTTGCAGAATTTTCAGCTGTTTTGTAATAGTGTTTCAGGACTGGCATGCTAACAGGTTTAAATGTGCTTTAATCCGCTTATGTAATTTAAGCACCTCTGGGAGTGGTGAGCATTCATTAAAATATTTGTTATGGTGGGAGTTCTATCATATTGAGCCAGATGTTGCTTTCCATGAGATATGCTATTGTGTCTGGCCCAAACTAAGCTGAATAACTCTATCAAATTTGATTAGGCTATAAAATAGGTGTCTGCTATGTATTAAAGTGCATCAGAGCACATCCTTGGCTTTTCTAAGCACATGAAAAGGTTTTCTGAAAGTAACCTTATCAGCCATGCTACAGCTGACAGTTTTTCCCCTTCCTTTGATATTACTTTTGACTCTTTCTATATCATTACCCATCCTACAGACAAGTGTTCATAACAGCTGACTTAGTTGAGAAGAAGAAATACAGTAGTGTGAAATGGCTCAGAGGTCTTCTTTATTGCTGTATATCGCAGGAAACTATCCAAATTAGAACAAACTAGATTTTGATAGGGACAAAGAAAAAATATTCAAGTCCATGCTCTGCATTATTTACTCTCCCTCCATTTGGTGAATTAAGACACTTGAGAGGAACATAACCCTGCATAATTTGCAAATGTAGATCCAGTCCTGTGTTTCTCACATGCCCAGATTGCCCTTGATCTGGGCAGGAGTTTGGAATTTGCTAGGAATGTGAGAGCAAACCATTACATGGCATGTGCTTTCTTGATGCCAGTTACAACTGAGATAAGACCAGGCCAGAAATCTCATACATGTAAATAATGTACACAAATACAGTATTTTTTTAATTCCTTTCTGAAACATTTTCTCTACTTCATTTATTGTTGAGAATTATGTGTTGATATTGTCAACATCTACTGGATAGGCTTGAACTATGTTTTCAGTCTTTATTTCTCTGCTGGATCCCAAGGAAGGATAGTTGTGTTTATTTGCAGAGCACCAAACACTGGGGGTTTTTTGCAGCTTTGTGCTCTGTAACCTGTGCTCGAACCAGTTTGGTTTGGCTATCTCAAACTGACTAGACTGAGGCCAGTTTTCAAAGTCTCTATTATAACCTGTTCTCCAGTGTAGCCTTTTCTTTTGCCTTTTGCTTCTCCATCTTTCAGGACCAGCTTCCTGACATTCTGCCCAAGTTCTGTATCACCTCTTACAGTCTCTGGGCAGGTGGGATTCCATCTGTCACACTCTGTCTACCCACTCTGGGACACCGATATTTTTGTCCCCAAGTTCTTGAAGGTTTCTGATCCTATTCACATCCCTTGTGCTGCTTCCCATACTCCCTACACTTTCATTTATTTAATCAGTAAAAAATACAAATGACAGCATGCCAAGTCAAAAATCATACAACTCAATCACTGCTAAATAATGTGCCCTACAAGAGCCATATGTAGGTTTCTGTAGGTGTCAGCAGCTGCAGAAGCTGTTGAGTTTGAGTCTTATAAACTCTTCCTTCAGAGAAACATTTCTGGTTTGAGCAGAAGCCAGAGCTGTAGGTTTTTTTTTTCTGTTCTGCATCAAATAAATAAAAGTATAAGTTTCTTATGTCACATTTTTAAGATTATTCTTCTCAACTTGCAAACATTCAGGTATCTTTTGGAATAAATATAAAATATTTTTATGAAGCGTGAGGAAAAACAAAAACCCACAAGAAACATGATAACCATATATATCACCTGTGGGATAAACTGAATGCTAACATATAGTTTAACTGGAAATTTGGCCAGCTTCAGAGTTCCCAGGTGCAATTATCTGAAATGAAGATGAAAACTGTCACAGAGCAACCCTGAGCCTCTTAAATTCCACCTATAAGTCCAAATAAGTTTAAAAGTGAAGGCCACTGGGATGTGTTTGTCTGCACCACTCTTCCTAAGCCTTGCAGCCAGATCTCCGTGGTCCAAGGCTGACACAGGCACTGGTGGGTCCCACTAACTAAGAAGTTTAGCTCTGTCCTGTCATCCTCTGTTTGGACATGATAAAATCAGCTCAAGCCACTGTGGTTCTGTTAGGTTAAATTTTTTAATTAATTTGGTACTATCTGTTCAGCAGTGCTTTGCTAGTCTAGTCTGGACCACTTCTGAGCAATCTACAAGTGGAGAACATGGTGGGGAAGCCATTCCTGGAAGGAACCCAAGCTCCCTGGCACAGTGTCAGACAGAGAAACAGAGAGAGAGAAGGGAAAAGCATGAGTTCTGCCTCCACTCTTGGACATGTTTTCTAATTTCAGACTGCTGAATATAAGAACATGAACCTGTGCCTAGTTCAGTGCCTGTCTTGTGCAGCTCCTGTGTCTTTTCCTTGACTGTAGGCCTAGCAGCACTCTCCTGTCATTTATACTCCTGAAATACAGACAAATGTAAAAAGAGCAGCAAATTCAGTTAATAAAACATATGGCTGACCTGACTTTAGACTTCATTGGCCCCTAGATGTAGTTGCTTCATCCATTAGGTCATTCTTCATCTGAAACTGAAAAAAAATCATACTCCTAGTGAAGTCTGATGGGTCATCAGAAGGGTCTGATGTCAGCCTGTAGCCTGTGAATGACACTTCAAGCACTGCTCATCTAAGGTGACTACTGTGTTGAATACAGTCTCCTGCAGCCAACATTTTAAAAGTCACAGAAGTTAATTAAAAATGTTTATGTGTACATGGAGTGTTATAACACACATTTGGAGCCAATGAAACATTTTTCTAATGAAATGTATAATGGCAGTCCAAGGACAAGTTTTAAAATGACACACAAATTTTGGGAAATGTCTTTCATGGAAAGCCAGTTTTTCAACCCATAGGAAACAACAAACATTACCTTTGAGAAAAGGTGGTACATGTTTTAGTGAACAATTTTAAATGGGGTTCATCAGCTCTGAAATAAATATTGTAAACAGTGCTCCCAGATATAACAAGGGTGAAAAGAAGGGATATTTCTGAAATGCCCAACTCATTTAGGACTAAGAACATTTAATGAGTTCCTAAAATGGGAGGTCTTGTTCCAGTTAATTTGTCAGAATACCTGGAGTATATTAACCCTGGTCTTTTCCCACGGGAGTAGAAGGAAATGCCACCACTAGTATGTGTGGGAGCAAGGCTGACCCATTATTGGGTCAGCAGATGGAAAGTTATGGGGTTCATTTCTATTTTGCTGTTGTTTGCTTGTCTTAAAATACAAAAAAGAGCAAAATGTAACAGGCAAGATTTTTTTTTGCTTAAATCTAAAGGCTGAAAACTCATCACAGATGTTTTTGACTCATTTGAAAGGAAAAAAAATTGTTTTGACTTTCCTTAACTGCTTTGATGCTGTAAACCATCCTGATTCATAAACAATATTTTACTATTAACAGATTAATCAAATGGAAGATATTCCATTGCAATGTCAGAAAGGTAGTTGCATATTACTGTCTGAAATCTGTTTTTTGCCCATGTATCAGGTTCCTTAGATAACCTTGAAGAAACGTGATTATATTGATATAAAGGGGAGCAACAACAGGACTATGAAGAGAATTTAATAGACCTCAGAGTAAATCTTGTTTTCTTGAAAGGTGTTTTCTTCTATTAGTCCTTCTCACAGTGAATTTCACAGTAGTCACCATCCCCAATTTGATTTTTCCTAACAAAAATGCTCTGTAGCTAAAAAGCTATGGCATGGTAGCAGTAGAGGTAGGCTTGTCTTTCTTTGCCAGAGCTTCCTTGTTCTCCTCCATGTGTTCAGATGTTGAATGAAGCACCAGTTTCCAAAATTATTTCATTGTCCATCAAGTCTGTGGAGTTCCTATCTTGAGACATAACCCTGATAACTTAAAAGAATGTGAATATGCCTTTGAGAAACACTCAGATACTGTCACTCTCATCTGCAGATCAGTTCATCCTCAGTTGTTAGGTAACCCACACTGATAGAATACATGATAGAAAAAAGTCAGAAGCCAACTATAAATACTCTACTGCTTCTTAGGAGGGAATTTTTTTTCCCAAACATACTTTTGTGAGTTTAATTTGTGTTGTTACAAAATGGCCTATGTAAAAAAAATAATATATATATATATATGATTACACAAAATGATACAGAATAGAATTAGAGCATAAGAGTCCTAATGCAAATTCTGGTGTGTGGCTGAGCAGAACAGGCAAATAGAGGCTGAGCAAATGGTATATGCTCTTACAGAGCCTGAAGGGAAAAATACTAATTCCTTGCTAAAGCATGTGCCTGATAGAAAAACACTTCGTGAAGAAAACATCAGAAATATTTAGAGTCTATAATTCAAGAAAGGCACAGTTTTAATGACAGAAGAGTACAAATTGAGACAACACAGTTCCAGTGTAGAACACAAATGGTGTAATTTAGGAGTGGTCTTAACCTCAAAACTACTTCCAACATAGGAAGAATAGCTCAAATGGACCAAAACAGTCATGGATGATGAGGTCTGAATGGCAGACATGCCTGCTGACATTTTTCTATCTGCCAATTTTTTACAACTTTATAAACAATCAGCAGGTGGGGCAAACACCACAATTTCTACTTTTACCACCCACAGAAGAAAATTGCTCTGAGACTTCAGAAGTTCTGAGATTCTGGTGAGCTTGGAACAAAACACAAAACTAGAGCCTTGACTCCTTGTGGTTACCAATGTTTTCATGGCACTTCTTGTGTGAGCAGGAATGTTGGCACAGTGGGGGGCAGCACATTCTGCTGACCTGAAAAGACTCAGTGTTGTTTCAGTTCCGTGCAATATGTTCATGGATCAGAAACCCTTAGCTTGTGCTGGATGCAACTAAACAGCTGCAAAGTTCCACCTTCCTTGTCAGTAAAGCGAGTGCTGATGTGATTTAAATTTGTTAGGTGCAGGTGCTCACCAAGGATATACACATCAATGAGATAAATAGGAAAAAAACCCCAATGTGGATATGAATAATCTCAGAACTATGCAATGTACACCGTCTGTATAGCTCCCTGGGTCTCTTTCAATATGAAAAGGTCCAGTAGACCTCTAGAAGAATATTCTGATGTGGATGTTGTAAGAGGATGGGAGAGCAAGAATGCAATGTAAAATTGGACTGGCACCCCAGCCCCAATCATGCTAATGGCAAAGATCCCTGTGATTGAAATAATTTAGAATATTGCCTTTAATTGGTTCTGGTGACACAATCTGCTGTGAAAGTCGTCCCACAATTTCTCTGAAGGAATATGGTCTAATGAGAAAATGTTCTGTCCATTTTATTAAGGATGGTGTGCTAGCCATACAGAGAGTTCCCATAAAAATCACCACACAGAGTCAGTTTCAATGGCAAACAAACCAGGGCCAAGAGGTCCAGTGGCTGGAATCATGTCATTATCAGAGAGTTTAAACTTCTGTATTTTTTCAGGGGAAAGAAGAAAAAAAAAAGGCTAAAAACACAATGACTGTGTAGCTGTGGAAGCAGTGTTTGGAAACACAAACATTCTTGAGAGGTATGAACTGTATGTTAGTAGAAAATCAATTCCAGATTCAGTGTCAATGAAACAACCCTCTTAATCTCAAAAAGTTCTTTAAAATGCTTTGCAAAGCTATATTACCTCCACTCCTCCCACCTTCATCCCCAAAAGAAAAGAAACCTCATAACTTAACTGAGGTGCTTCAGCTCAGCCCACCTGTGGGTATTGGCCCAAAGGTCAGGACCAAAGTCCTCAAATTCCATTCTATTCTCTGGACACAAGAAACTAAAATTTTACTCTTGCCCAAGCGTGCTTCCTGATCATGTTTTGTACACCTGAAAGTCAGCTGGGCAAGTGCTATTGTTGCTGGTTAGCCCAGGCAATTTAGGCTGCCTGCAGAAATCACTTGCAGTGAGCTGTCCTTCTACAACCCAGTTTTAGAGCATTGACTTTGCATGGCCTGTGAGTGAAAGTAATTTGCAGCAACTGAATTCAAGGGGCTTAGTTTTATTTTTGGACTTGCTACTTTAGGATATTTTGTACTTAGTTAATCTCTTCTTGCAAAAGGAAGTCTTGTCAGCAATTCACTATAAAGAGAGATGGGAAACTCAACTGGATGGTTACACTGGGTTGTCACTGGTGGTCTATATAGGCTTAAGACAAAAAAATAGAAGGGTAGACTAAAAGTATCATGTCAGAACCTTGTTACATCACTTAAGGGCTCATCTATGAAAAGAGAGTGTCTTGTAAGAAAGGGGAAATAACAGTAAGTAATTTTGGCATGAGGGAAATTAAAAGAACATCCCCATTGTCACTCTAGGGAGGGTGGGAGACTGAAAAAGTCGCCTTTGTCATTATACCTAACGAGGAAAACAAGACCGTGCTGGCCTGGGAGGGACAGTGACCCTTTGCCAATCTGGTTGCAGAAGAAGAGAACTGAGCCTTCTTCTGTGGCTGTCTAGGACACAGGCTGCCCCTTCCAGCTGTGGTGGCCACTCACTATGAACCATTATCTTTTCCTCCTGTCCACTGAAACTACTCCAAGCCACGCACCATTTGCTCCTCCCTTCATCTCCCCTTCCCCTGTGATGGGCTGGAGAGAACTGGAGGCACACAAACTGAGATAAGAACAACTTACTGGAAACAGCAATGATATATAAAATGAACAAGAGCAACAATACTAATGACAGAGTACAAGAAAAAAAATTATTGTTCACTGCACAAACCTCTGACAATAGACAATACCCTCCCTCTGCCACCCTATCCCCACTGCTCCCTCCAGCTCAGAACCAGCATTACCCCATCATTCCCTCCATCACACTTACTCCACCAGATGGAACCCCTTCTCCTCTGAAGAGACTCCCTTCTCTCCACCCCAAGCAATGACGTGAAGTGGTAGAGAATAACCTCCAGGTCCTAGCCATGCCCCCTCCTGGTGAATGCAAAAACTAACTTTGTCCTGGCTGGAATCAGGACACCACCCCACAATAATAGGTTAAAGCGCAAACATGCTCATTTCCCCAACAGGAGCGTGAATCAGCTTACCTGGTTCTTGGATGGGAACATTGTTTGTGGGCTCGTATCTGTGTACACATGTGTTTTTGTGATTACATAGGAGGGTTGACATTTTGCTGAGGAGATTAAAAAAATTAAACACCTGTAGAGAATTTCAGGGCACCTATTTTTATCCAGGCACCTCTGCCTTCTCTGGAAACACTGCACATAGTAGTTTATTGTTAGGTGAACTTTCAGCCTGAAAAATATTTCAGCAGCTTTCATCAGCAAGCTGTAGACATTGAATCTATTTAATGGCTTATTTATCATAAGGGTCCTCAAGATTTTTCTGCAACTTCTTCCCAGTGCATTTTGGGATATGTCCTTTATGATCCTTAATGTGAGCCTATTGGCAAATATAATCTTGGCATGTTCTATATATAAACAGATATGCTTTTTAGCCACTCATCTGCATTTCCTCATGTACATATAACCCTGCCAAGGGCTATAAAGGCACAAGTGGCTTTGTGTTGTTTCATCTTCAGAACAGCAGATTATTCTTTTGAACATTTCATCATGTGGACATTGTTCTCTAATACTGTTTCTTGAAAATTGGATGTCAGATCAAACATCTGAATGTGAAACTTGGAAATCTTAGCTGACACCCAGGTTACTGAAAACATGCCTTGTAATTTTGCTTTGTGCAGCTTAAAAATTTGAATCCACTTAGTTTCCAGTGAAGTGTGATTTTGATTTAAGTTTTCTAACTTTCTGTTGTATAGGTCAGGAGGGCTTTAACTTTTAAACATAACCTTATGAGAAGATAGAATTAATTCTGTTCCCCAGAATTACCTGTGGTTAGAGATCAGTGTGTCAGGTCCTACAGCACTGCAGTGGTTTTCATTTGGAATGGCTTTGTTGGACGTGACTATGTAAAATGAATTGTGGTGCTGCTCACACACCAAAGAGGTGCTATGTAGGGTCCTTTGCCAGAGTTAAGAAAGTGCTTTCTTCTCACTCAGAATTTCTGTGGGTAGAATTTTTTGTGTAAATATAGTGAAAGAATGAATGTTCAGTGGCACAGAACACAACTTTGATATTGATTGGTGTTACTGTTGCATAACATTTAGGAACTCTGTAAGAAGCAGGGTCAAACGTGTTTAAATACTCAGAAATAAAGCAATGGAAAAATTTTGGGAAAAACCATTTGGATTTTACCAGAACATGATGTTTATTAAGCACTGAGCCAGACCAAATTCTCCTTGTCTTTGACAAAGCCATGATTTTAACAGCTGTTTTAATTCTGAAGCAGTAACAACAGACAATGGGTATTGTAATTAGTGTGAAGTGAAGGCACTGTACATATCAAAATACACTTTGCAGGTTTTGATCCTCATTTAGCAAAATGAATAATGAGAATTAGTAAAAATGTACATGTTTGTGGCTTTTTAATGTAAAAATATGTGTAATCCCAGCATATATAAAAATGTGTAAGGTCTTAGACCTCTAGAAATAAATGTATTTATATCATGTTGAATAAACACATAGAAATATGAGGCAGAGAGACCTTAAATGCTTTGCCTACATCACTTAGCAAATTAATGAGCAAGGTGAGCTACAATCAATCTGCCTTTGTTCTCTTTCCCAGGGAAGTAGGAACAGCCACTGTAGGTAGTAGGTAGATAGCATGACATGAGACCCTCCTGCTTTGACATTGTATATGACTTTTATCACTACATAACTGTCCCTTCCACTTTGAAAGATGCGGCCCCTTTATTTTCAGCTAAAAATGCTCTCTGTCATCCTGAGAGACAGCCTTCCTGATATATACCTTGTTTTTAAAACTGATTTTGCATGTGAAAGTATAGACTCCTCCAGAGAGTCTTCTGGTGTGACAGCAACTAAATTTTATGTATGTACTAGCAACATATATGTTAGAGACAGCTAGATTAATACATTAACTGGGGGGTAGGGACAATTTTAAAGGTTGTTTGGTTTAGATTCACACTGGAAATAAGACCACAACATAGGTTCTATTTCTGTATGTAAATGTCCTCAATATAAAACTAGTCTCAGATGTGACATTGTCACCTCAGAGCTGTCTCCACAAATCTTTGTACCTGATTCTTGTATATTTTCTTCATGGCTTTTTTAATTAGATGGTTATTAATCATGCCTACTGGCACATGAAAAAGTAAGTTTTCTGAGAGAAAGAATGTATTTCTTTAATAGCTGGAGTCATGCTCTTTTAAAATCAACTTTGAGTCTGGAAAAAACTGTTTTGTTAGGTTTCCAGAGGTTCCTGCCAAAATACCATGAGACTATTACTTCACATTTACTTCCAGATTTATCTGGAACCCAGAAATGCAGACACAACACAGAAGAGCTGGAAGAAACAGGAGTTCATCAACTATTTCTGAACTTTCATAATTAATTATTTCTGGTTCAGTCTGAGAAAACGACAAAACTTTGGACAGGGAGGAAGTTTTTACTTTATTTCCCAACACTTTTCCATTCTCAAGCAAATCCTCTTCAGATTAAAGATCACTTTGATTAATTAGAAAATAATTATGCATTTGTTGACTAAACAATAGTTTCTTCTTGCTTATCATCTTTCATGTATTGGCAGCAGATCTTATGTATATACTGAGAAAAAGGTTTGGTCCCTGTGGGAATGCATGCACGTGGAGAAAAAAACCTCACTTATTAGAGAAGAGTGATTATAATGCTGTACATATTACTTCAGGTATGTGCAAGTCAAATACCTATTGACCTGAAGCAGTCATGGTTCAGACAGCCCAGCATGGTTTCCTGCCTGCTGTGTTCTGGCATAGCCTAGACAGCGTGAGATTTCTTGATGCATGGCTGGCAGCCACTGCTTCCCTCGGAGTGGAAACCTGAAGGCTGGTGTTAAAGAACATTTGGTATTCAGAGTCAGCTTTCTGAAATCACAAAACATGTAGGTTAATGATTTCAAGTTATTGTTTTCAGGTAGTAGCCATCCTTTCCTCCCTTCCACAGGCGAATGGGGAGCACTTTCCTGAGCTGATCACAATGCTTTTCTAAATGCTGGGCCAAGACCACCCCTACTATGATGTCAATGTAATGGAGATACCAGGATGCCACAGAGGAGATGTCTGTTTCTGCCTGCTTCCTTTGATCCTCTGAAATTTTTTAGGGAGATCTATTATAAGAAAATGGATTTGTGTAAGATAAAATACTTTCTAAGTTCTGGAAGGGAAGCCAATTTAGACATACCTTAATTTTTTCCCCCATGTAAATTAACTTTTTGTTAGTAGCATGAAAGTAGACAAACCCTAAGGAAATTCAAGCAGAACACAATAGTTTGTCTGCTTTTCCAAACAGCCTGATGGTCCTAATATTAAGTTTTAAGTGTGTGCCCAAATGCACTACAAAGAAAATATTTCCTGAGTATTTTGGTGCTCCTGTTTGGCTCCAACTGGAACCAAGAAATGTAAAAGCCATTTCAGACATCAGGAATAATTACAGTGGTTTGCATTTGTAAAGTGATCCATATACTAACAATAATAGATTGTGGTTAGAGTGTGAGCATGGTAAAATGACTCTGTTACAAGAACAGTGCTACAAATGAAGCAGTGAAAAGGAGATTAAGACATTAATTATATTAGTCCTGGTATATTTTGACCAGAGGTGTAGCTGCCTATGAAACTGAAAAGGTTATTATTTGAATCACTATAAACACTTAGCATAAAATAACAAAAGTGTGGCAATTTTAAAATAAAGCTAAGGCATTTTAATTTTCTAGAACTTAGACTTTCTTGGAACTGCAGAAAAGAGGGACGGATGGTACAGCATGACTTATCCTTTCTCATTGTATTTAACACACAAAGATAGAAACAATGACATAATTTAGACAAGTTCCTTTAAGTCATGTAGCAACTGTCTCTTGACAGTTCCACTACTCCTACTTTTCTTAGCCATATTTCACCCTCAACTACAAAATGGTCTAAATTTTCTTAAGTAAGAAAACACAAGGAACAGATGCTTTCCCTCTCACTGAGAATCCTTGACAGTACTTACAGGATCATGGCTCATACATATTCTTAGGCTATACACTTAGCCACTTACAATGTGTGTCAGTTTGCTGTGTGAACTACCTATTCAGAACATCTGGTAATAAGACAAATACTGGGGTTACCCATGGATAGCATGAAAAATAAACACCTATTTCTATAAAAGCAAGTAGGAACTCTATTTTCAGTAAATTCTATTGAATAAGCACCTAATTAAGACAACCAGGATTGGGTGCTACTGTATTCAATGTTAAAGAATACACACAGATACAGTTTGTGCTTTAAAAATTCTTGCAGGGTCATAAAAGAAAGTTTTTGTTGACTTTTTAAATGACAATATTAGCCCTGCATCCCAGGAAAATCAAACAACAAATCACATTCATGCAGTACTCATAAATCAGGAAAACACAAAGCCAAGCTGAACAACATTTACATGACATCAATCACAAACTGTAAAATACCCAATAAAATTTCACAACATACCTGTGGAACAAGTTTTGCAATGTGCAAATAACACAGATTCCCCACTACCAGGAAGATGAAAGAAAAAGTCTTTCAACACACACAATACAAATTCTACTGTGTACATGAAAAACAAGTTCCACCATACGTATGAAGGTTTGAAGAATAAATATAGTATCTTAATATTCACTAAATCTGAAGTGACCCATTGTCTCACGTTGAATCAGTATTTGGTTTTTGTGGTCTTTCACTTTCACAGGGTTTCATTATGAAGGTGAATTAATGCGAGAACTGGTTTCCTAAGTGATTTGTTATATCTCTGACCTGAAATGCCATGATCAGTCTAGAACCTTCTTTTTATTGCTCCCATAAATTGTCCCCTAACAGATTCATGAAAGCTTCTGAAAAGCAGAAATGCAAACAGAAAGGAATGTAACCACCTAAAGCACAGATACAAATACGCTGTGCTATGTATGTGAATTACCTTCCAACAAGAGGAGAGTCAAAACACACACAAATGTTTACAAAAAAAAATGATGCAATGAATACCATGTAGGGGCTTACCCCATATAATTTCAGGTACCCAAATGAGACTTGTCAGGGTATCTTTAACCTTTGTTCTTTACATGAGGGAGAGTGGATTATTGCACCATCTATGTGCACATAATAGTGCCAGGATGGTGCACTGTGTGGGTTAGTACACCATCCTGGCACATCAAACGGGACGGAGAGCTATGATTCACAGAATGTAACATTTGCTTCAGGTAGCCTTTAACTTCTGTCTTCCATCTATCTAGCAGCTGAATTTTCACAAAATACATGGAGATCTCTTGTTTCAGAGAGCTGTAATCTGTGCTTGGTTTTGGCTGCAAAAAGTAAAGAGATTACAGAAATTACAGGGAGGAGCAGGAAGCAGACAGGCAGGCAGTTGCATAGTATTGGAAGGTGTTTCTTCAAGGAGACCAGATAAAATAGCACTAGAGCAATGGCCAGGAAATAAAGTTAGGGGTAAACATTCCTAAATATAGTGACCTAGACAAACTAAAAAAATAGTTTTAAACACAACTATAGATAATAGAAGTATCCACAGTTTTATAATACTGTCTAAAGAACAGAGGATACATAAAGGAATTGACACTGCTAGTATCTGTCTATAAGCTAAATACCATTGCCCTTGAGTTGGAAGGATGCATCTACTCTTTGTTAGTGTCCTCATTCTGGCCAGAATAGAGTTAATTTTTGCAGTAACAGGAGGGACATGAGTAGGACTCTGAGGTTATTCTATACCACCTCATGTCAGGCACAGGGGGCAGTGTGGGAAGGGGTCTCTTCTGGTCAGGTAGCATGGTGCAGCAGTCAGGGTATTGCTGGTTAATTGTTCAGCTGTCTTGTACACTCTGTTTATAACATTGTTGCTGCTATTGTTCATTTTCTTATCTCAACCAGTGATCTTTACCTTTTACGTCTCCAATTCTACTCTCCAACCTGCCACAGGAGGAGATGGAAAGGAAAGGCAGGAGCGAGCGAGTGGCACATGGTTTGGAGTGTTTCAGTGGAAACACTAAATTGGGGAGTACCATACCTAAACCATGACAGTTAGTCATTCCTTTTCAAATATTTTTGAAAGTATTTGACCTTGTAGTTGTGGAGGCACATGAATGTTGCTTTAGCCATAGGAGCCTCTGGTCACAAAGAAGTGATTGAAAGCTCAGCTTGAAGAAAGGAAGTACGTAAACTGCTTTGCTCTTAACAGAAACAAAAAGGAGTGATGGAAAGCAACAGCAGAAAGAGAACACTCAGAGGAATGTTACAACATGAAAACTTGATATTTGCTTAGAAACAAGTGCACAGTGGAGAAATATCCATTTTCTCAGCAACCGTGAGAAGGAGAATCTATATTTCTCCATCTCAAGCAGTTTTCATGTGAAAAAATACTTGGCCACATATTGGCTAATGCTGAGTGCACAAAGCCCATGTGGTATCCACGCGAGCAGTACTGTACTTTAGGCTATAGCAGCTCAGTATCCAGTAATATTTTCACTGAACTGATGTGCTACTCTTGGTTACAATGATGACAATACTCCTGTGCCTACTGGAAATCCCCAAGATTAGACCAGGGAAAATAAATCCCTATTATCTATATAAACTGCAGCTTCTCTTTGGAAAATGGTGAGAATTTATTAAGGAATTACAGGTTTTGTTCCTTTCAGATTTCTGTGAGATTTAGTCCAGCTACATCCATGAGCCAATACAAAGTTACTGTGTATATTTTTTTTTCAGTGCTGCTTTTTGGTGAAGTAATTTGAGAACCTTGTAGTGAATGAATACTTCTAACATACAATTAGGAATCAGAACCTTGTGCCTTACTCCTGCCTCATCTTTCAGTTTTCCTTTGTGGCCTTCAAGAATACTCTCGTATGGATTTCTTTGTTCCGCTCAACAAAGGAGACTCATTTTTAAAGTGGGGCACCTACTTAAGTGTTTAGTTGGATTAGGGTTCTTCAGAGGATTTCCTAATCTCTGAGAAAAGACTGATTAATTGTTGAAGCATTAGCCCTTCAATGTCTAGTCTTCCAAGAAATTCAGTTCTGAATTCTGGGCTGGCTGACTGAATCCTTTTATGATGGCTGACCTAGGACTGTGCAGGGTATTGGGTTTTGAGTGCAAATAAAAACAGGAGGAGATGAGTGCTGAGTGAGTAAACTGATATTTAGAAACTGAAAAAAACCCCAAACAATTGAAGAGGAAGCATACTACAGTTACAGCTTAAAACTTTCTTGAGACATAGTCATGGAAGATAAGATATTGTCTGCTTCTGTCTTATTCAACTTTGTCAGACCATCAAGATGAGAAAAGTCAAAGCAGTGTGATGACACTAGATTTTGAGATGCTGTAGTTGACCACGATGTTTAACCGCATTTGTGATGGTAACAGTTTCCCAAAAGTGCTGGGTTATGTAAGGTAAACACAAAGTTAATTTCAGCTAAGTCATGTTTGAAGAAAGAGTCAATGATATGGTTAATTGGCAAATACCCATTTTTTTTCACCCATCTGAAAAGCATTCATGTTTAATGTGATGAAATTTTCTTTAATCTGCTTAGAAGACTTGAAAACTACCAAATGTTTCCATACTTGCCCTATGTCCTTGAAGACCTTTATGCATTACTTATACATTGCATAAAAACTAAAATTACTTTCCTACTGGCTTGCACATACTTTGGTTAATTTTAGCTGGTGGTTGCATTTCTCATAACCTAGTCCCTCAAAGTGTCTTCTTTTCAGAGTTTGCCAAATGGCTTGCTAGAAATGCTAGTTCTCACCTCACTTTGTTCTGACTAAGCCCTCCTGAAATGCCATCTGTTCCACGAAGCATTCCTTCTGCAGTTGTCACATGCCACTGCACTTGCTCTCTCCTTACTGAACTGCATTGTACTCACATATGACACTCAACTGTTTTCACAAGGGAGAGTTTCTATTCTGTTCTGTATACTTTTTCCTTGGTTGCTAATAACTTATGGAACTCTATAAATGACAGAAAAGCTTATAACCACCTTGACTAGAGGAGATCAGCCAAGGAAAAAAGTGAACATAGCACTTCTCTGAATATTGATATAAACTGAAATGATGATATGAAATAACTGAATAAGTCATCTTGCAGTGCATTTCAAAGACTTTTGTTTGCCACCGTGAGTAGGCACACTTGTTGAAATGCGTCAGACCTGGCATAACATGAGATTTTTCTAAGAACTGAATGCTTCCCTGATACATACAAGTGCTTTGTAAGTTTAACCTTCTATATTCTCTTTCACCTCTAACACCCTTTCCCCCCAGCTCACCACCTTTTCATTCTCTTCTAGCACTGTGTTCATGAAAATACTGGAACAAAGATTACAGAGCTCTGAAATTTCAGCCAAGGAGAAACTCTGCCAACATTTTTTACCTGGCAAAAAATGGTTTAAAAAAAAAAAGATATGGAATAGTCTTTGTTTTAATCTAGAATTTCACAAATTAATTGGCTACTCTGAGGCATAGTTATTTGGCATAACATGTTGCTTTGGGAGCTGTTTCCAGGTACAACATGGAGCAAATCAAGCCCTTTCTTGTTTCTGGAGTTCCCTGTCCTTGACATGGAATTGCATTAAGCAGTCAGAATGCTGTGGTCAGTGGCATAATTGGGTTTGGTCCCGGAAATAATGGGAATTCAGCCAAAGCCTCTGAGGGAAAGAGAAAGGGCTCTGTAAACAGTTGTAATTGGGTCTGACTGAAAAAAAAATCATTAATGGTGCTGTGTCTTTTAAAATGTTAAAGGTGCTCTTATGCTGTAATTCTTCCCATAGAAGTCTGTATTTTATGCCTGTTGTTACCCTTATGTCAATATGGTAGACATAGTTCCCTTTAATTCTATATTGAAGAGACAGGATGGATCCTTACTTTTTTCCTATACTTTTTCCCTTCAGAATGAGAGGCAGCAATGCTGCCAAAAAGCAGAAGTTTTAAATATTTCTAGTACCCAGTCGGGCAGCTCCCCCTGCATAAGAGGAGAACCATTGCAACTCCCCACTTCTATCATTACCCACCATCGTTGTGGTTGTATGTAACTCTGCTGATAACCAGGTTATATATTAGATATGCTGCCTGAACATTCTGAAAATACCTAAATTGTTCTCTTTGGGGAATATAAATGACAGAGGTAGCTGCAGAGGAAGACAAGATATCCAAAGAAATCAAGCATGTCAGATATGTCTGCTGTGAAAGAAACAACTGGGAGACAGGAAGAACAGCTGGGTAGGTTGAAAAACATCTAACTGGGAACAAAACTGCAGCTTTCTGGTAAGAGAGGAAAAAAATATTTTGTGTATATCCATATGCCTTAAAGAAATTCTTGATGTAAGAGGAAACAGAATAAGCAAGGCTCATGGTTTTTCGCTTTTTTGCTCAAAACAGTGAAAATTAGTGCTTAGAGCCAAGATGGTGCCACCCTTTTCTACAGCTGAGCCTGTGCACCATTAGGCAGCTTGGCCTACTTGCATCTTGAAGTTTCTCCAGCTGTTACATAGAGCAGTGATGTTTGCCACATTTTCATCTTTTTGTCCCAGTGGATGGCACCTGCAAAAACAGGGAATGACTTTCTTGAGATGTCTTTTTTGGTCTGTAAGACATTACTGAGTCAGATGAGGTCTACAATGGGAGAGAGTGAAAGAAGAGGCATGAAGAATGACCTGTGTGCCTGAAAGCTTGGCTGCTAGTTAATCTGATAAAATATATTGACTTTGTCTACAGACTTTGTTCTAGATAGAAATAAACAAGAGTAGTGGTCTAAAATCTAAAGTGAAGACAGAAAAACTGGCAAAACTGAAGTGGCAAGAACCAGAGTGCAGCCATACCCTATCCGAGTTGGCTTACACCCAGTAGCAAAGGCACTCTAAAAAGGGGCTTTAATGATATGATTCAACTAAAAACCTCTTGTGTTAGACTTGGTGTGTAATATATCTAATGATCTGGAAAATGTATGTTGGATATTCTCCCTGTGGACATGGACCTAGACACAGAAAGACAGTTGCATTTTTCAAAAGTCAAGATTATTGCTCTGCTTTTACACAATCTACACATTAAAACAGTTTCCTAACTATTGAAAAAAGACAAAAATCAGTGGAGCTGGGGAATTACTGAAATAATGTAATACTTTTGAAGCTAGACCTGTCCATATTTAAAAGGAAAAATGCAGTGGAAGCAATGCAGCCTGAGAATTATTTTCTGTATAGCTTCAACTTCTCACCCCAAATTCAGTGATAGACTTGCCTGAGTTTCTACATATCTCCTTGGCCTCATCACACCTGAATGTTTAAGAATGCTTGGTAATCTTCTTGATGCCTGTGAGGCAGGAAAAGTATCCTTGTTTTCCTTTTGTTTTAAGGAGGAAAAGAAAGATATGTGAAGTGAATTGCCAAAGGGCATGCAAATATATGTGCCAGAGCCAGAAAACAGCTACAAGTTTTCAGTGTCCCAGCCCAATGCCTGAACCAGCATAATTTTGTTTTCAGTCATATCTATTTATATTATATTTATATTTACATAAATATGTAGATGAGTAGTGTAAAGATTTCCTACTCATACTTTCTCAAAGCATAGGTGTTTTACCTAATTGCTGTGACACTACTGGAGCAGTCCTTGGTCAAACACACACCAAACTCATGTCCTGGAAGACTTTTCCAGTGCTATAAGACATACAGAGAAGTGGCTCTAATATCTTCTGTCTTCTTGGTCCTGATTCAGGGTCAAAAGGATATTTCCAACAGTTTCTTTTTTCAGCAAAGAATGTTCTGAAACCCCAGGCTGTGTGAACTGAGAGAGTGCTCAGAGCACACACTTCTATAAGAAGCTTGTTTGCCTACTAAGCAATTCCCAGCAATGTCTTTGGCTGTGAGCTATTGTTATTTGTTTGTACTGTGGCAATGCCTAGAGGCTCCAGTCATGGATCAGGGCCCCATTGTGGTAGGTATTGTAGAGACACAACAAAAAGGTCTTTGTCATACTCTTAAGGCAAATCTGAGGTGAGTCTGGGAAAAGAACTTTTCCAAATCCAGAGTTCTGAGTTCTAGGGCCAGCTTCTTGGCAGTTTACTGCTCTCCAGACTTCAGGTTTATCCTTGGTTTTCTCTTCTGTATTGTTTATTCAACACAGATAATAAATGAACTCTGAAGAAAACACAATGGAAAATGTAGAAAATTGATG
This sequence comes from Sclerurus mexicanus, assembly GCA_013396755.1. Classification (NCBI taxonomy): domain Eukaryota; kingdom Metazoa; phylum Chordata; class Aves; order Passeriformes; family Furnariidae; genus Sclerurus; species Sclerurus mexicanus. The sequence continues at coordinate 215,060 of VWZF01003291.1, forward strand.
TAGTTATATTTCCCACTGACCTCTTAAATGAATAGCCAGCCAGGGATTGTCAGAGATGGCTTGGGAACTTTGCTGCCATCTTTGGCTTGCTTCATCTCTCTCAGTGTTTTGGTGTGGTGACTAAAGTGTATCCTGAGGCAGAAATGACAGTTGCCAGAAAACCACCTTTTTCTGTTCAGCTGTGTGTATGTCATTTCCCTCATGCATATGCCATTGCTGGGGGTATCCACATGACAACAGGATTTTTCCTCCTCAGGCATTCACCAGCTGCTGGCACTTAAAGTCACATTCCTTTCTGTACCACATCATATTTTTAGTTGCTGTGGATACGCTTGTGATGCCAAAAACAAAGGATTAGGATTTTCTGTAGCTCTTCCTCTTCTAGAACAAAAGGTTCTGCTTCTGAATGTCCTATCTGCAGTACAGGCAAGTGGAGCAGTGAGAGTCACTGAGGAGGGATGATACTGAAGCTCCAAAAAATCCCCTACACTACACATGTGCCAACTAAGTGCTTATCTCCCCTAAGGACTTTGGGTGAATCAAATAGGGAATTAAACTTGTATTTAAGCTACTAAGGTGTAAGTCATGCAAAGTCATGTCAGATCCCACCTGCCACACTCTCCTCTCTCCCCTCATTTCTGTGTCTTCCTAGGAAATATCCCACCATTGTTTCAGCACTTAGGCTTTTTATCTTTTCTGGAGGTCTTCTTTACCTCTACTCTCAAACTAAGAATGAGAATAAACTTTTATAGGTTTTGGAGATCCTGCTAATGGCATATGGGATAATTGAAGCCACAATCACAGAAAATAGGTCTGGAAAGTCCCTTGAGGTGATATTTCATCTGCTGGGGAATCACTGTGTAATGCAAGAAGATGATCTTAGGCTGTAGTTTAGATTTCTCTGACCCTCAAAAGCACTTCTGTATGAATTGATTCCATTTCAAAATCCACGTTCACCTAACAAAAGAAAAAAACTGTAATATTTCTGGCAAAATAATAATAATAATAGTAAAGATCATGTTTATTCTCAGAATAATTCAGCATTTAGCACTCATAAATCTTAGGTATTTTTATCTATATGTCAATTAATTAAACACCTTTATAATTCATGTTTTGATTAATTATTTTTAAAATATTCTTATGCTCAAAATAAAAATGAAGTTAATAGATTTAGCCACTGCTGCTGGGCTTGTTTCATTAGCCCTCTCTGTCATGAATTTTAAACTTGAGAGAACAAACATTTATCAGCTGGAATAAAGACTTTTTTCAGTTTCCTTTTCTGTCTTCTGACATGCATTCCAGACTTTCAAAGAAGCCACAATAAAGCTTTAATTTTCTATTTATATGCTCATGCATTATTTTCATTCATATATCTATAACCAGATAAATATTCTGAAAATTCACATGGAAGTATAATCACTTTGTTCTTCTTTTGGGATACTGACTCATAATTAAATAGATGCAGCTGAAAGACAAAAATGTGGCATTGAGACTGTACTGCTGCAGTAAGGGGAAAAAAAGATGGAAAATTAAGTTCAAAGGTCAGTGAAGCAGATCGGAATAGGAACTCCAAAAATCCCATTAATGTCCCAGTGCATTCACAGATATTCTGTAAGAATCATGTCAGTTACAGCTAGTGTTTTATACTTTGTTTTCAAAATGGAAATAATTATTTTCCTGTGTCAGAGGCTTTTGTGGGGAATAATACCTATTAATGACTATTAAAAAAAATCTGATAATATGATAACACTCACATAGGTATCAAGAGAAACAAAAAGCTTAATTAGCTACTCACAAGAGACTGATATCTTCCTTAGAAAGAGCTATAGACAAGAGGTACTGTAGGCAGCCAAAATTCAGCCCTTTGCTGTTTATGTAATGAGTGAACTCACAGTTGGTATTTGTTGTGAATTGCACAGTCAAAGAATTTACTTTAAAAATGCCTTTTTGTTGAGTCTTGAATGTCTTGTCCAAAATGTCTGTTTTAACAAACTTTCAGAGAATTTGAGCCTGACCTGGATTCTGAACCTAGCCAGATGTAAGGCTGCCAGGCAGCATCTGCAGCTCTGGGTTAGGGAGCTGCAGGAACTTTTCCAGGGTAGGGCTGTGCACTCCAGGTCTGCAGCCTGGCTGAGCTTCACCACCCTGCTGAAATGGGTCTCAGGCTCCTTCTGTGGAGTCAAGACTTACAGAGTTGGAAGTTTGGAAAAGGCTTTTTGTATCTACAGGGCAGGCCTGTGTCACCACTCAAGCACAAACTGTAGGTAGGGATTCCCCTGTTCTGGGCACAGTCCTTTCATGGCTTCTTGTTGTGGAGCAGAGGAAGAAGTCAGGAAAAACAAAAATGTTAAATTTATTATTTTATAAGTCCCTGCCTAAAGTAAACACTTTGCTTCTTGGGGACAAAATGTCCCTTAAATAAAAATATTATAACTCTTATAAAAGCTGTTGATGCTGCTGAAATATTAGAGATAATGATTGTAATTGCTTCTAAGGCATCAAAAATTTACATGGTCATATCAAAACAAAAAATATAGTTACTTAAAGTTGATCACAGGTAGCAAGCAGCAATAGTGTCTAAAATACTGTAACTGTCTAGAGTTTTTAGAAATGTCTTTGTTTCAAAATAAGATTTACCCATGCATTTTTAAACAATTTAAACCCATTACAAATTAGGTCATAAAAATTACACTTGTATTATTTTAATTTTAGTCACTTGTCTTCAGGAATAGGATAGGCAATTTCCCTGAGTTCTCTGAAATATTTCTATTAAGCTCCAAGCTCTCATTTGTTCATGTGATAATTTTCCATGACTAACCTCAATTTTATTAGAAAGGAAAATTTCTATAACTTGACTCACTCAATCTATGTTTCATGCTCACTGCAAAGGAAAACCAGCTGTTTTTACAGACATATCTCAAGCAAGGTGATCTGCCTTTCCATGTAACTTGCAAACACAGTGCTGCCACTTTTACAAAGAAACGATATTGTGAAATAGTTACATTCTTGAGACATATTGTAGGGTGTTATGAAATTAAAGTCATAGCCAAACTGAAGGTGGATTTATAAAATAACTTGTAGCATTTATGGCTTCTGTAACATTTTTGATGTGGAAGATCAGCTAAGAGGATAGAATCATAGAATAGTTTGTGTTGGAAGGGACTTTTAAAGGTTACCTAGTACTACTGCCTCTGCAACGAACCCCACCCAAGCTTACCTTGAATGTTTCCAGGAATGGGGCATCCACAGCTTCTTTGGACAACCTAGTGTTCCACCACTCTCATAAAAACATTTTTCTTTATATCTAGTCTGAATTTACCATCTTCTAGTTTAAAACCTAGTTTAAAGTCTGTTCCCATCTTTCGTATAAACCCTCTTTAACTATTAAACAGCTGCAGGAAAATCTTTCTGAAGCCTTCGTTTCTCTATGCTGAATAACCCCGACTCTCTGAGCCTATCCTCACAGGAGAGGTGCTCCAGCCTTCCCATTATTTTTGTGGCCCTCCTCTGGACTTGTGCCAACAGGTCCATGTCTTTCTCGTGCTGAGGATCCAGAGCTAGATGCAGCACTCCAGGCAGGGTCTCATGAGAGCGAAGTAGAGAGGCAGAGTCACCTCCCTGGACTTGCTCGTTAGGATTCTTGTAATGCAGCCCAGGACACAATTGGCTTTCTGGGCTGCAAGTGCGCATTGTTTACTCGTGTCCAGCTTCTCATCTACGAGCACCCCCAAGTCTTTCTTTACAGTATAGTAAATGACCTATCAAGGACAATATATAATTGCTCTGAAATTTAAATTCACATATTTTTTCAGGCATTTCACATTCCTTAATCTTAAAATTTGCCTGTACTACAGGGAATTTTCAATAAAATTGTGCATAATAGGTCTGAAAGTCCTTGAGTTCAGATAGCCAGAGGACATTAAGACTATTTCTAGTAGGTTTCCCATGACTTCCAGATTCCTTCTGATGGGGCATCCCTGAAAATTTTGTGGACTACTAGATTTCAGAGCAACCCATCCATCTGGGTCTGCCTAGGCCAGCTGATGGCACTGCAAGTATCAATTTTATTCAACATCTGCAAGCTCTGGGAAGATGTTTTTAAAGGCAGCACAGAAAATGTGTTTTCCAAAAACATTTGTTTGTACTCTTGAGCTTTTGAGAAACCTAAGATGTTGATTTCAGTGTGACTCAGGCAAATACTATATTTGAGAAATATGAGACTTTCACTAATCCAAAGTCCTTCAGTCTTCATGAGTTTGCAAACATCATTACACAAGTCATTGCTATAGTGCAGTGTGTTGTGTTATCGTTAGATAGAACAGTAATGTTAAAAAAACCAAACCAAACAAAAAAAACCAAAAACCAAAGAAACCCACCAAAAAAACAGATTGCCATTTGGGTAGATAGACTGGAGATCTTAATCTGGTACATCCACCAATGATTGACCTCCTGCTGTACTGTCAGCTGGTAAAATGTCATTTTTGTGTGTCGTTTTGGCTGCTGCATGGTGTATCTGTAATGAGTGAGCTTCTGCCCTTGGCTCTGGCTCACCTTGCAGGCTGTTTGTGGAGGACAGTCAGTGCATGCCACTGAGTTCCCAGGCTGTTTGCACAGAGGGGACCATGTACTCCCACTGCTCAGAGTAAGAAGACCATGATCTGCATTGGAGAACACAGGGACTGCAATAAACGATTACAGATAAAATATTTATTTTCTTATTTCCTGAACTTCTACAATATTAAGAGATCAGCTTTGAGAAAATTACACTGGTAAACTGTTCTGGGTTGTGAGCAGGGTCTTGCTGTCTTCACTCAAGGAGGAATGTCATATTCTGGCCCTAGTTTGTATAGTTAAAGAAAGCTGGACATTTCCTAGGAGGCTGAAGATTTTTGGCTACTAGAAATGCTAGAGATTTCCCCATGTTAAGAAAAACCACAGACTTCTCCAATTACAAATATAATTGTAATTCACAATTAGAAGTTACAATAAAATAACATTTCCTGAAGAACACTTACCAAAGGCCAGTTTAAACTTGCAGTCATTATTTTTAGGCAGGAAGGATTGAACTACATTACTAGTACCACTTATGTGGATTATACATTGCCATTACTAAAATAAAGATTATGCCCAACTTGGAAATACTCTTGAAAGGCAAAGTGAAACTTTTGGAATAAGAAAGGCATTTCTCAAATGGCTTTTTCATCTTCTCCATCATTCAGTCCCAAAGTGTTCAAGACACTTTGTCAACTGTCAGACTAAACAGAGAATTATTCAATTTTTGAAATATTTCAGTGCCCACACATCTTCAGTTCTCATGACTTTTTTTTCTGTTCAGCCATTTGTGTCAACAATATTATCTATTCAGAGAAGTATGAGACAATAATATAGAATGTTAATTTCTATAATGTCTCTCATTCCACACACTGCCCCAAACAAACACTTTACCAAGTTAAATAACATAGTTATGGAATTAAAATATTCCAGAGGGAGAAGTAAGGAAAAAGCCAGTGTTTTCTGCTGAAAGTAGAATAGTGATGGCAGCTTCTGAGGGCTGTTCTAGGATGCAAATGAGGATGTTCTTATAACCTCAGTTTTTATATTTCAGGGACTTTGTTAAGGTCAGGATGCTCAAGCAGAATTTGGAAGAGAGCATTTACAAGGCAGGAAAATGGGACAGAATGGCATTTCAGTTCTATTTAACCAGTTCAGCTCCATCCTGCTTTTGTGTTTGTTTCTGATTACATACAAAACTTAAAGGGATACAGTTTTCCAGAGTACTGTACATTGATGTAATTCTTAATTTTACAGTGTGATGCTGGTTTATATGAATTAGAGGTGAGATGGATTAAGAAAGTGGAAATATTAGGAGTTTTTGAGTTTTTGTAGTTGTGAGCTGAAACTATTATGACATCTTGTGAGATTTTTGGTACAATTAGGTAATATATTTCACTCTATTCAGAGCTTAGCTTCCAGCACACATTTGAACTTCAGTTCTGATCTGAAGATTTATGTTAATCCAGGTCTGATTTCTACTTCTTCAGTTCATTTCTCTCTTCTTTATCTTGCCCATACTGTATGGATACAATAAACAAATATTTTCTCACTACTTAATCTGTTAACGAATCACTGACTTGATAGAAATATGTATGAAAGTAAATACAAAACCAGAATAAGAGCATAATTACATCACAGTGAAATCTTTGGCAGCTGGCTCATTAAAATTGTCACAAAGATAATTTTTAAGTCTGCATAAATATAATGTAGATGCCATACCATTATGCTTTCCAAAGAAAGTTATACATAATCAAATATTGGATTAGTCACATTCAGTGATTTATGGAAGTAGTCATCCTCACGGGAGCCAAGAGCTACATCTTTTCTCTTTGACATTTGATAGTCATTAAAAAAGAACCTCAAAATATGTATGCTTGACTTTGATAGACTTTGAAACTACACAGGGAAGGGCCCTGAAGTATAAAAGCCTACAGAAAGAAGAATGTATTTCTATAGTTATCTGGATATTGTGAAGTAGCACTGATGTCACGAACAGGGTGTAAACTCCCCTCTCCTTGCATAGTTGAATGTGTTTTCAGTTTTATACTGCTAGTGTAATTGTGTGAGTGAAAAATATAAAAGTTATATGTAAAATAGAAGAGTTCCACTTCCAAGAGGCAGGCTATATTTACTAGAATTTTAAAAAATGAAGAGTCACTATAGATTAATATATTTGTGTCATTTAGGCATGAAATAAATCCTCACATAATCCACTATCAGACATTACACTCCTTAACAATGTCTTCCAGTAATTTAACAAGTATGGAACAGCAGTGTAGTTAACGTTATTTAAAAGTTATTATTGCTTGGTGTTTGAAGTTTTGCCATTCCATATCTGAACTTATGAATATATTTGTCAAACAATTCTATATTTTAATCAAAATAGAGGATTTTTGAATGAACAGTCTTGCTTCGGAAGAAGAATAGCAATTACTTTAAAAAAGTAATGACAGCAGCAGCTGACATGGGTCTAAACTGTACCTTTGAAAAGGAACTTGATATGGGAATGCCTATTGGCCAACAGATTGCATAACCTCACTTCACTTCAGCTAGACAAATATGCAACAGTATAAGACCCCGAGTCATGAGCTACAAGATGATCAAAGGGTTTTACTTTAAAAAAATATTAAGCTCCAAAAATTCAACCACTGAATTATTAGAAGAGCCCTTGGTTTTTTAATACTTAAAGAGGGAGTGTATAGGAGAAAAGCTGCACACATTTTCTCAAAGGGTACTTTTACTGGTAGACTTTAGAAAATAAGAGATCTTGGCAAAAATTTAAAGAGTAACACACAACCAAAATAAAGCATTCCACAAGGCATTGACTTAGTACATGCTAACCCATCAACCCGTTCAGTCCCAAGTTAACCAAAATAATAGGAAAGAAGATTAAGAGAAGGAGAAGTACACAAAGAGAGAGAAAAAGAGAAATATCATAGCTACCACCAGAGAGTCCTGTGCCAGTGGGCTCCAGGCTGTGGTGTAGGCTGTGCTCCCAGTGTCCAGTGACTGACAACTGCTCTGGGACTGCTGCAGGAGTTGGGGTGTAAGACAAGCCAGTACCTCACCTCAGTGACATTTGACTTGCCCCTCCCTTCCCCCCCTGCTCCCCCTCAGCTTGAGTTGGTTGATTATTATTAATATAATAATCCAGTGTCCCACAAACAGCAGGGTGAAATGAGTATTTCCTGCTGCTTTACCCATACTACTTGCCACCAGTACCATCATCACAAGCCCTTTTTGTGTTATTTGTTCATCCCTACAAATATTCTTCAAATAAAAGCCAGGGAGCTGTAGAGCTACACTTAATGCTGTTTTTGAAATATACTATAAAGTGATGCGACCAGAATCCAACATGTGAGGTGGTCTGATCATTCCCACTTATACAAACAGAAATGACTACAATAACTAGTGACTCAAACTAGGTCCACTGGACACCTGGAATCCTCAGGTGAATTAATAATTTTCTGAGATACTAAACAGAAAGCTATTTCCCTGTCTTTTGAAATAAGCTCTGAATATCCCAAGGAACTGGAAATAGCTGATAGTCCTCTTAATGTAAAATGTCATTTGTTTTCCTTTCAAGATTCTCAAAAAATAAAAACCAGTCTCAAAATACGAAAAAATACTCAGACCTACACTGCTCAAATGGAGCAGTAAAGAGGAAGTCATTCACTCTCCTACATATTACAGTGTATAGATATACAATGACAGCATTCTTCAATTAAAAAAAAAGAATTTGAATTCGGTAGATCTGAGTCCTACTGGTATTTTTTTCTGCTGGTGTATCCATGTAAAACCAGTGATACTTTTGCTCTGAGAATCCCAAAAGCATCTCCTATAAGGGCTGGATTTGTTTCAATGCTTATCATATGACTGACTTAATTTTTGCAAAGAAATGATGAAAATATTTTATAAAATCAAAGGTTAGTGTTAGGCCTCTAACAATGGCCAAATATGGTTGCAAAAAGAATTTCAGAATAGGGCAAATGTACAGATATTTCTACATCACACTTTCCCAACATTCTGGGATTTCCTAACACAACAAAAATATTTCTCCAATAGAAATATAAATTATGTACCCATTACTTAGTTGTGGGGACCTGTTTTATGGAAAATAAATATATCCAGATAAGCACCTACACATGCACACACTAGTTGGTTGTTGTTGGAGTCTTAACATGTATGTAGATAAATTCCCATTCTAATGCCAGAAGTGCATTCTTGGTCTACTTGGGCCATGGCAGTAAGGAGGCCTGCTGCACATCAGTGTGTCTGTAAAATTTTTGTGATTGTTGAGTATACCTGTGCCGGCATAACCCAGATACCTCTTGAGCACTTCTAGAGACTGACTCCACCACCTCCCCGGGAAATTTATTTTTTCTAATATCTAATCTGAACCTCCCTTGGTGTCACTTAAGACCACATGATTTCATAGTACAAAACAGTAAAAAAAAAATCATAAGGGAGATTTTCATTGTCTTCTGAGCCTTAGATGTTCATTGGGGGAATGTTTTTTGACCCCTTTCCCCCCAAAGATTTAAAATAAAAATTTGTTTCCGGTTCCTAAGGTGACATATTCAAATACCCTAAGCTGTAAGGAAAGCAGCAAATACAGCTAGCACTGACACAGCAAGTAATTTTTAGGTAAAAATGTTCAGTCAGGCTTTCACAGTCACTGCTACATTCCTTCTTTATGATGCTTTAGAAGTTCCAGACAGAAGAGGAAGTGCTGAAATACTCAGAGAAAGGCGCTTCTCTGCCTCAGGATGGAGTCCTGTCTGGAACTTGATGTGAACCACTGTACCATGGAAGGGAGACTGTCCTTGGGCAAGACTGATTCTGGCTTCTACAAACCTATGGCAGCTAAAGGCTAGAGCTAAGATGCAAGGCTGTAGACTGTGACCTTTTATGTGCATTCCTGCCATAATTATTCAACAAAAATGCAGACTGTTATTTCTATCTTGCTAAATATCAGCTGTGAGTTTGAAACTGTCCAAGATCCAAACCAACACACTTTAACTTAAAAACTAAAAGTTTAAAAAGTAAACAAAAGCCACAAGTTGGAGATCAGGGATAGCCATATGTCCTACAAAAAAAGGCATGATATGACAATACTGATGGGAATTTGTGTTTGTCTATCTGGTAGAAAATGGAAAATTTCCAAGACTTTCTAGGAAAAGGCAGTGTGGATTGGTTTTGGGATGTCAGAAAACTTCGACAGTCCTCAGGTGGGGATAGCCTTTAGGAAGGTCAGAGAGAGGGTTGAGGGAAGGATTTGAAGAAGTTGTCATTGTGAGCTTTGCAAAACTGTGAGGCAAAAGGTTAATAAATAATAGCAGAGAAACAAAAGTTATTTTATTACTGAAATTATATTTGCCAAATGAAACAGTGTTATTTAATGAGAACAGATGATACCAATTCCTGAAGCGATATCATGGGTCTCATAACCATTTAATCCTTGCTCACCTGTGTATGTACAAAATCAGACTGGGAGGAGAGCTCTAGAGTCAGTTCAGCAATTCTCTTTCTGGCATGAACCTATGTTTGTCTTACATATGATCAGAGAAGCTTATTGAGCAGTGTCTTGTATTCAGTGATAGCACAGAAGATATCAAAGTTTCTTCTGATATTGGCCTGCACCAAGCCACGGCTGCTCAGGTAGATATGCAAAGCTCTATGTCACGCTGACTGAGCTTTTCCTATAATAAAAGAAAACTTGCATAAGGTTAACCCAGAGCAGATTATCTACTTTGCAGGTATCTGGAGCTTCAGAAGGGCCTGTAGCACTTCAGTAGCTAATTGGTTCTTGGTCACCATAGGTCTTATAAGCTGGAAGAGACTTCTCTTCCCTTTCTGAGCACCTTCTGAAACACTTGTGTGCCATGTACCTTTCATGACACTTCATTAATTTCCTCTGGTTCTCAAAGTATCTTGCACTTTTATAAAAAAAGGCTGAATAGTGAACTTTTTCTCATGATAAGAATTAACTGGCACTGCAGACTTAAATGAGTTGGATTTAAGTCAAGTCTGATGGCACAGCCCATTGCATACCAAAAAGATGAAGATGTGAGTTACGATATATCTCCTGTGTGTTGTACTTTTTTTGTATGTGGAATACAAGGAGAAATATCCATGGTGGCTCCAGTGTATTTCAGTCTGATGTATTATCTACAAATCACATACGTTCCTCAACAAGTAACTAATGGAGATGTGCTCCCTGATGAAGAAATACCTTAACAAATTAATTTGTTGTTATCAAAAGCTTTTCCAGACTTTTGCTACTGCTACTGCTACAGCTATAATTCTGTTGTAGAATTCTGTTGTAGGTGTTGTAGAACCAGAATGGAACTTCTAGTGAAGATGAAATACAGTTGCAGAGCAGATGTAGCCCCTATCTGTCTAATTCCAATGAGAAACCTAAACTTAAATCTCCAACATCCTAGAAACTGTTAGTGTTCTCTCTTCCCCCAAGTCCCTTCATGACAAAGAATCAGAAATTCCTTTGAGGATTTATGTTTTATTTAGAATCTGGTAATATTTAAATGTATTGTGACCTAAAATAGATGTCCACCAAAAAAAAAAAAAAAAAAAAGCAGCATTTTTCAAGTATTTTTAAAGGCAATAGAACTTAACCCCATAAATTTGTGGAGTCACAACTGTACATTGTGCCAGAAACAACAAAATTAAGTGAAAGAGATTTCTGTTTTTCTTCTTGGTCATCCATCTTAAATGCAAATTATCTTATTTATGCAAATGTTGACGCTGAAAATAGGATAATCAGGTTTTTAGTGGGATTTTACTGCGGTGAGAATAAAATCCAGTATTATCCAATGACTTTGTGAAGGAAATGATTAACTCTGCAGAGAGCCTGAAGTGACTACAGACAAACTTGAAGAGAGCCAACTGAACTATAAGCAAAATTTATGTCTACCCATAATGTTGATTTTGGCACAAAGGGAAATGACTGAGCAAGCATAAGAATAGGAAATAATTGAACTCTGTCAGATATTTTTTAGTGTTCTGAAGTGGCCTGTGAATAATCAGCAAGAGAGAGAAAACTCCCACGTATGCCCACAAAATTACCTCTCATTAGACAAAGGACGGTGAACAGTGGCTCTTCAGGTGAACGAAGGGTATAGCTGAAGCAGGTCATGCTTTATGCAGGAACAGAGTGCACTCTGGAAGTCTGAGTGTGGAAAAGAGGAAGATGGTAGGGAATGGCATTAGTAACAGTGAAATAGGGAACAGCATTTTAAAATTGAATACATTACTCTCCTGTGATAAATGAACATGCAAGGCAAGACTGGGACTCGCTTGCTTTTCAGGCTAGAGATAGATCTGAGGTTATTTTGCCTTCTCCTTGATTTGACAATATTACATCTTGCCATGAAAGGGTCATCTTTTCATTGCTTCTGCCACTTTTTTTTGCACCTACCTGTGGTGACAGGCTGAAAGGGCTGATGCAGTAAAGCAGAAGTATTTCCATATGTGCTTGTTTTGATTTCTAGCTTTAAGTTTGCTCCTCCTTTGCACTCTACAGAAAGCAGACCGATGCAGAAGTATGTAAACAACTTCTGGGTTGCCAGATAATAGAACTCCCTCCTAAGTTAATGAGAGGATGGGCATTCAGGAGAGGTGAACTGTGGCTCTGTAATTGTTTTTTTCCATGTATATGAAGGGGTTTAGTTTTTTTTAATACCTCAAAATGCAGAGATTTTTGCTTTGTTTCTTACATTCACTATTCTAACCTTCTTTTCTTATAAGTAAGGATCCATTATACTTTGGAAATTTTAATTTTAGAGCAAATATTTCAACACTTGCTTATTTTCTGCTAAACACAGGCCTGAAAAAGCATGTGTTTAAAAAGCAGTTTTGTGGTGGGGTTGAGGGTTGTGGCAACAAGAAAACCTAAGTTGGTTTCTGGGTGAGGCTTTTTGTTTTTTGGTTTTGTTTGTTTGCTTTGTTGTTGTTGTTTGTTTGCTTTTTTGAGACAAGAAAAGACATTAGTACCTTCTGTGAAAATCATATCTTTGAGGGAAAAAAAACCCAACAACAAAAAAATCTCAAATGTTTTAGTTTCCCGCAGGTATAAGATGGAATAATAGCTTTCTTCCACAAAATAGCTATGCTCCCTTTCATAATAAAGTGGATAGAAGAGTTTTGATTTTGGCCAAATTAAAAAGAAGACACTGGTACTTGCTGTGAAGTGTGTCACCTAAAATGTAGAAGTAGGAGAGCAGTGAACAGAGACTTTTTCTCTACACTGTTATACTCAGTTGGGCTCAGTACTTGGAAACCCGTTTCTGCATGTGTTTAACTTTCAATGCACGAATAATTCAGCTGAAGTCAAGCTCACATGTGATTCCACACACCCTTCTTGGGAAAGTAGTCATTACTGCTGGGAATATTCCATGGAGCTACGTGTATAAGGGCCACCTATATTGAGAACAAACATAGGCAGTGTTGCCAAGGAACCCCAGGAGCTTTGAGAGTGCACGACAGCAAAAACAGACTGAAAGGGTCTGTCCTGTACTGCTTACATTGCAGAAGTACACACTGTGGATTATAATCAGCCCCTTGAGGGCTGCCAGTTTATCCTGCTTGCATTTCGCTGCAAATGATTCCTCTCTGCTTGGTGTATAGCCACCGTGACACTGCTGAGGTCACTTTGCTTGAGCCAAGGTGGCAGTCATTACAATTAATGTCTTCTTTGGCAAAACATTGACAGCTTTATGGCAAAAGTAATTTCTGACTACCTGGAGTCCAGCACGTCCTTATTTATTTTTGACTCAGATGTTTTTAAAGATTTGGCTACACCATTAAAACTAGTCCATCAGGTAGATCATGTTAACCAGCTATCTTTCTTTTCTCTGTCACTGTACTCACAAACCCATCCTTGCATTAGGGTGAGAATATTGCTATTTATATCCTACTCCCTGGTTGCTTTTGGACCATGTCAACACCTGTTTTCTTCTTTTTTCACAGCTTCTTAAAAATCAAGATTCTTGTCTTCACCCTCAGGGTATTTCTTTATTTAACTCATCTACAGAGGACAGCTGAAGCTGCTGTTTCTGAAGATGGCAACAGTACTCAAAACTCTCTCTACAACTGTCCACTCCTTGCACCTTATTTTACTGTCATAGTGTCACCTCTGTCTGACTTACCTGTGCATTTCTTTCACTGTTTTTTCACCTGCTTCTTTGCTAAAATGTGGAATATCCTTTCTAAATGAGCCAAAAGACCACAATAGTGACTCTTAGAATCATAGAATATCTTGAGTTGGGACAAACAAGGACCACCAAAGTCCAGCTCCTGGCCCTGCACAGCCAGTCCCAAGAATCCCAACACATACCTGAGAGCATTGTTCAAATGCATCTTGAACTCTGGCAGGCTTTGTGCTGTGACCACTTCCCTGGGGAGCCTGTTCCAGTGCCCAACCATCTTCTGGGTGAAGAGCCTTTTCCTAATATCTAACCTAAACCTTCCCTGACACAACTTCAGACCATTCCCTTGGTTCCTGTCATTGGTCACCACAGAGAAGAGATCAGTGCCTGTTCTTCCTCTTCCGCTCATGAGAAAGTTGTAGACTGTGATGAGGTCTCCCCACAGTCTTCTCCAGGCTGACCAAACCAGGTGACTTCAGCTGACCCTTGTTTGGCTTCCCCTCTAGAGCCTTTACCATCTTCATGCTCTCCTTTGGACACTCTCTAACAGCTTAATATCTTTCTTATATTGTGGTGCTCAACACTGCACACAGCGAACAAGGTGAAGCTCCCCAGTGCAGAGCAGAGTGGGACAATCCCCTCCCTCAACCAGCTGGTGATGCTTTGCCTGATGTCCCCCAGGACATGATTGGCCCTCCTGGCTGCCAGGGCACTGCTGACTCATATTCAACTTGCCATCGACCAGGATGCCCAGGTCCCTTTCTGTGGCACTGCTCTCCAGCCTCTCATTCCCCAGTCTATACAAACAGCCAGGGTTGCCCCATTTCCGCTGCAGAATCCGGCACTTTCTCTTGTTGAACTTCCTATGGCTGGTGATTGCACAGACCTCTCATTTGTTGAAGTCTCTCTTCAGGGCCTCTCTACCTCTGAGGGAGTCAACAGCTCTTCCCAATTTAGTATTGGCCAACTTAGGTTTTTTGTATTTTGTTGGTTTTGGGTGTTTTTTGGTTGGTTGGTTGGCATTTTTTTGTTTTGTTTTCTTGTTTGTTTGGGTTGTTTGTTTAAAGGACTCTTGTGTATTTTGCTGTTGTGTGTACAAGGCTTTAGCCAATGGATATAGTAAAAAGGAACTGTATACATAAAGATCTGTGAACTCAGTATAAGTGTATGCTGGCAACTGCTTTGCTTAGCTTTTGACTGTTGTGTGGTTAGCTCTCTGGGCTTTGTATGTGGATTCTTTAGATAATACAATGCAAATTACAAAATAAAGGAGGTAGGACCATGAATTCACACAGCTTTGCCTCTTGCCTCTGAAAATTATGGGTACAGTCTTCTTAGCAGCACAGACAAAACCAAATAATTGACAGCGGTGATGAAAACAAAACATCTCTTTTTTCAGACACTAATTTAAGGTCAGGAGATGGAAGTGAGGGGTAACTTGGAATGCCTTAATAGATTCCTGCCCTGCCATCAAGGCTTTGAGCTTCAATTCGTCTGTTCCAACCTTCACTGCTTCACAGCAGTACTACAGAAAGTAATTACTTGGCCATTGTTCATGGAATTAGTTTCTAACTGCAAATGAAGAACAATACAATTTTCTCAAATTTGGCTGAGATGAGTTTTACATAATGTTTTGATTCCATTTCATGAGTGTAATATTTTTTTATTTTGGTCTGGCTGCTTAGTGAAAGGGAAATAGGGGTGCAAAGGAATTTTCAGAAAATGCTTGGAAATGCTTGGTAGAGAACACATGGAAGACACTGGAAACACATGGAAAACTACCCAAATGTTACAAAGTCTAGAATAAAACCAGGTCTGCTCAGTGGAAGTAGAGACCCCAGCCACCTTTAATGGACATGGCCTGCCCTTAGGCAGCAGACAAAATCTTGTTTGACCTGTGATGTTTAGAAGGAAAAAGTAAAGCCAATAAGACATGCTTTCATTTCTTTCTTCCATCAGGTTGCTGCTTAAGCCTTTTCTCATAAAGTAGCAACAGTTTTACTTAAATTGATATCCTAATTAAATGAAAAGCAGAACTGCCTTTCAAAGCTTTTTTTTTTTTTTTCCATTCCCCTAAGATAAGATGCCAGAATAAAGTTATATGTGCAGAAGAGCATGGATGTTCAGCAAATATGTGGTGCATCTCATCCTTATTTCAGAAATGTCAGCAGTGGAGTGCCTCAGTAGGCAGTGATCTGCAGTACCAGATACGCCTGATATCCTGAAGAGCTCAGGTAAGGGTAATAATATATTTAAATGATTCTGGCTATAGGGGATCCCCTATTACTGCTTTTTTCAGAGGTTAATTCTTTTACATGCTGGTACAGAAATGAGTTTTGAATGAGTTCTTATGAGCCTTGAGATTTTACTGAACCACACAGTAATGTTTCAACTTTAAATACCACAGGAGGCTTTCACTGTTTGAAGGGCTGACAACTGAAGAGTATGTTTGCATAGTATGTTACAGAGATCTTGGGGAGTGTGAGGAGGACAAAGAGGGTGTATGCATGTGTTGACTGTTTTTCATTACGTTCCCAAGTTTATGGTTTTTATGCTCTGGTTTCTGAACTACTGTTTTATTTTCTGTGTGTAGAGCTTTACATTTAGAAAAATAGTGCCACTGAAGAGCTTCTCTAGGTGCTACTATTATCTCAATTTCCTTAGCAACTGTGTGTCGCAAAAATGTATAGATTTCCAGTACCCCAGTGACAGAGAGAAGTACTATCATTACCATTTTAAGACAGAACGTGTGCAACTTTCCAGCATGACATAGTCTCTCAGTGTCAGGATGAAAATGAAATACACAGGTGCTGAATTCGAGCTCAGTTCTGGCACGATCTTCCCCTGCATTGGAAAGGAAGAAATTATACGTATTCTAATTCAGAATTAAATTCTTCTTTAGCCTGGAAGTGCTGGTTAGCTTTTAACATACAAACAACAAATCCTTGTGCACAGTGCAGGATAGGTCCTTGGCTGATGTACATTAGTTTGACTCCATCAGAGTCATATGAAACTATGACAATTGACAGCAGTTGTGGATCTGACACATTGCATCTGCTCGTATTTAGTGCAAGAAATCATTCTCCTTAGCACTATGAATGATGAACCAGCTCTTAGAAAAAAATTAATTCTAAAGGCTGAAGCCTTGGACTCTTCAATTTCTTTAAGTACTGAGCTGTAACCTTCACTTAAGCTCTTTGAGTTCACACAGCATCATACCTTAACCCTTCTTTCCTCTTTGACTTTATTATTTCTCTTGAATAATGTCATCTTCAGAGCATTTGAGTGGGCCTCTAGAAATTTGAGCTTAGTTCTCGGTCTTGCCACAGATGTCCTTCAGCCAATACTTTATATTCCCTGCTTTCAGTGAGTTATAGATTTAGAACTGTTGGCCTAGTGAACACAAGTGAAGAGACTTTAAATTATCTGTAACTGCAGAACTACTATGATGCAACTATGATTTTAATATTAATATATTAATACCATGTTTGTGTACATATACACACACCGAGTCTCACTCATGCTTGTGCCATGATTTGGGCACATGGAAAGAAAAATAAATAATGCAAAAGTGTAATAATTTAGGACTTGTCAGGCTGAGGGATACTATCTCTTTGAACAATCTCTCAAAATCATGATGAAGTGTCTAGGCAGGGAAGGGACAATGCCCTGAAGCTTGTTTCCAACGCGTGTTGGGATTTCTTCTCCCCCCACTCCCCTATGTTTCTGTTCTGTTTTCTACCACTGCAAAAAATTTCTTAACCATTCTGTCATCATTCAATGTATATGCAAATGAGTTAATTAAAATAACCAGCTATGCTGAACACAAGAAATTATAATATCCATTGAAACAGTCATTGTTGTCCACATCAAAAAGATTTCAGCAGTAGAGAGGATTCATAAATGAGAACCACATAGGCAGCAGAATGTGCTATATATGATGATGAAAAAAAAATCAAAATGCCTTTTAATCTCAAAATTCTGTCATTCCAATCACTGCTAAAGCATTTTTTATTGAATTTGAAGGAAGAAATTCTATTAAAATTACAAAAATAAATTCACATTGGGATACACCATTGTTGCTATTGTGGTAGTAGGTGCTGTGATGGTGATGACTGCTGTACTAGATGAGAGCTCCTTTTGTGTTAGGTGCTGGACAGACACTGGGTTCAGTATTGAAGAGAAATTAGGCTCTAGGATCTCCACAGTGAAACAAAGGCAGAAGAATCTATACTTAAGTGATGAAAGGAAATGGGAATTCCCTCATGCACCTCCAGACCTGAGGGGAAAAACAGTGGGCAGAGTTAAGGCAAAAACCCTAACAGTGATTTAAAAAAAAAAAAAAAAATCCAGTAGTTAATGAAACCTAATCTTCCATCTTTACACATTGGAAAACTTAGGTAAATGAATAGAGCAGTCACAAAAGGAAACCAATAAGACACATATATTAAAGTCTGTCAAGGCT
The DNA here is from genome assembly GCA_013396755.1 of Sclerurus mexicanus. Classification (NCBI taxonomy): domain Eukaryota; kingdom Metazoa; phylum Chordata; class Aves; order Passeriformes; family Furnariidae; genus Sclerurus; species Sclerurus mexicanus. Next base: position 233,246 of record VWZF01003291.1, read on the forward strand.
AGGGTTAGACCTTATCACTTGACTCACAATTTCTTGCAGTTAGTAGATCTTACTGCATGACACCAGTCTTTGTGTGTTTTCATCATCCATTCTCTGACTGACTAATTTTGGGGAAATAAAGCATCAACATAAACTATTTTCAGTCAGTACAAACAGTATACTTAGTGGCTGGGTTTTTCTTTCCCCTAAAAGTCTGCTTTTTCTAATTCCCAAATAAATTGGAACACTGCCAGTAAGCATGATCATTATATGTTTTTCCATATTTAAGAGACAGAAGGAAATCCCTTAGACTATATGAACAATGCTTGGCTTGTCTGCCTTTTGTAAAACCTGAGTATTCAGAGAAAAGTCAGTGTTTCTGCACAATACAGGAAAACAGGGATTGCTTGTGGATGTCAGTTACTTCAAATATTTTTTATGGAGATTAGTGACCCTGCTCTTTTAGAACAGATGGCATCAAGTGCAGGTTGTTTCACCATGGTTTATTTTTTTTTCTCTAAAACCCATGTATTTCATCCTTAATGACTCATCTACTTTTGCCAAAAAGGTCTCTTAGTTTTTTATTTCTCACAATGGGACAGAAGATGGTGTTGAAAGGTATTGTAGCTGGCATAGCCTGCAGGCACTGTGAAGCTGGGTAGAATACTTCATCTCTTTCTCACTGTTTAATCTTGGCTTGCAGTCATACTGACTTATTAAAACAAAATGGAAAAAACCCAACCCACCCAAATATTTTAGCTTGATTTTTATCTGAAAGGGCTCCTGTGCCAAGAAGACACCTGGCTGGTTTCAGAGTGTTGTTTTCCAACATAGCCAGATTATTAATTATTTTTCTTTTTAAGGGCCATGTCAGAGTTTTGAACTCTGAACGTCATATACCTCTCCACACACAAAGTGAATATATAGGATGGCAATTTTAATTGTCCCATCCTGAGATTGCAAGGTGCTGACAAGAGAGCATACTTGTATTAGCCAGATGAAGATTTGGAATCTTCCTGAGCTGTTATGCCTTCACCTTTTCATCAGCATACCCCAGGACCTTTCATATTTCCAGTGTAGTTTTGGGGTTCTTCCTAGTATTTATCAGATCTCTCTTAGTTTATGACCTTGAACATTTGGAGATGAACTCCTGAACTTGCCAGGTCCAAACCCTATGATTATAGCAATGATGCATAAAGTAAGGAGCCAACTAGAAATTCAATTTCAAAAGTGAAATTTGGACTACAGGCATATAATGAGCCTAAAGAGACATTTCCAGAAAAAAAAAAAAAAAAGAAAAAGCAAACCTTGGAAGCTGCTATCCTAGAAATGAAGTTGTGGCATTCGGTTGCTGTTATTGTTGGCTAAATAACAACAGCAGGCTGAATGCTGAAGAGTGTGTGACACACATGAGGACCTTTGTGAACTTACAACAGGATATTTTAGCTGCAACCCACTGGAATAAAAAAGGGAGTACCAAAACTGTACTGAGAGTTACCTGCAGCAGAGTAAGACTGAAATAATTGCCCTTCCATGTTATGTTCCTACAAAAATTATACTAAGGCTGACTGTGGGCTCCTCACCTGGTATTCCCAGTGAATTGTGGATGTACATCATATTTAATGCAGCCCTAGGGACATATCTACTTGACCAGGCAGTCTCTAGCTTTCCAGTCATCTCTTTTAATAGCTTTGGTCCAAAAGGAAAGCCTGAAAATTTCTCCTACCATAATTTTGATGTTGTTTGCCATAGATGTATATGGGATTTGTAGTCTGAAAATTGAGATCAGGCTTTTGTATATCTGGCTGAGTCATGGGATGACCCTGGAATACAGAACGTTCCTCAAGTGCTCTGTCACATATGGTGGTTGTAACGTCTGAGAGCAAGGAGGGCATTTGTATAATATGCCTTGTAAACGAGGACCTCAGAGTATAAGGTTCTTTGTAGCCTTTTGTTACTTGTTATACCATAGAAACCTTTTCCTTTGTTTACCATGAAATTCATCATGACCAGGATCTGATATATATTGTCTGAGCTGTTTCATCCTACCATTACAATGTATTTTTTCATTATGACATCCTAGTTAATCTACTGTTTAATCTCAAAAGCTTAGCAAAGTTGAGTCTGGTGGGTATCTGGATGAATGTCTTCCAAGAAAACAACAATATTGCACAGGAAATAGTACTAGTGATTCATTACAAAATTATGATCCTTTGATTTGAAGTACTTTAGAAATAATAAATCTGTATTTTGAATAGGTAAAAAAGCTGAGTCATTCAATACAGCATGAACCCTGAGGGTTTGGGGTTTATGGCTGGTTTTGTATTTTTTCTGTGGGAAGCCTCTCTGTCTTGTATGGTGTTGCTTTACTGTTGCCCCTTAGAGCCACTACAGACTAATCTTGGGGCTATTATCAGAGCCTCTCTCAGATATTTGTCATGCAGGATGTATTTGGTAATAAATCCCTTTGCCCACCATTATTGCCCTTGCTGTCAATATGCAAACACATTACACCTCCTTCAGGACACAGAGGATGCAGAAGACTATGTGCATAATTAACTTGCTGCTTAAGTGAGCTGAGTAGTAGAGGCAGATGGCTTCTTTAAGATAAATAAAATATGTTGAAGAATATGGTGCTGCCAAAAAAATAAAAGGCATTCACTATTGAGAAAATTACTTGACTACTTGTAGAAGTGAAGGATATGGATCAGGATGGATGGGATGCTCAGGCAATGAGTCTTTTAAATCTAATTTTTCCAGTAAGATTACTGTTTCTCATAAGCTTTCATAATTGCCACAAATGCAACATGTAAAGATGAAAGGTTTACCCACAGTCATAAAGAGAGCCCATGATCAACACACATTATTTTACTGGTTTCCTGAACTTTTGAAAAACAATTTGCTTTTTCCCCTTTCTGTTCAATTTTAGGAAAGGTTTGTCATCCTGAATTAAAGAATAAATGACAGGGTATTTATGTCATTGTAAGTGTAAGATGCATCTATACCAGCAGAGCCCCTCTCCTTGTCAAAGGCTTTGCAAGGTCTAGGATAATTTTCAAAAACTTTGTGAGGATTTTTTTGTGCCAGTGGAGCACACAAATTGGGCCAAGCCAAGTCTGATCTTAGACATAATTCAGCTGAATTTGGATTACAGACTTGCATGATCCAATGCATATTCTTTGCCCAAAGGAAGATTCAGAAGGGATGATACACCAGATGATTGTGCTACCATTCAGAGTGACAGCAGCAGGCTAGAGAAGTGAAACTGCAGGAATCTCATGATGTTTGACAATGGGAAGTGCAAAGTCCTGCACCTAGAGAAGAACAGCCCCATGCACTAGTAATGCTGGGGCTGACTCCCTGGGAAGAAGCTTGACAGAAAGCGACCTGAGTGTCCTGGTGGACTCCAAGTGGAACATGAGCCAATAACATACTCTTGCACCATGTTAGAAGACTAACAGCCTTCTGGTCTGAATGAGGGACAGCATTGCCAGCAGGCCAAAGGAGTGGGATTTTCCTCTCTGCTCAGCATTGGCGCGGCCCTTCCTGGAATGCTGTGGCCAGCACTGGACTCCCCAGTGCAACAGGGCCATGGACATGCTGGAGGAAGTCCAGCAAAGTACCACGAAGCTCATTAAGAGCATGAAGCATCTCTCATCCTAGAAGAGTCTGAGAGAGCTGGAACTGTTCAGTGTGGAGAAGAGAACTCGGTGTGCAGTTGTGTGTCATACTGTAATCCATATTCATGTGTGCAATACCTAATGTGGGAGGAATAAAGGATATGAAGGTAGACTTCTCAGTGTTGCCCAGTAACAAGACAAGAGGCAAAAGACACAAACTGAAACACAGGGAAGTCCACTTTAGCAGAGGGGAAAAAACCTTTTCTTTGTGAAGGTGGTCAAATACTGAAATAGGTTGCCATGAGAGGCTGTGGAGTCTGTCATGGATATATTCAAAACCTGACTGGATAAGGCTCTGAGCAACCTGCTCTAGTTGATCCTGCTTTGAGCAAAGGGGTTGGACTAAATTATCTCTGACTGTTCCTTTTGACCTGTACCAGTCTGGGATTCTGTGTAACTATCTACAGATAACTGAACTGTATAAAAATTGGGAAAAACTACATTCCTCAGCAAAACAATCAAGTGATCTTTTGAGAATACAATAAAGGGGTAAAAGAATTTTGAACTCTCAAAATTGCAGGTTTGTCAAGTCTTCTGCAAGAGATGTGGCAAAAATCACATACCTTGACATTTCTACCAGTTGAGACAATCCTTTCAGAATAATTGTAGAGAGCACGCCTATTTTGGCACAGGAGTGGACTGCACAAGTCTCTGCCTGTGCTGGCAAATTTCTGTGATTCAGATATTTCAACACAAAGGGACACATGTTACTAAAGCAGTACTTTATTTGTGTTATGTAGATATACTTGTACATGACAGGGACTCAAAATGTTCTAGCAAAAAAAAAAAAAAGGCCATCAAGGGGAGTAACTGGGTAACTGTTGTTACCCAGAACAGTTTGAGCTAAATCTCTTGTATTCTAGATTGTGTGAATGCAAGTGAGACATAGGAAAGCAAAATGTGTGAGGCCAAGTTTGCTAGTTTAGCTGTGTCCTTCCTGGTGCCTTGCAAGCTTATCTGTTCCTTACATCTTTTGCCTATCTGCAGGACTTGAAATTGGAGGTCTTGTTGGTTTTGTCATTCATACCTTCAAATATGTCTACAACTTTTAGAAAAAGCTGGACAGCAATGCATTCCCAGCACAGTGTGCAAGTTCACTTAGCTATTGCAGGGGAAAAGCAAAAGATCTCTGATTTAGGCAGCAAAGAAGTATTTCTGCTTACCTGATACACATAAAGGATTACTTTTCACTGCATGGTCCCTCATTAATTTTTATTTGTTGCTAGTCAACTCCTTAACTCAATTCACTCTAATTAATTAAAGAGATAAGATACAATACCCTAATACACCTATTAATACAAATTAGTGGAATCAACCTTACTGCGCACCTGTTCTCAGTAATCTGTGCAAATACTAGTGAATTATCATTGCCTCTCAGAAATAACATCCACAATGACATCTTGTTATGCTTTGTTGCTGGCTGATAGAAGCTCATGTTATCACATTGCACAGGGTGCTTTGGAAAATACAGTCACTGTGGCTGTGAACTATGGCTGAACTTCATACATCTTGAAGAGACAGCTCTAATTTGCTTGCAACCCCACCAGATCTGTCTGAATTTATGGCCTGAAATGTTATAATACAAAAGTATCTCAGAAACATCAAAAGAGATTTATGTTTCCAATTTGGGAGCATAAAGTACAGGAATATCTCCCATTTTGCCCCTTTCTCATGCCCAATATATGTTTTAAAATCATTGTCTTGTTCAAAAGTCATGTACCAGAGCTTAAGCTTTGGTCCTCTAAAATGACTGCTCAACCCCAGAGCCCTGGCATTTTGCATTTGCTGGAAAAGAACTGAAATCCTGAATGGTAGTTTCTTCTTCAGGCAGTGGTCTCATGAAGATACTCCTAAATTTATGTAGACAAGCCAGTCGACCAAACACATTCACCCAATTTTGCCAACCTTACAAACAGCACATCTTCGCCTACAAAAGTAATCGAGAATTGCAGAGTTTTTGGTATCTGTTATTCTGCACCTGGGTTTGTACAACCCCCAGTATTAATCCAGGCTGGGGGATAAACAGATCGAGAGCAGACCTGCTGAGAAGGATTTAGGGGTGCTGGTGGATGAGACATGACCCGGCAATGTGTGCTTACAGCCCAGAAAGGCAATTGTATCCTGGGCTGCACCAAAAGGAATGTGGACAGCAGGTCAAGGGAGGTGACTCTGTCCCTCTTAGGCCATTATGATGGGGAGAATGGCAATGGGTATTTAACTGTCACCCTAGAGGAGCAGCTCTTAGAAAAGTGTGAAAAAACAAGTAAAATGAAGCTGTGAAATTCAGCTGGTGCAGCATACTGCCCTTTTACTGGCAATGTCCTTCTTACAAGAAACAAAAGGAAGGGCTCTGATAGGAAGTGCAGCATTTTTCTTGAGGGCAGGTGGCAGGAGTGCCAAGAATGAGCCCCATTCTTAGACACAGAAAGGTGTGGTTTTGCACCAAAAAAACAAAAAGCTTCTTTGTTTTGCAGCTATGAGTACAACTGCTGACAGGAAAGCAAACAATTCAGGAAAGGCAAGCACCTGCAGAGGGACCTGGACAGGCTGGATAGATGGGCCAAATCCAACAGGATGAGGTTTAACAAGACCAAGAGCTGGGTCCTGTACTTTGGCCACAACACCCCCATGGAATACTACAGGCTGGGGACAGAGTGGCTGGAGAGCAGCCAGGCAGAAAGGGATCTGGGGGTTCTGATTGACAGGAAGCTGAACATGAGCCAGCAGTGTGCCCAGGTGGCCAAGAAGGCCAATGGCATCCTGGCCTGTATCAGGAATAACGTGGCCAACAGGGGGGACCACACCTTGAGTCCTGTGTCCAGGTCTGGGTCCCTCAGTTCAGGAAGGATATTGATGTGCTGGAGCGTGTCCAAAAAAGGGCAGTGAGGTGGTGAAGGGACTGGAGCACAAGTCCTGTGAGGAACAGCTGAGGGAGCTGGGGTCATTTAACCTGGAGAAGAGGAGACTCAGGGAAGAATTTATTGCTCTCTACAGCTACCTGAAAGGAGGTTTTAGTGAGGTGGGGCTTGGTCTCTTGTCCCTGGAAACTAGCATTAGAACAAGAGGGCACAGTCTTAAGCTGCACCAGGGAAGGTTTAGGTTAGACATTAGAAAGTTCTTTACAGAAAGAGTGATGGAGCATTGGAATGGGCTAAACAGGGAGATTGTCAAGTCATCATCCCTGGAGGTATTGAAGAGACTGGATATGGCACTTAGTGCCATTGTCTAATAGGCAAGGTGGTGTTAGGTCAAAGGTTAGACTTGATGATCCTAGAGGTCTTTTCCAACTTAGTTAATTCTATGATTCTATGATTCTATGATTCTTGGAAAGCATATAGAAATTGCTGAGAGACTTCTGGTAGAGTCAGTGGGACTTTTTGCCTGGTATGTTGAAAGGCTGAAATCTCTGAAATAGAGAGAAAAAAAGGAAAAAGTTGTAACATATAATTTTGGGCTTAATCTTACAGCTTTTACTTGTGCAAGTAGTTTCACTGTTTTCCAAAGGCTTATTCCATGTGATTAAGCATTATTTTTCCCTAAGCGTAGGTTGCAGTGCTAGTTTCTTAATAATTTTCAAACATAAAGGTATTTGGGGACAGATCTTTCTCTTGCTGAGGTCATGAGCAACACTTCTCACTTATTTCAAGGGTTCTTTAATCTTTTCAAGGCATTTTTAATTAAAATGAATTATTTACTATGTGTACAGCACTTCGAAAGTACACATAGCTACGTAAGTGTTGTGCTGTTATTGTTCAGCTCATTATTATTATCTTTTACGTTTCCCATAAAACTAGGTATGACTTAGCTGCTGTTAAGCTCCTTAGTTCTCAGGGAAAATTAACATTAGTAAATGCTTTGCTTTCTTTTTTTTTTTTTTAAACAAATTACTATTACTGCTGATTACAGCAGTGATGATGTTGTATGGGCACTAACTGAACTAAAGTAGACACTGATTGTAGCTGCAGTTTAATAAACTACACTTATGAGTTGCTATGCTGAACTTGTTCATGACGGTCCTATTTGGAAGCATGGACACATGAAAATGATGTGTCATTGCTCCATTCTGTTTACAGCCACCAACACTGAAGCACACCGTGCATGCAAACAAATACAGCCTTGGAAAATGATAACTATACACCTCACTTGTACTAATGCCAGTGATCACAAGAAGTACAGGACAGTGGAAAGTCAAAAGTGGAAGGCACTTGCGTTATGCCTGTGCATGTGTGTTACAAGAATGGGACACTTCATCTAATGCTGTAGTGAGGAATTTGTTTCATTATGAGCGCAAGATGATAGCTGCATTTGAAAAACCATGCTTTTGAAGTTTCTAAATACACCTTGCATAAAGTTAGGTGTGCACATGCTTCAGTGTTTTGGAAACATTTTCAGGGGGGTTTAGGAAAATGACCTGATTTTTTGGGAAGGGGTACAACTTTAACTTTTTTTCATGTGAAATTAGACCCTTGCTAGCATCCTAAAACAGACACTGTTAAGTTTCCCATTGAATAATTGTAGTAATAAATATAAAAGTATACCATTAAATATGTCAAAAAAGGTATCTATTTTTCTGAGTGTCCTTATCCATGTATATTCTCAATATTTTGATTGAAAAAAATTAATTTTACTATAAGCAAATATTGTGAATTAACAGGAGCGGGATCAGATGACATTTTGGATACCTCTGAGCTGAATTCTGCATAGCATTATTTAGGCTACAAAAACACTTGTCTAGCACTTAGCTGTCATTTGGTTTGGCTGTAACAGAAGGATGAGAAGAATACTTTAGCTTTTGGAGTTTTTAAAAAAATTATATATAGCAACATATAGGATATAGTCTATCTTTTTTATTTCTTAAATTAATAGTGTTAATCCCACCTGTACACAGTGAAGATGAGGGCACTTTATTCACTTGCAATGAGACTTCATAGAGAAAATCACATAAAACCTTGGTAAGGTTCTCGGTACTTGGACTGTAAGGGAATAATAGGTTACTGCCTAGATAACTCGAGGTATAATGAAACTTTACAGAGGAACGGCATTAATTTGTGTCTCTGCTGTATTATTCTGATGACTGCTGTTAGTGATAGATGACACACATCTTTCCTCTGAAGATGTAAAATGCACTTTAAAAACCTCACTTAAGTTTCATTAAAATCTGTGTTTAATATAAATCTTTAGGGAAAAATAGATGTATAAGGACATCATGGCAGACATTTTCAGTGGCTTATTTAAATGTACTCAGTGCATATTTCTTGCTGACTGGGGAAAGGTTTTTTATTCTTAATCTACCATTCCATGTAAAACACTTATTTCCACCAGCACCACCAGGATTCTTCTGATGTAAAAGAAATTACGTTTAACTTTCTGAATCACCACATTTCCTTTCAAATGCCTATTCAAATACTGCTAGGGGGAAATGAAAATGATAATACTGGGCACATGGTCACAGCATTTATTCAAATGGTCTCTCATGCTGAACCTCAGAACACGCAGATTTCATAATCTATAAAACCATTGCCTTTCACAAGAGAAGGCCAGCTGCTTGAAAGTTTTTTTCCTTTTCCAGGTTAGGAAGGTGGCATAACAAACTCCGCAACAGATATTTAGGCAACTATAAAGAGCAAAATGTACTTGGACCAAAGGACATGGTGAAGGGACAAAACCCAAAAATCCTATACCCTGTACCTGTGTAAGACAGATTTGGCTGTGGGTTGTTTGTGGGGTTTGTTTGTTTGTTTAAGGAATTGCCCCATTTTATAAACTTGTCTTTTTGGCTACTCTAACATTAAATCATCAAGATCTTGACCAAGTTGTGACAGCATCAAGTAAATAAAGACCTGAGGACCAAACCTGCTATTTTCTGTTTATATCTGGCTGTAATGATTCTTTGCCTTGATAAAGGGGATAGAGAGATTTACTGAAATAAAAGAGTTACAGGATCCTGAAATTCAAATCCTGGGTTGTGATTGCAAATTACTGAATTTCTCAGAGACTCTGTCCCTTTATCCACGTCTTTCTTTCAAATTTTCTATTTAAATTAAAGACTTCAAGACAGGGATTTTCTATAATATATACTAATACAGGGCTTAGCATAGTTGATTATTTAACCTAAACATCATATTTACTACTGAAATAAACAAACCATAAAGAAATGAGCATGAATCATGACCCTAATGTGGGGAACTGTGGTAGAAGACCGATGGAAGAAGGCATGATATTGTCCAAGTGTCACAGAATTCTAACGACAGAAACTGAAGACTGAAAGAACACACTTTTGCAAGGCATCCTAGGCCTAAATAATTTCTAAATAAATCAGAGTAATGGGATTAAAAGAATTTAAAAACCCCAAGAAAATCAAACAACAAAAAAACCCAAAGTGGGAATGGGAAAGTTAATTTCACTAGAATCAAAGCAGAAGTTTCAATAAAGTTGCACTCTGAATGAGTCTGAAGTCAGTATCAGCAGAAGACAGAAAGTATTCTTATTTTTTACTGTACACAGTTCTTGAGTATTTACTACTGCTCACATTATTGAGTTTGTATCCTGTCTAGCATTCCTACTGTCTGTGGAAATACAGCTCATAAATGTGAGGAGTGCTGTTTTTCACATAAGAAATGAAACATTAATGAAAAGAGTGGGATTTTTTTGAGAGGTGCCTGACTTGAGAAATTTTCCTCAATTTCTTCTGTAGCCAGAGATCTGGAAAATACTGTAATGGGGAAAAAAAAGTACATAACTTTATATGTATGTTACACCCCTCTATAGGAAGTACAATGGACATTTCTTGCATTATCATTTAGATTGTTTTAGAATGATAGAATTAGCTTCTAATGCAGCCAAGAAAATGTTCTGTATGAACAATTTTTCAAACTGAAGGAACTATAATATGAAAAAACCAAAACCCTAAAACAAAAGCCCAGCATGAGCAGTTGTTCTGAGCACTTCAGGAAAAGCTAGAGCCCTGGGGCTAAGGCAGATTTTGAGCAATATTGTGCATATGTCCCATGTACATTTAGCAGTTTTTAATAAAGAACCTGTAAAACGGAAGGACTTAATTAAAGAAATGCCAGTCTTCAAATGGCCTGAAAGCAAATGTATGAAACCAAGTTGTTATAAGGAGTTTTTGACAGTTACAATATTGGTTCATTCAAAGATTTGTAGTTTCTGTCATTAATACTGAAAATACTGAAATGAAAACAGAAGCGTTGGCTTTCAGTCTTTGATATAAAAAGCTCCTTGTCCTCACTTAGCAAAATAAATTGCCCATGAACTCTTTACTGCCTCATCCAAGAAGACCTAGATATTTCCCTTATTCCTAAGGATGAAGAGCTGCAAACTCATGGATATCCCAGAAGCTGCAAACTTCTAGGATATTTTGGTTGCAAATTCATGATTTCTAAAAGACACACAAATGATGGTAATAGGGTATTGACAAAACTGTGAGAAGAAAGGTTAGGTTGGAAATTTGAATCCTATAGAAAAAAATTAAAATTATCTGATCTGGCACTGAGCATGAATGGCATTTAGATGAGCTACTGCTAGGAACAAAGTCCTGGTGAAACTGCTAGTAGCTGTCAGCTGGCGTGGTCATTCCACTACATTCTTGCCTGGCAAGATGGAAGAGGGTTGAACTAAACAGAGTATGTAATTTTAATTCTGACAAGGTCTTCTGATTGTCCTTATTGATAAATCAGTTTTCCTGGTTTTCTTAAAACAAATGACTTTATCTTTTAGGGTGGATAAGGTGTTCTCTTTTGTTCCAAAATTAAGTCTGACTCAGCCAGGTGTGTTTTAGCATCAGGTTCGTTTCCTGTAATTTATTGAAACAGGAAGATTATTTTTGTTTTGCATAGAAATTTGGGGATCATTAGTGAAGCGATGTGGGGAATTCTTCTAGTCTCAAATTTGTCACTATTATACAACCACACCCATGAGTCAATTTTTTTCATTTTGCTGTCATACAATGAATGCAGGCTCTTAAGAGGTGCCAGACTGACAGCTTTGAAGTCTAAAGAACAGGTTTTGCAGAGACATCAGCAGTCCCAGCTCTCCCTGTGCACTTCGATCTTTCTGAACCACTGTGGCTTGATTACAAGAAAACCTGAGTTATAGACTGGTATGTCTAAGTATAACTTGCCATCTCTTAGGATATTCTATTCTTTCCCTATCCATGACCCAGTTATATGGCCTTTTTCTTCCTTAGTTCATATGAATACTGTCCCACTTTGGCCTCTATTGGACAAAATGTCCTCTAACTGTAGTGCTGCCTTATGGATTGAGCGGGCAGTGAGGCTGACTTCGTTTTCTTTCTCCAGAGACTTCACTCCAAATTGCCCTGGAGAGCTGCTCCTGTGGGCAATTTGCATTCTCCTTACCTATGCTCAGCCCCACTGCAGACAAACTTAAGGAATCAGGTCTTCTGGGATATTAAATCAGCACCTCTCCCAGCTGCCAGATTCACAGAATAATCAGCTCTCAATTACACGACATATTGGCAATGGTAGAATAACCCAAATAAAACAAAACCAAAGCTAATACAAAAGGCAGATAAATTAGGCAGTAAGGATAGATTTAGTGTGTTCACCTTTGAAAAGCTGGTAAGCAGATTCTGCAGAGAACAGAGGCAGCTTTAAGTAGGCAGAGTGCGGCTGGGTGCCAGCAGGATGAACGTTGCTCCATTCAGACATGGTGCTGTGGCCAGGAATGACAGACGAAGGTAAGGCCTGGTGAATCCATACCGTGGGTAATCTGTTCAGGTAACACTGCAACTTGCCTGAGAAATTTTATTTCTCATTGAATATATTATTTCTTTAAGAAAACATGCTGCTGATCCTAATAAAAAAGGCGAAATAGACAGTCAGTCGTGCTCCATGGCATCTTAAGTGAGGGAATTGTTGCTGAGAGAAGGAGGTGATTTTTCTCTGTTGGCAAAGAGAAAAAAATGCAGTTTTATGAGAGGTACACATTCTTGTTTGGCTGGAATAAACAAATTTTGCCCAGGGGCAGGGAGGCAAAGCTAAGCTAAACTTTTCCCCATCTCTAGCCATATCACTCTGCAGCTGCACAATTCTCCAGGGATAAGCTCATGGACACACTAACTAGCTCTGAAACAAAAAGCTTCATTCTTTGTTTTTGGCAGTGAAAGCAGTGAGAAGCAGCAATGCAGGCACACAGGTTGTGCTGAATCCTTTGGGATGATCTCTCCCATGAACCTCCTGGGGGTAGGAACACAGCAGCAGCCTTGCCTGTCACTGTGAGGTACCCTCTTGCAGCTGTACTGCAGAATAACTGCATTGAAAATTGTCTTGCTTACTCTGAGAAAATAAGGCTCATTACCCCAGATATCAACCAGTCTACTTGTTTTGCACTCTGGGATCTTACACTTAGGTACCCAGATACAGTTTGATGGAGTGCTACAGCAACTTACACAGGTAGTTCAGCCACAGGTAAGTAAAGATCTACACAACCAAATGCAAGTTGTAAAATACATTATCTGACATGCAGAAAGCTAGTATAGATACACTATAAAATGGGATCAGAGGAAGTGGCCTGAGCAGTGGTAACTCCACCTCAAATTTCCTGTGTCTAGGTACAGTTATCAAGAGTTGCAGTAAACAAACTTACTAGCTCCCCATGTCCTAATCTTCATGCTACTGTGGTTGAACTGGAAAGAAACATGATGCTATGTATGGATTCGGTTTTGATGGCACTGATTTTTATAAACATTACAGAATATGAACAGCTATACCAATACTGTTGACTTTAGCCACATACAGGGTTTAGTAACAGTGGATGCTTTAATGTTGGTGGCTTTGCTCATTCCACCTTGACAAATTATGGATGATATGTTTAATTTCCCATTACTGAACCTGACTGCTCCTTAGATTACGAGAGGACTTTTATTTTCTTTTGCTGATGAAGAACTGAGGTACATTGTAGGGCTGTGCCCAAATTATATAGGAAGGTATGGCAGAGTGGGTAATTGAAATGAGCTTTAGCTGAATCCTATTTCAGTTCTTTCATGCATAACCTCAACCCTGCCTAATTCTTCCTCATGTATCAAATTGATCCAGTTTTCCTTCAAGAGAGTAAATGTCTCAAGGTCAGAAAGACCTAGCCTTTCTTCCTTGATTCATGACCATCTGCAGGGAAATAGCAACAGACTGTTGGCTTCAAAAGCAAGATTTAGGTCTAGATACCCAGCTTTCACAAAAGAAGCAAATAGTGATTTCCCTTGTATTTTTGATATCTGAGATAAATAAACACAGGGATCAATTGTTTCAGTCAAGAAGGAGAGAAACAGTATCAACAAGAAGCAGAATTAAGTCTTCCTTCTCAGCTGAGGGCTGCTGGACTCTCCTGTCAAGTGCCTTGTGCTCTGCAGGGACAGACTGCTTCCAAAGACAGCAATGGCAAAAACTATCTTTTTACATTTGTTTAGAAAAAGATTGATATCTTTATAGTTGGCTTAGGCAGTTATCATCTATCTCTTGACTGAAGCTCTCAAACCCACAGTTGTACTTCTTTTTAACTCAATACACACAGTCTGCCTTATAGGCAAGGAAGGTGACGTGGTAAATATGATCTACCATCTCACACCAGTGTTTCATGGGCTTCCTGTTCAGCTTCCGACACTTCAAAGCTCCATAGCTGTCTGGTCTCCAGCTGTCTTACAAACAACCTCTTCACCCATGAAGCATGCTGTGGGTAGGGGCAGTTGTTTCACAGGAACCCAGAATACATTGTGTTCCCAGGGTAAGTTCTTGCCTGACTTTACCTCCAGGGAACAGGAAGAGCCTGAGCTGGACTGTCCTCAGAGCTGTTTGCAAACTGTTCTCAGAAACAATGGCTGATGATTCATCTGGCACTGTCATCAACAATCTCCAGGCCTGCCGTTTAACAGACCTTCCCAAAATAAAGAAAGAGGACCTTCCCAGACAGAATCATGTTATTTAGTGGTGGATCTACAGAAGAGTAACCTAGGCTTAAGAGTGCTTGTAATCAAGTGATTACATATGCTTGCCTGAGGTCAGACAGTAAGCTAGTTTAGCAGCTCTGGGGACCCTTGTTCCTCTCTTGTGCTCACATGACATGAGCACGCTGACTCATCCATGTGTGGGGATATATAAATGCCTACTTATAACGTGTTTTTGCAAGTTTTAGTAATAAAGACAGATCTGTGAGGTTGCAATCCTTCTATGGCAAAAGAACACTGTCATCATCTACGTTTTACTTAAAAAATAGTTTGAAAAAGAAACTCGGTTCCTTCTTTTGTGTTTATTGGGGTTTTGGGGTTTTTTGTTGTTGTTGTTGGTTTGGGTTTTTTTGTTTGTTTATGCTACTAATGCAGAAGGTCACTGGTTTAATGTGTGCAATATTTTAAAGTTATTTCTGTGAGTAAACATTGCCGGAAGACATCCTGTCTGGGTGATGTCTTTTGCAAATGCCTGGAATTATGCTACCTAAACAAACTTTTCTTCGGTGAGAACAAGATAAGACAGAGGGTGGACTTTCTTGAGGTGTACATCCTAGGATAATGACAGGCCAAGTGATATTACAATATCTGCAAATGAAAGACCCCAGAGTAGGGAAGATGGATGGTGTTTACCCTCTGCAGTTGCTAGCAGTGAAAGAATAGTGTTGACTGATGAAGACCAAGATATATTAATAAAGTAAGTTTGTACTACTCATCAAGGATGTCAGTTGACAGAGGTTAGATATCATGCTGGCATCTCTGGGAATGAAATGTATCCGGTGTGTAGAGCCTAAACAAGCACATAGGGAAGATATTCGCTTAAAACCAAAATTATGGATCTCTGCAACATGAAATACATGAAATATTTATCTAAGGTATTTAGAACCATGCTAAAAATACCCCAAACAAAACATATCTACTGTATCCTCCCCAAAAAATAACGGGAAAAGAGGACTAAATATTGGACTAAAAAGGTGAAACAAAGAGAAGCGCAAATGAACAAAACAAACCTTCAGCATGGGACTGCAGGGGATACTTGCAGTTGCTAAAGCACACGTGGCTCTGTCAGAGGAAACTCCTTTCTGTTTTTAATTTACAAGATTTTAACCAAAAGTTAGTTATCCCTATTGGACTAGGGGATGTAAGTCGTTGTCTTAAGGAAACATTAAAATCCTTGAAGCTCAGTTGATTAACAGCATTTAATGCTGAAGCATATTTTTATTTAAGCAGGGAATTGTAGCTTAAAAGCCCCAAATCCAACGCAAACCTTTTTTCTCTCTCATCTTCTTCTCTTACACATTAGTAGGTGAGGTCAGTGCAGGGTGTTCACTTATACTACTAAGAAAACAACAAAAGGTATTTAAACACTATACATGTTGTATTTCATGCAGGTGGGAGGAAAATGTACAGAAATGTGCCCTTTCTTGGGATGCATCAATTCACATACCTTCCTGGAAAAGACAAAAGGACAAAAACAAACAAACAACAAAAAAAAGCCATAAAAAAACCAACAAAAACCCATCCACAAAGAATTCTATGTTGCTCTGTCATCTTCCTTGTCATATGAAAATACTTCTTCCAAAATTTGGAAGCATTTTGTAAGAACATTCAGAAGCATATTGGTTTTTTTTTTCTCTTTCCTTTTCAAAGCAAAGCAAAGTTCCACCCTTGCTCTCTGTCTCTCTTTTTATTCCTCTCTCTTAAGGGGAAAAAAAAAAGTTTTGAGAATTTAATTTTTTCTATTCACTGCAGTCCTGGCCAAAGTAAAGCCCTCTTTTACATTGACGTCAAGATCTTTACTAAGATTAGGGTTTCATTTCTCTATTGCAGCAATTAGCTAGGGAATGTATAAAAGGCTTCAGGGAAGCAAGCTAGGACTCCAGAGGGGAGAGCACTTTGCACCATAGGCAGATAGACAGAGTGCGAGAGGAGGAAGGCAGGAATACAGAAACGCGGAGTNATAAAGCTTTTTTTTTAAAAGTATTGTTGCACCTGGTAGCTAGCTTTACTGACACAGAAATGAGAGGTCTGTTCAGTGCTTAAATAGCTGAGAAACAATGGGATAGTGCAGGAAAGTTAACAATTAACAGTCTCAGCTTAAATTTTGTAACTGCAGGGAACTGGAAACACAGCTGCCTCTCGCTTCAACAAAATCAGGTCTCCTGGTTAAGAGAAGAATTTTTGTTAACATCTTAATTTCTGAAAAATAAGCAGCTCAGAGTTGCAGTTATGATTTTAACCAGCCTGCTCATATTTAACTATCTCTGCTCATTTTAAAAAGAGCAGCTGAGAGAGGGGTAGTGAGGCTTTTGAAATGCCTTTTACTTCACTCTTTTAAATGAGGGTACAGAGCAATAAAGAGAGCTGAAGGCATCCAGCTGAAAAGAAGCAGCAAGGAAGATGGGTCTGCTTAGTGTGGATTTGCTGATCACGCTTCAGATCTTGCCGGTCTTTTTCTCCAATTGCCTCTTCCTTGCGCTGTATGACTCTGTGATTCTCCTGAAGCACATGGTGCTGTTTCTGAGCCGCTCTAAGTCTGGGCGCGGTGAGTGGCGGAGGATGCTGACCTCGGAGGGGCTGCGCTGCGTCTGGAACAGCTTCCTCCTGGACGCCTACAAGCAGGTGAGTACGCGGGATGGGGACTGTCAGGTTGGGGTAGGTGAGCTGGCATGAGCATCCCGCTTGTCAGTAGAGAAGGAAATGGAATGACCCTGTGTGGTGAAGACTGTCTCCTGTCTGATATTAAGTTTGATGGGAGAGGTATAAGCTGAAGGGAGCAGTACTTCTAAGTTGGGGCTAAGGATTCAGGAGATTCTGGAGCTGCTGACTCCCTGCTCTGCCACTAACTGTGCAGCTGTGGCCATGTCACTCAGTTTAGGTGTGCCTCAGTTCCTCACCATCACGAATAATAATCTTCATGTTTTTAAAGCATTTCAAGACCTTCATATAAGAGTAATTATAAAACGCTCTAGATGTTTTCACAGCTGTTGTTTATTGGTTTGCCATATGAGATCCTCAGATATTATAAGAAGACTGCATCTTCAGATAGAGCCTTGCAGAGATAGATGTCAGCTTTGTAACATAGCTAGAATTGTTTTACTTAGAGTAAAACATAGAAATGAACCATTGTCATTACACTGGCATTTTCTATTACTCATATGTTAATTTTTATGTTGGAGGAAGCAACCAAGTAATAGTAAAACTGGGTATAGAGTGAAACAATGACCTTTCTTCCTTCATGAAAGCAGTGACAGAGGGACATGTCAGAGATTAAAAATGAACTTGACTAGCTGTCGGACAGCTGCCTAGTGATTTAAGTTAATAAAACCAATAGCAGTTATGCAACATGTACTTTTCTTTTCCTCTTAAGATTTCTGCAAACATTACCCAGTAGTGCTGCCCAGGTCTCATGAGGTAGCTATAGTTCCCTTTTATAGATTGAAAAGGTGGACCCAAAACCATGAAATTTCTTGCACAGACCACCCAGTTAGTAAGTAGAGGAACTGAATTCAGAGCTGTGGCTTTTAAAACAGTGCTTAGTCTGTTAATGTGTTGTCTTATTTAGACCATCTAATTTAACATACCCCATGTGGTGTCATAAGGGTCCTGTCTAAATGATAGGTCTCTTCTCTGAAATATTTCTTTTTCTATTGCCTTGCCCCCAGTTCCCTTTTCCATTTCTACAATGGCCTTTGTCTTTGCTCTTATCTAAAGATGTGAAGAGCTGGTGGTGCTAGTGTTTTCTGGCTTTGTGAAATGGAATACAATCTGCTTAGCCTGAAACCCAAGGCACAGGGACATTAATTTTCAGTGTAAGACAAATATAAATAACACTAGCTTTTGCCAAATGGGTCAACCTCTTACTGCCACCTTAGGAATCATCCAGCTGGCTACCCAAATAAAATAATGCTGAATGAAGCCCACTATTCCCTTCTAGCCCTTCTAGTCTTTGTTTTTATTCTCTTCATAGACATTAAGTACATTTTAGAGTGGCCTTTTTAAATGGGTCAGTGAACACAATCGTTCCCATTTTACAGACAAGGCAAGGCAGGACAGTTAACACATGACTTGGTCAAGGCTCCAGTGGAAGTTGGTAGCACAACTCTGTGACAATCAAATTTCCAGTTCCCGTATTTGCAACCCGTGTGTGGTCTGGGGTCTGGTGAAGTTCTGAAGCTCTAAGAAACCTTATATTCACGAGATATTTTCAATCTCATTTTGCTTAAATTACACAAAACTATTTAAAATAAAGATATTGCATGCCTATCTGTAGTTTCCAAAGTCATGCTTTACCTTTCCTTCAGTACAGTTGATGTCAACTATGGAAGCTACAGGGATGATGACTGTGCTATTTTTGGTGTTGGCAATGAAACTCATACCTTGAACTCTGGTAATTTTATTCTCTCCCTTATCACCATTAAATCACCTAGGTCACTCGGGCCAATCGGGCTTTAAGGTCCCTAGAATGAAATTTGGACCTAAGTGAACTCAGCGGAAAAAAAACATATAACAAAATTTTATCACCTTGTTCCAAAAAAAGGGAAAAAGTCCATTTATGGCAGCTATCCTTAAGGCAAAAGGAATTGACCAACAATTAATTAATGGAAAAACTCTATTTTAATTACTAGAAATATGGCCCTTAAGGTAGTTTAATGTAGAAATCAAATTATAGAGGGGACACATTAAACTGAGGAGCAATATTGGAAGAAGAATCATCACCTCCACAAGAGAAGAGAATCTTCTGCTTTGGTAAGGAAAAAAAAGGAAAGAAGTTTCAGCTGAAAGGTTGTACTGGTAGAGTTGAAAATTACTGAAACACACTCTATTTTGTGACACGTTTAAAAAGCATGAGAAATAGTGAAATATGTTAAAGAATGTCCCTCAAAGCATATTTTTAATTTAAATTACCCTTTTCCAAATCCTGACTAGGACTGCCCAGTTGTGATATCTTAATCTGAGGCAATTAGTGAGGGTAAGAAATGAAAATACCATGGAATCTGGGTACTATACAGCATGCCAAAATGCAGTCATTACCATAGCCATGATAGCTTATTGCTCCAATTTACTAGCTGAAGACAGGAATTAGTGAAATACTTAAACAGGTGCTTAAGATTGTTCCATTGAGGAGTATTCCTGAGTTAATCACAATTTCTCAGCTAGGATAAGAGAATTGCAGATGTCTGAGATAACCAAAGCTAGATCAAACAGAAGACTGGATAAAAGAAGTAACCATGCTTGGTTTTACTGTGTTTTATGTCACTTTCTGTGTACATTTCATAACATTTTTCACAGAAGTACCTGATGTAAAATTTCTATTCACATAAGAAATTACTGAAAGCCATTTCAGAACAATACTCTGGGTAAATACTATATTCTAAATTAAAGTAAATTTATTACAAGAAAGGACCTCTGTCTTGAAAGCACACAGATTGTCCCAGAATTGAGGTGTTTTTTTCCTAAGACTAATGTGTACAAGTCATGATCTTGGAATGGTTAGAGTATATTTGAAAACGGCTATTCTGATGTATTTTCTCTTTTTCTAGAAAAAACTTCTTAATATCTTACCCAAATTTCAACTTTTTCCCCCCCTGCTTTTAGTTATTATTCTTACACATGACTTTTTCTTATGGGCAATCACTTCATAGGTAAGATTACCAAGCAACAGTTAAAGATTTTAACATCCTGAGTGGGGAAACAATGCAAAGTTTGTTGTACTGTAGGTAAAGTATATTCAGTATTCTTTTTTATGAAAACATTCTATATGACTGGTTTTCTTCACATTTTATCGTTCTACTGGCATCAAAATAATTGCTTTTTTTGTTTATTTTGCTTTTTAATGGAAATTTTATCAATGATTAATATATTTCTTTTTACTTTCTTAGCTGTCAGTATCTATCACACTCAGTGTTGACATTATCTACACTGCACCAGCTTTGTGATTTATAGACCATCCTCCTACTATTTTCCAAGAGGCAGGTGTGTCTTATATTACAAGGGAGTCTTTTGGACCAGATTAACTGTCTTAACAGAGATAAATAGAGCTAACAGTCAAGTTACATTGACTTGAAAGTGTGCAACAGTTTTATTTAAATATTATTTTTCATATATGTATGCATGTGTATAGGAACTTACACTTTTATATGTGTTTGCATGTATAAAGATATATATATGTATCTGTGTCTATATATGTACATACATATATGTATATAGAAACAAAAATGCACATATATAAACATACATAAACATACATAATTTACACTTCCAGGAGTCATCCTCTCTCATTTCTCTATGTCTACGCATACATATGTGTGTATGTATACATAAGCACAGATATGAATGCAGCCACACACACTGAGAAAAAACAAGAGAGACAAAAAATATGAGAGAATAAAAACAAGAGTTTTGTGGAGGATTTTAGTGTGTCTTCTGAATGATTTACATAGACCATTTCTACAAATGCCAGTGAGGCATTTGTTTTAGCCTACAGATATGGAATGTATTATACATCTGCAAAAATCCAGAAAAAAGGCTGGAGAAACTTTGAAAAAAAAATTCCTTTTAAAAGCTTTTTTTTACCTGCTAAATTCCATGCTTTATTTAGTACTTGGATGAATCTGCTTTCTAAGATTCCAGTGGTGAGAAATCGTTATCTTAAAATGCTGTTAAAATGGGTTCAGAAGAGGTTGCACCCATTAACAGTGTCCAGAGGTGAGGCCTCATGCTGGGATCATTTTCAGTGCCGGATAGGAGCTCTGTGTTTCAGCAAGGCAGAGTTACCATTCCTGGGCTCCACCAGAGAGCTCTAATGTTATCCTTGAGGAAATCATCCCTCTTCTCCACCTCAGTGCAGGGCAGTTTGTGGGAAGACCTTAATGGCATCTCCCTGAAGCAGCCAAATCGTTAGGAATGCAGTGGTGCATCCATGGTGGCAACATGCATGTGTGCACAGACACACTTGTATGTAAATGTGCGTCACAGGCCTCAGAGGGATGCTGGTATCTCAGGTGATGGATGGTGATGGGTGTGTCCATGTACTTGTACAGCTTTTTACTGTCTTCAGAGTGGGCCAGCAGCAAGCTCTGGCATGACAGCCCCAACGCAGGGGAACGGCTGGCACAGGATCCCAGCTTCACAGCATAGGCCCAGCTCTGGATGTAGCAGCAAGTAGACTGGTTCAGTAAACACCCAGTGGCATTTTCCTGGGATTTTAGGGAGGCACAATTAAATTACCTTTGGCTACTTTTACTTGCCCGGTAGGTACTTCATCCAAAATAAGTCCTTATGCAAAGCAAAACTGTCCAAAAACTGACATGTTAAGTACATGCTGCACAGCACCATCACAAAGATATATGTGAAAGTAATATAAAAGCATGAACCTCTTCCTGCTCTTTGGCTGTTCAGTAACTCCTTGCTTTTTGGGGAAATCTTTTAAAGGTTGGAACAAAGACATAACCTCCATACTTATTATTTGTATTTATTTTGTCTGGCAAGGTAAGGAAGTGTCCCTCTGCATTTGACAGTGATAAAGGGAATTTGTGAAAGAAAGCCTGTTGTATAATTTCAGGGTTTATAACTAGACATTGTGTGGTATTAAAAATATTTTACTGGTTTTACAAAGCTCAGCTTTAGCAGAATTGCTTTCATTGACATTTGCAAATGAAAACAATCTTGAAAGAAGGGAGAAAAACAAAACCCAACCACAATTAAAATTTCTCCTGCAGTGTTTGGAACATGAATTCAACAGGATTTGGGCCTTTGTCATTATTATTAATACATAATCATGTTTGTTATAGTAGTGTCTGAGGACTAACTTAGACTAGGGACTCATTGTATTAGGCTGTGCCCTAAGAAGGGGAGCACACAGTTGGTCCCACGCAACTTACAGTTCAAACACTCAAGACAGACAAGGAATATGAGGACTCCTGTCCCACCTGAGATCTCATCATACATGTTTCATTTTGTGGGTCTAACGTCACTTCTTCCACACCACATCTTTGTAAATCTTTCATTTTCACCCTTATGTGCAAAAAACCGACTGAAAGGAATGCTTGCTTTGTTGTCAAAGCCTTGTGAAAAGCCCCTTTGGCTGTTACAGACATAAAAATTAAGCTAACAGGCACTGCTCAGGAAAAGGATTGTACACGGTTCTTGCACCCTGGCTCAGCCTCTCTGAACAAAACCACCTCTGTGTATTCATGCAGAGCTGAAGCTGAGTTAAAAAAACACAACCTATCACCCAAATTAGCACCAAATGCCCTTCAGGTGCTGAAGCAAAGGCCTCTGTCACCTGTACATAGAGCCCACGAGTGCAGTGGCCATGGTGTAGTGGCCACGATCCCATCTTGAGGGAAAGCCGTTAAGAAGCTTGCTCTAGGCTCCTCTATCAGGGGAACTAAAATTATGCGCAAGAGTGCAAGGCAAAAGGCTCCCTTATGCTTTCCCTCTGCCATACATACTCATTTGTGGGACTGGCAGCTTTTAAATGGAGAGAGCAGCATCTGACTAGTTATTTTTATCTGGACTGTACCCTGTTAATTTGTCTCCTACTTCCCTCCCTCAGCTCCACACACCTGATCCTAAATAAAAGACTGTGGGAAAGCTGGAGTCATTTCCAGTCTCTGCTCTCCGATTCGAGTAATTGAGTCTCCTAAAGCAAGCTGCCAGCTCTCCAAGACAAATGAAGGGCTTCTGCAACCATACACTACTCCAGACAGGGTCTCCTGTGATTTTTATCAACTGCACAACTCTGGGTCATGTAAATAAAGAAGACAAAAATAATAGTTTATATAAATTCTCCAGCTAGAATCTGATTATGACTTGGATGAAGCTATATCTAGCTAAGAGGGATTAAATCAAAGCAGAGAATTTGAAAAAGTGCAAAAGGCTCCAGGGATTCAGTTCATCACCAGTCATTGCACTCCAGTCCCAAACATGGCATGTCCATATTCAAATGACTAATGTCATAAACTGCTAATTGTCTAGCAGCACCTATTTTCTTTAGGGGAAAACTGAAACAGCCTGACAGTCTGCCAAGCTGTTTGAAAATCCCTGAACGAAAGCTGTATTCCAGTGCACAGGATCCAAACAGGGTTATGCTAAAGTTGATAAAATGAGGAAAAAGAAAAGAAAAGGTGTATGAGGAGGCTATGTTTTGTCCATGGGGCTTTACCTAGTCCTTATGGAGAATAGACAACAAAGTTAGCAATATGTGTAATTTCTAGCCAGTAGTTTATGAATAGGGCTTTCTCTCCTGCTACTACATCTCCTTCATTTTGCAGACTGCGTGCTAAAACATCAGCAAACTTGTTCCCTTTTCACTCTGCATACAGACTCAGAACAGGCTGTCCAGAAAACACAAAATTCTCACAAATTATGCAAGTCACTACTTTGCTGTCGGTGCTTGCTTTTGCTGATGTCTGGACTGGCTCTGAGATTTGGTTGGCCTACCTTGCGTGTCCCATGCAGGCTGTGTGGGAGGGGATGCCTGCGTGCTGCCTGGTTTCTACCTCATTCAGAAGGTTGGTGCTGAATGGCCAAATATTCATGCAAAAAAGTACGTGATTATGAAAATGCTGGATTGCGTGTGAGGGGAATTCTGCTAGTTTGTTTCTCAGAATTTATATTTTGCCTGCCTTTGTGTAAGATTTCAAAAGCGATTTGGCTGAATACATGGAGGTTTTTGTTTGTTTTCTCATTGCATTGATTTTCTTTTCCAAGAGCTATTTTTTCTTTCAATAAATAACAACAAAGAAGACAGCCAAGGCCTACAATGCAGATGATCAGCAAGGATGATATTGTCATCCTGTGTCAATTGGTTCAGAGCCTGGTGAAATAAACAGTCTCTTGGGAATGTCAGTGCTTCATCAAGACCAATTAGTGGAGATGCTGCTGCTGCTGCTTATGTTTAAGCATTAACGACTGGGCAGGGCTGCTTTTTGGAGTGCCTGACACTGGCATGGAACAAGGCACCGACCTAATTACTTCTCTACAAGAGCAGAAAAGGCCTCATGAATGCTTGCTTGGCAAGGATGTCTCATTAAGGGGAAAAAACCCATCACAAGCACTCCTAGAAACAAAAATTAAAATGATAGGTAACCTGCGGCCATGAGACTTACTTCATGACTGTGGGAAATGAAGAGAAAATGATATAAGGTGCTGTATAGATGTATAAGAGCTTCTTTGAACTTTGGTTCCTAAATCTGTCTATTTTTTTAATCAATAAGGAGTATGAGACACAGAATGCAAACTTGCATTGTTGAAGAACAGTGAAGTATGTTGCTATCTTTGGTGCCAATGTTAAGCAGGACTTGGGCATTCCCATGTTGATGCCTGATGGAAGTTGTTTTATTAGTCTGTTCCTTCAGGGTTTGCAAACTTGCCTAGGAAAAGTGTTTGGTAGACCCAAGTGAGGAGCTGGTAATCAGGAACTTAAAATACATAGCCTCTCCTTCTGCTAAGAATGATCAAGAAGCAAACTGTTGTTTCCCAGTTCAAGAGTGTTGGCTAGATATTTTCAGTCACAATAGTTTTGTTAAAATAAAACCAGAAGAGTAAGTGGAAAAAGCTGCTCAGATGTTTCTTTTTCCTGAGCAGCTCTCTTCAATTGCTAAGTTTTAGGTGCTTCTTTTTACCTTTATTTTTCTTCTCCTCTGAAGAGTGCCAGCAAATATCAGAAATTCAAAGTGTGCTGCTTAATCGTGATTTGTGAGATAAATTACATGTCATGACTTCTTTTCTTTTACTGGATGAGCCTACACTCCCAAATACTGAGGTCCATTATTCATCCAGGGAGTGGGTGCAGCACAAACACTTACATGTCAGGCTTTGCCCAAAAGGCGCATTTTGGGCCAACGAGCTCTGAAAAAGCATTTGCGTGGCAGTGCAGGAACAGTTAAGCTTTCTAGGTAAAGAGGGATCTAGTGTTTGTGCAGGTATGCATATGTTGTGTTTCTTGAGATGTGCCCTTTTTTGGTAGTCACCTACTTATCACAAAACGTGGAGTTGCTTATTTGGCTTCTGGATTGAATGAAGACCTCAGGATGGTTATATGGATGCCACATGATCTTGACCTGCATATTTCTTTGTTCAAGTTTTCAAATGTGACCCTTTACCTTACTTACTCCTGCTATGCCTATCTTACTTCACAGAATGGCAGAGAGAAATGAAGTTATCAACAGCTGAACAGAAGACTACCTGCTACCTACTAAGGTGTAGGTGGCCTTAAATGCTATAAGATGCTTAATGCTACTTCTTAAATGCAAGAGCCTGAGTGTCTGAGCCTGCCTCTCTCCAGACAGATCATTTGTTCTCAAAAACTGGGTGTGCTTTCCTAGGCCATCACCTTCTTCTCTTGCCTGTGGTGCAGCTGCACATCCTCTGCTTCCAGTGGCATGATCGCCACATACTTGACCTGGAGAGATTTGTGGGTCTCAGGCAGTCTTTCTGTGACTCTTCCTTGCAGATCTCTGAGCGAGAATATTTGCATGGTTGTGTTTCAATTTGCCCCATGGAAAATAGTCAAAATATTGCTTATATCATGTGCCAACATGCCATGAGACCTTCTCATGTAGCTGTGAAGTCTGGCAGCTTTGAGAGCTGTGTCTTACAAACTTTGCTTTGAATAGACTCCTGCTCCTGTTGCTATTCTGATGAAATAGTTCAGAGTCACAACTAACTGTAGATTTGTTCAAGATAGTCACGTTTCTCAGGGAGAAATGGAGGATTCAGTATCAACAATCTACTTGCCTTTGGATCTGTGTGCAGCAGCAACTGTGTGAGTTCAGGATTCAGCAGTTAACTCAGTTACTTACTGTATCTGACTTACCAGGATACCCTATAATGTAATGTAAAATAGAAGTGTGCCAAAAATCAGTTATTTATTCAGTTTTTACACAGTTCTCATTTAGCATTAACATCTATAGACTTTAATTGCTGTAGTTTCAGAAAGAAATGCATCAAATGTAAAAGACTTGAGAATTTGGCCCTATATATTTCCTTCAAAGCAAGACTTCTGAACATAATAAAATAGTCAGGGGATAGAGAGAGAAAGAGTCAGGGAAATACAAAGGATGTGCTAGAGCTTGATGTTAAAGGCAGATACATAGGAATTGCTGTGGCAGAGCTCAAGAAAAACTAATTCTGTTATGTAATAATTTGTGGTTCTATAGTAATCAGCTAAGGATCTTGGAGCCCTCTGCAGGCTCCACCTTATTCTGGCACTTCTTTCTGTGAGATGCTTGTATTCTGTCTTTTTCTATAGACATGCAAACTAGTCAGGCAACATGACTTTTCTAAAATTGCCTGTTGTATCTGAGTTACATCTGGAGATGGAGCTGATAGAGCAGTTAATTTTCACCTCATCCTACTTCAACCATCATATAAACTTTCCCCTTTTCCTGCTGGATTTTTTCCCCCCAATCATCTTGTAAAGAAACATTAGTGACACAGTAGAAGGAAATGTATCACTCAGTCCCTGATGAAATTACTGCAAACTGGTTAGAAGAAATTTTAGAGAGAACAGTCTTGGATGGTCCACTGTCAACACAGAATGTATATTGAATGGGCATCTGTAGAAACCTCTTGTGTTTGGTACTCAGAGTATTTTCATTCTTGGACTGCAGGATGGAAGAGACCATATAAGTATGAAATCTGCAAACCCCTGAAAATTGAGAGGTACCGCATGTATTGTGAAGATCAGGAATATAATGCAGAATTATTTTTGAGAATTGGAAAAATGGCTTAAAATGTAGAATGCAGTTCAATGAGGTTGAGTGCAAAGGATCAAATTCAGACTGATGAAGTACCCCAAATCCATGATGGGGAGCAACTAGAAAGGCAGAAGTTAGAAGAAATTTGAGGTAGTCTGTCTGAAAGCAAATATGAGTCTCCAAATACACAAGAGTGGACAGTGCTATGTATGTAATGGGCAGGACAAGACAGATCTCTGATAACATTTTCTAACACTAATGAAGTAGTATACCTGTCAGGAACTCCACATTTCCCTAAACTGAGTAGAGGTGGGCTGGATGAACTTTTTGAAGCTGCTGCTTTTGATGATTTGCTGTATCACCATGCTACTATCCATGCAGCTAGTTAGGTGTACTTTTTGAACAGGTGCCTATTTGAAGATAGTCGTGAGGATACTGCACAGGCAAGTCACATTAATTTGCTATGTTATAATTTGTTCTGTCACCAGGTCAAGCTGGGAGGAGAAGCCCCAAACTCCAGTGTAATCCACATAGCCAAGGGCAGTGATGGCAGCAGTAGCAGCTGGAAGAATGTTGGTGACAAGTGTGGAACCAAATGCCACCTTCTGGATTTTGCCAACTCCGAGCGGCCACTGGTGGTCAACTTTGGCTCAGCTACCTGACCACCATTCACAAACCAGCTGTCGGCCTTCAGCAAGCTGGTGGAGGAGTTCTCTGGTGTGGCTGACTTTCTGTTGGTCTACATCGATGAAGCTCACCCATCAGATGGCTGGGCTGCTCCTGGAATCTCTCCCTCCTCATTTGAAGTTAAGAAACACAGGAACCAAGAAGAGAGATGTGCAGCTGCTCACCAGCTCCTAGAGCGCTTTTCCTTGCCGCCTCAGTGCCAAGTGGTGGCTGACTGCATGGACAACAATGCCAATGTGGCTTATGGGGTTTCATTTGAGCGGGTATGCATTGTGCAGAGACAAAAAATTGCCTACCTGGGAGGCAAAGGCCCCTTTTTCTACAACCTGCAGGAAGTTCGGCTTTGGCTGGAACAAAATTTCAGCAAAAGATGAAATCCATGCTCTACAGAAGCTATGTCAACAGATGTGTCCCTTTAAGGTGATGCAAAAGGGAAAAAAACCCAAACGTGCTGGTTTGAATAAAGCCTTTCAGATGATTGCAGGAGAACACATTAGATAACAATTTCAAGTGAATGTTAACAAGGAAAAGAAAACAAAAACAAAAACAAAAAATCTATCTCCACAGAAACATTGTCTG
This sequence comes from Sclerurus mexicanus, assembly GCA_013396755.1. Taxonomy (NCBI): domain Eukaryota; kingdom Metazoa; phylum Chordata; class Aves; order Passeriformes; family Furnariidae; genus Sclerurus; species Sclerurus mexicanus. The sequence goes on from VWZF01003291.1 coordinate 261,856, forward strand.
AAAAAATCCCACTCCTTCTCTTGCTATGGGACAGAAGAGGTGAACAGGCTTCTGTGAAAAGGTGCTGCTGGCAAGAAGGAAGAGTGGCGAGATACGACCTGTCTCCCAGGAACCCTTCTCGTGAAGTGTCAGCTCTGGGGGGAGCCAGAGGAAACATTTCTGCTTGGAAGGCAGTCCGTGGAAAGGCAATACTGCGCATTTCTTCAGAAATGCTTCTTTACCCCCCTCGGTCAACGGAAGGAACCTGGGAGAGGCAGGAGGTTTGCAATTACTTTGCATAGAATTGTGGTGAAGTGTGGCGATTGTCCTCTCTTGGTAGAGAATGTATTGTTCAGGGACTACAGGAACCACCATGCAGTGCATCGCACAGGCAGACCGGCTGCTCAGATCAAGGTGAACCATTGTCTGCTGGTATTTGTACTCTCTGTGGACACCTCCACACAGCATATTAACTATGTAATGCTACCTATGTGTTTGTATCCAGTTTTCAGGCCTGTGCCTGCTGAGAAAGATGCTAAAATCTATGGAGTTGGACCAGAAAGATAAAGGTGATCAAATAAGCCCATTACCATTTGAAAACTAAAATACTTGGACTATTTATAACAAAACATTGAGAACCATCTAGAGCATGCATCACAAGACAAAACTCAGCTGATGCCAACCAAACCTGTGGTTCTCAGAGCTGACAACACACATTTATCAATATTCTCTGGTTCTCATCTCTATTTCTTTACCCACCTCCTTCTCTTTCTGTCTAGCAATAGGCTTAAAGGTAATTTCATTTTTAGCTTTTAAAAAATTAACTTATTTCTCTCCCTTATTTTTATTTGAGATAATGACCTTTACGTGTATTTTGGGGACGGGGAAACTTATGCACAACTTTACCTCATTGAAATGGAAACCTATCCTCTCATTTACCATGTTAAATGTAGTCATGCTGATTTTTGCTATCTTAGACACCCAAAACTAGTTATAGCTGGTTTATCCGAACATGTTTATAGGTTAGTTTATAAGTTAGTTTATCCTTAGGTTAAGTTGTTTGAAGCCTTAGAATTGATTAGCTGCAGTTCTGCTGCCAGATGAGCTGATAGTCTGATTCACTCATGTTATCAAAAACCTTCACAGAAGAGAAACAGAGAGGACAAATAGTGTGAATTAATGTGAATGAGTGTAAAAGATGGCAGAATTTTCATACAAATGAGTCTGAGGAATTAATCATATTTAAAGAGATACTGTGAACTTAGAGTACACATTAAGTTTAGGTATTTCTAAAACTAAAGTTATTTAATCAAGACTAATGAAAAGGCAGATTTACAATGACTAACGCATGAGATCTGGAAAATGAAAACCCATATGGAGATGGATGATCCAAGTTTTCTCTCAACTTTGACAGAAACATGAGACAGATAAACAGAGTAAGTGGCAAAAATCAAATTAGTTCTTTTAATTTCTCATCCTGCCCATTGTTAGAAATATGATGTGTTGATACCAACACAGGAAGGAACAGAAAATACATACATAAATGTTTTCATTTTCACAATACCAATTAATATTGTGTGTTTCTTCTTGTTTGGCTGTTGGTCAACTCAGCCAATGTATGAGCAATTTGAAAATGCGTTTTCAAGTACAGATCTGAAATAATTACAGTAACACAGGTGATTATTCCCATACTCAGATTCATGCTTCTCATTCTCATATTTTCCTCTGCACCCTGTTAAACATATGCACACACACACTTATAGAGTTTGGTAATGTGTATCAGAGAAGGGTGTAAAAAATGGTCTTCACATCTCCTGATGAGCCCCACTTCTCAGAAGACATGTGTCTGTGTGTGTGTGTGTATACATATGCATGCATTTATGTGTGCATTATATGTATATAATACATTTTTATGTATGTGTATACATGTGCATGCACATATAAGTGGTGTCTTAAGACCACTAATAATAATTATTCTGCCCTCCCATTCATTAATGTTACTGTAACTCATTTCTCAGTGTGACAGATTGTTATAGATCTTCATGACTAACTGGGATATATAACTGGGATTTTTAAACCTAATATCCTAGAAGCAGTAACATAGCCAAACTTCATGGTTTATTTAATCCAGTGTCCTACCTCTGATGGTATCAGATGCTTCAGGGGAAGGTGCAATAGTTTCTTATAGAGTTTTCATTAGCTTCAGTCCTTATAAGTGATCGTTGATGTCTCATCATTCCTATGAGCGGCTGATCCTGAGTTTTGAGATCTAAATATTTTGTGAGATGGAGGCTACTAAACCCCAAAAACATCATGTTTAAGAACAAAAAAAATCAAATGAAAGCAGATTTTTTTTCAGATTTAAATTGGCTGCTTTTCAATGTCATCCTCACCTCTTATGCTAAATCACTCTAAACATAAGTGATCCCAATTTTTCTTCTGTATGCTGGTCATTATATAATATATATAGAAATTTATATACCTTTTCTTTGTTTCTTAAGCCAAACAATAACTCATATTCTTAAACAAGTCCATATTCTTTGCTTGTCTCTGAATCTCTTCTACTTTTGCTTCACTGTTCTTTTACTCAGGTGAGTAAAGATGTAGACGTTAATCCAAGTGAAAATATGTATTGATATACCCAGCACATATTTTCCTTTTTATATCCTATTCTTCAGTCATCTGAAGCTTTTTTAATCCATAGCAACACCATAGCCTTTGTAAACCTTCAACTAGTGAGTCTTTTCCTCTTCTTTTTATCATTATACAGTTTAAGTCTGAACTGTTTATCTGGGAAATGCTAGCCAGTAGTTTAGCACAGCTATTGAAACATGCCTTTAGTTCAGAGGAAAGAGTCTGAGTTAGTAATTCAGTTTGTTAATACCCATTTGCATATCTGAAGTTACAATTATTTGTCAAGTCTATTCTCTCTTTTTGAATTTCCATTGTTGTGTATTGTAAGTCATAGATGCCTGTTCATCACATAGTATATAGGAATTACAAAATTGGCTCCTGTAAATGGAAACCCACACTGATGTCCCACAAGAAAAAATACACAATAACTGCATTTCTTTCTTGGAAGTATGCATGACTGTCCTGCTTAAAACTTAAAGATAATCCAACCTCACTGATCATCAAGACAGAAATACATTTTGCAAATCCTTGAGTTTCCCCAGAAAATTTCTGGTCAGAAAACAGGGCTTTCTTCAAAGAGAAAAGGGCTTAGAGGGGAAAAAAAAAGTATTTTCTAAGTAGCTGATAGAAATATAACCTCTTGTTTTTTTCTTTTTCTTTTTTTTTTCTTTTACGAAAAGGTTTTAAATTAAACTCCATGGATTGTCCCCAGTCGATGATAAAAGTGGCTATATGTCACATACCCAAACTTTTTGTAACAGTGGGTTGTTTTGGGTCCAGGCAGAAATTTTACTGCCTTGCTAGCTGCGTACTTCACAGCTGGTTGAGTCTGCTGTGAGACTGGATTTACTTCTGTCTCATTCTCAGTATTCCAGGGCACTATACCATATTACTTGAGGTGCTTCAGTGTGACATACATATTGAGAAAAAGCTCACAAAATAGGTGCCTGAAAGTATACTGGAAGGCTACTGTATATAATAGAGACCCCAGTACTGTGTCTCAGCATTAGTATGGGAAACTTCCAGTACCTTTCATTTTGAGCAGGGTCAAAAGCTATTCTGGGCTATCATTTTACATTGTTCTCTGCTTAGCACTGTATAAAAAGAACGTAAAACATTTCATACAGATGAAAACAATAGCATTTTGCTCTTTCCTTCTGTAGACAATGACACAAATTTAAGACAGCAGGAAAACATGCCCTGTCTATTAAAAAAAAGAAAATATATTGTGAAATATATTGTTGAACAACTGTTTGAACACTTTGAAAAACATAATGCAGTGATTTTTAGGAAGGTGATCTTGGTGATCAAAGCTTCTCAAGAAGGTATCAGTGCTATTCATTCAGGTGTGTGTGGGAAGTTATGTTTCTGCATGTGTGAAAGTGGCTTTTCTGTGATGTGGAGTATAGGTTTAAGAGTTTTTAAGACTTTCATTCAGTACTATAACCAAAGCAATAAGAGGTATCAGGTAGGGAACATGGGCCAGTTTTGTTCAACTTGACACCATGTCTGTGACGAAAGCATATTCAGTGACCTTTGGACTCAATTTGGAGTCTTCAGACAAGAGAGATTGGGGTGAGACAGTGGAAGCCTGTGTGCTTATGAAGATTGCTAATAAAAGAGTGCTTAACTCAGTTAGCATTCAGATGCCCTCACACTGGCATTCCTCTGTGCACCTTAGTGCTTCTGTATTTGAAAGAGGGGTCTCTTTGGGTCCATTAATAAGATCGCCGTGTTGTAGGTCCTATGTGTACTGACTATGTGTGTGTCATTGCTTAAATGTCAAAAATACACTTTGCAGGAGAGCCAGCAAAATTTTGTTAAAATACGGTGCTCCATGAAATATGCTTTCTAGATTTGTTTTTCTTGTATTATAATAAATGCTAAAGGAAAATATATCTCCTCTGTGACTTCTTATTGCAATACTGGTTGCTAATACACAGTGGAATCTTGACATTAGACCAAGGAAACTTAAAACTGTATTTAATACAAAAGCCTATGCCACCCTGACTGGATCTTAAGTAATACAAGCAAAAACTGCTTTATAAATGGCAGGACTGATTTAATATGTGACTACTTCTCAACCTTTAAGAAAGGTGAAGGGGAGAGAAACTGAGAGCTCTGAGGACAGCAGTTGTGTCTGTACAGAATTGCACTGCTCAAAAAAAGTGTGCTTGAAGAAAGCATACCAAGCTGTGTGTAGCACATGAAACCTGGACAAATTGGTTGTGAAGGTATCAACTATAAACACCACTTCTATTTCAATGTACAGGTAAAAGATCAAAAATAATATTAAACCCACAGCTGAACAGCTGTTACAAGAAAAAAAATCAAACGGAAAATGTGTGGCAACTCTTTAAAAAAATCACTTTGTGATTTAGTTGTACTTTAGAAATTTCCTCCTCTTTGTCATCTTTTGTTACAGTAAGTTTTATAGGACCCTGCATCTGAAATCTGCTTTTGAATATAGGTAAGAAAGAACAAAACAAATCACCAAAAGGAAGGCCATGGAAAAGGTTACATCCAAGGGTCCCCAACAGAGATGTTCATTACAGTATACTTTACAGCCTGTGGAACAAACAAATAAACAACTCTCTCTAAATTATCTAGTTCACATCACAAAAATAACCCACAAAAGTACTGAAGGGAGACTTTTGAATGTGAGAATATTCCTGTAGCCTGTGATGGTGATTATGACCTTTATATCAATTGTTGCTATAAGGAGTTACTTAGTACTCTGGAAGAAATAAAAGCACCTTTCAGGACTTGTTTCTTATTTCACAGCTTCAAGTGAAGGTAGATGTGATAAAACAGTTTTATTAGAAAATAGGATCATTAATAAATAACTTGCTAACAAAAATTAGACTCTCAAATATTTGTAAGAGTAATTTTTTCCCCTCCAGAATAGATGATGTCCATGGTAGGAAAAAAAAAAAAAGTAAAATTAGAAAATGGATTATTTATAGAGCAGTATCCTCAAGATGATTGACTACTGCTCAAAATCTTAGTTTCTGACAGAGAATTTCTGAAGCATAATAAACCTTTTCCAAATAAAAACTTCAAGCAAAGGACCTAAACGTTGGTTGAAAGATTTCATCACTGACAAATCAACTCACTGTATACTCCAGTGTGCTTCTAATGTTTATGTTAGTAAATCCACCAGCTTAAATATTTCTTACAGAACTAATGTGAAATAGAAACACATTGAGTGAGTATCCTGTTCAAATCCTTAAGGTCTAAAGATTTGTAAACCTTTGCTATGTGACTTGACTAGAGAAGGAGAATTCATTTTAGGTCATATATATGAAATACATGAATACATAAAGTGTTTTAGTTCTCTCCAAGATAGTGCCTATATATAAAATTTTTCCAAGTAGGAAAAAAATGCTCTTTGTAAATCAGTATTTCCCATATTTTCCATATGGATATTCGTATTATCTACAGAAAAGCTAACATGACCTAGCTATTGGTTAGATGTGCAGGTAATAGGAAGAAAAGTTTTCTTCAAAGCCTTATCTTCTTTACCAGTTGATCAGTCTTTGAAGTCCTTTAACCCCGTGCTTTTTCCCTGCATCTGATTTCCCATGTCTCTTCCCAGCCTATCATACAATTGGTGATGTTTCCTCTATTTTCAGTCTTGGGTTTTGTGAAGTTTACTTAAGGCTACAGAATAGCTGAGGTCTTCATTTCAAGTATGAGTACTTTTAAAAGAATGTCAGTTGTCTGAAGGTCAAGTGAGATATGGAATACAGTATTTTGTTCTATTTATCTGTGTATTCTCAGTGCACATCATCTGTAGATGTGCAATCTGTAGATTTGTTCTCAAACATTATTTTTCACATGCCACCTTATGGAGCTAAGACTGGCTTTCTGGGCAGATTATAACAACACAAGTATTTAGCTTCCTGCAGACTGGAAGGGAGTGAACATACAGATTACAATCTCAGCCCTAGCTACCAGAGTTTGTATTTCCCTGTGTCTGCCAACATATTGTAAAAACTCATAAAGCCAACACTCCAACCTCATGCAGGGTGAAGGTCTGAGCACTGCAAGTACTATACATTAAACCTGACCAGATGTTTTATGAGACAAATCTTTCTGAGGTTTTCTTAGAGATTCACAGGAAATTAGACCAATCCTTCCAAACCAGAAATTGGTGGACTATGCTTGTAAATGAAAAGCACTTGCTTTGTAAGAAATGAAGTCTTGTAGCTGATGCTGCTGTGGAAAGAGCAGCAGATTTTTGTTAGCTGCAGAAATTCTCTTTTAAGTGGTCCGTGCAGGTCTTCATAGATGCAGTACTAAAACTGTCCACAGCAATTCATCTAAAGACTAAACACATCTAATGGAAACTAACATAACTTGGTCACTTGTGCTTCCAGGGTATCTCAAAGCACTTAAAAACCAGAAGTACATCTTTACTATAGAGTAATCTGATAACAGCTAGGCTGGATGCCTTGACTGAAAGTGCATGTAAACATCATAGCTATTTTCTCAGGATATTTCTCTTGCCTGTCACCAGCATCTGTGTATCTCAATATAATGCTGCTTCTCTGTTGTTTAATACCATGGCAAACTGTCCAGCATCGCACTCTGCTCCTCTTGAATAGATTGCAGTGACCTCTTAATTTATACTGTGTGACACAGGTGGTGAGCTGATTTGAAGTTCGGATCATCCTATTTTTTATTGGGATGGATACTTCTGAGTCAAAAGATCAAAAAGCTTCCCAGCATTATTTTCAGCAGTGAAAGTATCACAGTAGGTGAGGTTGGGATGAAAATTCAACAGTCCCTTTTTATTCAATGGGACTTATTATATAATGCTAATTGCAAGAGTTTTCTCATTATATTTTTAGTTATGTATGAAAATCTTCATAAGGCTTCCATTTGTATTTATGTAGATCATGAAATTCTAACTTTTTGTATGTGAAATGAAATTTTACAGGACACAAATATTTTTTCAGGTTTCATAAACTGCAACTGTTACAAAGTCAGGAGATACTCCTTCCAGTTCATGACAGCTATTTGGTGTTGCTTCTATGAGTTGTTGAGGGAAGTAAAAAAATAGTCATTGTTCTGTATCGTGGTTCATGTCAATGTGAGGCAAAAGGAAGATTTTTCAGGGCACACAACAGTCCTCTGTGACTTCCAAAGCCTTCCCTACTGTTATTGCCTCTCTTCTGGAGGAAGATCACCATGCCTTGAAAAGAAGTATGCTGGAGTAACCCAGTGGCACTATGGTGCTATGAGATGTTTTCCCTTAGAAGACAGAATTTCCCCTGAACTGACCACTTCAGAGCAACAACAGGAAAAAAAAAATCAAAAGAACAAACCCCTCCCCCCAAAGAAACCCCAAACAACAACAACAAAAAAACAACCCCAAAAAGAAAACAGACCATGAGAACTAGGTAAGTTTCCATTCCCAAACTGAGTGCGGAGGAGGAGGATCTTCCTGTTGCAGTTATGCTGTTTTAATCAATTTCATGTTTTCTTCCACTACAGCAGTGAAAGGGCTGCTTCAATGATTTAAATATTTACAGAGCCAGAGTAGCCTAGGCTAGTTGAATCTTTTTACTGTCCCACTCCCCACTTTGGGGCCATGTAAAAAGATACAATAAGTCATTACTAAGATTATTGCAGTCTGGATCGTTACTTAGAATATCATCTGCCAGTATTTTGTCAAGCTTCCTTCTATTAAAAAAACATTAGATTACGTCTGACACTCATTTATGAACTGCAGATAAATCAGTTTACTTGGCAGCTAAATAGGAACACAAGTAACTATTTTTTAATTGTGTCTACTACCATACGTTGTCACTCATGATATATTTAATCATTGATAACACTTTAATTAAATATATCTTAAATCTGCTTGTCTTGTAAATAAAAGAAAAGAACAGGTGGCAATATTTTGACGGGGCTTTGAGTTTACTGTAGACTTCTATTTTCATTGACATGCCATAAAGAATTCAATTTGAATACATATATATTTGTGTTATTAGAATGCATCATGCATTACTTCTGATATTTAAAAAACAAGAACTATTGTGTAAAGTTGGTGATACTTGAATTTTAAAGTAAAATTCAGAAGTAATAGTATCTTTATTAAGGAAAAGGGCTTTCACATACTGTCTCAAAGATTTTTGCGTGCATTTTTGCAATAACTACTTTGAATATAGTGGGCATATAAAATATAGGATATTCCTGGTAAGTGTGTATATTTGTTTAGACTGCATAATTTTTAATTTTAACAGAGTGAAAGAAAATAGTGCTAATTTTCAAATTTAAAGACTGCTTTTTATTAGCCTCTTTTTACTTTTCATGTTTTAGTAGCTAAAAAAAATGATATGGAGTGTCCTGAGGATAACTCTACTGGAAATGTAATCACAGTTCATATAAGATCATACTACTTAGTTTGCTTTCTGACTCCTGGAAGCCTGAACCGGAGATGCACATGAGTCACCACAGAATGCAACAACCAGTGTCTCCTTCAGGGCAGTATGTAAGTTTACAAATAAGTCCATATTGTGATTAAAATTTCTTAAGGATTTATGGGCTATAAAGAATTAAATGTGGTTAACCTAAATACAACTGATATAATAGAACTTCACAGTTCATACTTTCCATTATTCATCACTCTCTTTTGAAATATAATCTTCTGTGAATTTTTTTTCCCCAGAAACATTCCAGCCATGAATTCATTCCAAAGTTGTTGGGGTTTTTTGTTATTGCCTTTTTTTTATTTTGTGGAAAATGTCAAGACATTTTACATTGCTATTTCAGAATGTGGTAAAGAATAGCAATAGATCCACAGAGACACACAGACGCGTATTTTTCCCATGGCAAAAGGAAGATACAATCGCACTTAAACAAAAGGAGATGGCAGGACCAAGCATGATTGACATTTTTCACCTAACTCTTAAGTAGACATCTTCAGGAAAAATAAAGCTCGTGTAAACTGTTGAAAATTTGCAGATGAGCATTTTATTCTGAGATAGCAACCACATAATTGAAACTGTAATAGTACTTTCCACATGCTAGGACTTTATCAGTTTTTTAATCATAAGGATGAAGGCCTGGATGAACATGAAGGATTTCTTTAAAAGAAGTATTCCGTAGGAAACAAGAGCATGTTAAACAAATACTACTAGAAAATACATATCATACAGTGTGTCTCTATTTTCAGAAAATTTTTCTTGCCATGGGTAAAACAAGCTCCTTGGCCAGCCAAACTTTCATTACGACTCTCTAGTTATTTGTGTAGAATCTTGGTGAAACTAACTTTTTCTTTATTCTATATTCTCCCTGCATCTCTAAATAGGCAAATGTAATTGTATTGCTCTGCAGATGTCAATAATGTAGTGAAGCTGTGTGATTGACCTTCATAGTTCTCAGGTAAAAAGGGCTTGCTGCGCTATAAAATTATGATCGTTGACTAAACCCAAAAAATTTCTCAGGAAAGGAGCAATAAATTCTTATTGTCTTCATTCCTAAAGTTGCAAACAAATCCTGATAAGGATCTGGTAATCCAGTCTCAAGGAAAATAAGAAGTATAACTGAAGACTGATCTACTTAAGTGTGCCTTAATTAAACAAACAAACTCTGATTTAAATATATTTTTTAACTGGGAAGTTATTTAAAAAATGTGAGCACAGAGCTAATATTCAAGAAAAAAATAGTAAGAAAACAGAAAATAGATGTGCTCTACCGACAGCATTCATCACAAGTTCGTAGCTTTACTTGCCTTGTTCTTGCCTTCAACCCTTGGAGCTTGTGCCAGTCTGCAGTTTAGGAGGAGGGCATCAGAGAAGACCAAAGAAGATAGACAGCCTTGGAATCAGCAGTGGAACAGTAGAATATTTACCTAATTAGCCATTGCTTCACCTTAAGTAACTGGATGCTGTATTCCTGAAGACTTCTTCATGAGTCTTTGGAATGTTTCACCCTCAGCAAATTCACCGATGACACCAAGGCGTGTGGTGCAGTTGACATGTTGGAAGGAAGGGATGTCATACAGAGGGACCTTGACATGCTTAAGATAGGGGCAAGAAGCAAACCTTACGAAGTTCAACATAGCAAAGTGCAAGGTCGCAGCAGTCCCAGGTACACTTACAAGCTGGGCAGAGAAGTGATTGAGACCAGCACTGTGGAGAAAGATTTGGGGGTGATGGTTCATGTAAAATTCAATGTGAGCCAGCAGCATGTGCTCCCAGCCCAGAAAGTCAATGGAATCCTGGGCTGCATTAAAAGGAGCATGGCCAGCATGTTGAAGGAGGTGATTGTGCCCTTCTACTCTGCTCTTGTGAGATGCCACCTGGAGTTCTGCATATAGTTCTGGTGCCCCCAGCATAAGGACATGGAACAGTTTGAACATGTCCAGAGGAGGGCCACTAAGTTGGTAAGAGGGCTGGAGCACTTCCCCTATGAAGACAAGCTGAGAAAGTTGGGGCCATTCATCCTGGAGAAGAGAAAGTTGTGTGGAGACATCACAACAGCCTTCCAGTATCTGAAGGGAGCCTACAGGGAAGCCAGAGTTCATCAGGAACTGTAGAATTAGGACAAGAAGGAATTGATACAAACTGAAAGAGACGAAATTTAGGCTAGATATTATGAAGAAATTCTTTACTGTGAGTACAGGAACAGGTTGCCCAGGGAGGTTGTGGATTCCCCAACCCTGAAAGTGTTCAAGGCCAGGTTGGATAAGGCCTTGAGCAACCTTGTCCAGTGGGAGGAGTCCCTGCCCATGGCACTGGGAGTTGGGACTAGGTGAGCTTTAAGGTCCCTTCCAGCCCTTAACATTGTATGATTCTATGATTGCCTTCTGGAGTACATTACCTAAGGTTTTCTCCATTCCAATTTTAAGTGATAAGACACATAAGTACTTTCCACTAGTACTTACAAGTTCAGTTACCTTCATATGAAAGTTTTTTTGTATTTTGTTTGTTTGTTTTTCTGTCAGGATTAAACTTTATTTCCCTTTTCTGAATTGTCTAAGACATGCAATCTTCCTCATTATTAACTAAAAATCATGGAAAGAAACCACTTGCCAATATCCAGACTTTCATCGAACCCAATTCTCCCATGTTTCCTGATTCTCACCCTTTTTCATTAAACCTTAAACCACACTGACTAATTCAAAATCTATTTTAAACATCACTTACATGTAAATAACGTTTAGAGTAGTCATAAGATTTTGAAGATCCAGGGTATGAACATCAATAGCCAATCAATAGTCTTTGTCTTCTCTACGTCCAGGAACCATTTGCAAGTATAATCCAGGTTTTACTCATCCATATTTTGCTTGGGATATATATAAGCAGACACTTCATGGTAGCCTATTCTCTGTTTAAAGTAAGAAAAAACAATATGTGTTAATGTTGCCACTGTAGGTCATTAAAGGAAACTGGTAATTAAGACAGAATACTTGTGGGGTGTTAGTTGATATTGGTAACATTTACAACAAGAATTCAGCTTTTCTGACTTATTTCCATAAAAGATGATAATAGTTTCTTTCCACCACCACTTCAATATTACTCAAGGGAGCAAGAAAAAGTTGTCCCTTTGGGTGACTTTATTATTTAAAAATGAATCTTTATTTATTGCAACACTACATAGTTTCTGTTTCAGTTCTAGTTCTTACAGGTCTGACATTATTCCAGGACAATTCTTTATGCATTTATGTCGTTATAGATCTCTACCTTTCATGCAACAGGCACAATGTAGGCCTTGTTGCTTAAGCAGCATTCTGATCCATAGGCATTTTTCTAAGATTTTGGTTTTGTTTATTTTCTGAATAACTGGGCAGCTGCAGAATGTCAGATGATCAGTGGCCCAGCAGTTGGAACAGTGCTCTCTGAATTGGTATTGCACTAGAGATCCTCTAACACATGTCTGGAGATTGTTGCCAGGTGGGCCTCGGTGACCCTGGGCACTGCTGAATTTCTGTTAAGCTTGCACAAGAGGAGAGGTATTTCCCCACTCTCTTTCAAAATATTAGTTTGCGCAAATCCCTTTTTCTTCCTTGCATCTGACCAGCTTTTGCCAGGTAGGGACTCAGTGCTGCTTATTACAAGCACTGTCCTGGCACTCTGGGCTTTCATGTGAAGCTCGGGCACGGACTGGCTCTTGGTGGCTTTCTGTAGCAGGTGATCAGAGGACAACTGCTGACAAGCTGGTTCCCAGTGCTGGTTTGGCAATGCAGTGCTTAGTGCTGCCTGTGTAGCATGTGTGCTGCTGAGCTGTGTGTGAAGGAAGAGCCAAATCAAGTGGAACTGGCATAACTCTAACCCAAACTTGAGTAAATAGTGCATCAAAAAGCTTTGCCAACATAGAGAAGACCTTCCAAGTATCTAGTCTATGGCATAAAAATGAATGATACTTATCAGGACCTGTGTTCACATATAGGGAACAAAGTACTGCTGTTTGTCATGTTGGCCCTCAGTTTATAAGGCCTACAGATGCTGCTTTTAACTGAGTCTTGGGAAACTGCCTGGAAATGCTTTGTTTTCCTTTTTTCTTTTTTTTTTTTATTTTTTTATTACTCAGTATGTTGCAGTGTTGCAATCCTTTATTCCTTACCTAAAACACATATGCACACCTATACAGCAAAAGACACCTTGTGCCCTTCATATGTTAAGAGGCTGAATTTCTAATGAGTTCAGCTCCCATACAGCTAGCTTCATAAATCACTAGATTCCCAAAAGAGATGACCTGTCAGTTTTGTGACCTGGAATAAATGGGACTGAGATTTCTCTGTAGAGTTTTGGGAACTCTCCAAGTATGCAAAATCTGAGAGCTTTGCTTTATTGCTACATCAAAGAGACAGTCACAATCAAAAATATTTGGAAATTATATAAGAAGAACCTTGATTTCAGGTGTCAGACATTAAGAAAAAGTTCTTAGACTTATTCTTGTCTTCCTTAGTACAGTCTAATCCTGCTTGCTTGTCTTTGAATGGCAGCAGGCTCTGGACCTGTCTCTTTTCTGGTTTATGCACTGCCATGCCTACTTTGAGTTTCTCCTAATCTGCAACCCAGAAAAAGTGGAAATCTCATCAGACATAGAACTTTGCCTTTCCCTGAGATCATTATTCAGTGAATGCCCTCCCTTTGACCATGCCCCATGACAGTAGAATGCTTTGTTCAGGACGGAAAAGTTATGGGCCCTTTTTTGTTTCGTGAAGAGACAGGGTAAAGCTTATACTTAACCAACAAAAAGTACTTGCTTGTATTAACCTGGACTTGATGTCACTGTCTTCTGCTGGTTTTGGTAAGTAAAAAATATGTGTAAGTATTGTTGGAACAAATGAGACAACCTCAGATACTAGTAATATAGGGTTATTTTTGTTAGACCAAGTAGAACTGTGCAGTTCACTGCAGAGGAACACATGCTTCTTGATGCTGGTCAGCTTTGGAGAAAGTCTTGGTCTTTGACTGTTGCTGCTGGCTGGACCAATTATTTTTTAAGACAGAGGAAAAGTTTTAAAAGAATGTGGATTTGTACAGCAAAATAACAACCACAGAATTAGCAGACTTGATAATGCTAGACAGTAAGACATCTTCGCAAATTAAACTCCTAAAGTTCTACAAACCTACAAAGTCTGTTTGCCACTCTGTGAAGACAGAAATAATATGCTCAGCTCATCCAGCCCTCAGTTTTTCTCTTGTTTAATAACAGCCTTATTTGAGATGAAACTCTCCTGCCTTCCTTAATTTACCAAATAATCACTGACTGCTAAACCGAACCTGAGGCAGGTGTAAATTTACACTGCCCTTGACTCAGCAGGCATATAAGGACTCTGATTCCTGTGCTAGTGCTTCCAGCTGAGGGTTTGGCTGTGGAGCTGCCTCTGCAGAGGCATACAAGAAGAAATTTTGTTTTTTAGTATCTTCTTACATAGAAGTCTGGACCCAGTGCAAGCCATGTGGGCCTGGGAAAGGTTTGAGCTATTCTTTAGGGAGAGGGGGCCAGTAGTGACTATCTTTTAGGCCTATGGTTTCTTCCAAAATCTGAAAGAGCATATTGCTTATACCTGATCAATTCCAGATGTGCCAATATGCTGGCAGGGACCAAGAAATTTAAAGAGGATAAGAGCTTTTACTTCTCTTTATATACATTACCCCTGGCATGTTTCTACTGCATTCTATAGAAGAACATTTATTTTTTTAGCTCAATTATGCTGGTACTTTCAGTGCTGATGATCCATCCTGCACTGTTGAGGGAGCTAAAATAATAGTCTTCATAGCATTTGGCATTCAAGAAAATATCCACAACAAAGATGATAGTCATTGATCATCTCAATGCTCCAGGCTGACTGCCCTCAAAAGTTTTCAGCTTAAAGCTGTGATGGTCATGGCCTGGGGTTATCACAGACTTCCTGGCTTTGTCCTCAGGGTTATTACAACAATTGTGATGTGCAGAAAAAATGAGATGGTGGGAAAGTGCTCTCAGATCTGGGGAATGACTTCTTTGCAACTGGTACTTAAGTTTGGAAATCGTGTCATGGGAGGAGACTTAGTAATGTGACTACAGTTAGATGACTGCTGTAGCTCCTACATAGTAAGTTGTAAGTGGGGTACTCTCAGAGGTAGTCTGGTTGCTGGCTTTGAGAGTTCCTTGCTTTGTGCTAACTAATGCTCTGAATATGTGCACAGGAAAACCTGAGCACAAAATCAATCACTAGGGATTTTGTCAAGGTTAAACAGTGAATTAGTTGTAGTGATTAATTACATCTCACCTCTTAATTCCTCAGCAATTAGAGAGTCATACTCCCCTGCAAAACAATTCCCATGCCTTCCCTTTTTTCCTCCATGCTATTTTCCCACAGACCTACTTGAAAGCTCAAGTGTGGACATGCTGTTTCCCAGCCTGGAGTCAAGACTTGCAAAGAGTCAGCTGTGCATTTCATTTCTGTTCTGAGACAGTTAGTGGTTGTTTAGCCTGGAGAGCCAAATAGCTCTGAGGCAAACTAATCTGTCTCCATGCATGGTTTGCAACTAATAATACTGTAATACAGAATAAACCTGAAGCACTGGATGTTTCCTTCCAATGCTGTGACACTCAAGCAAGTAGGATATGTTTGAAACATGCCAGCTTCTTAATCTGAAGAGTCTACAGGATAAATATGATATAGTAGGTTAGAATATGCAAAGACATTTCCCTTCTTCCCCTTATGACATAGCATTTTCACACTTGCAGAGCAGCAAATTTGTATAGTATGCATGTGTAATAGAGAGGGGACTTTTTCCCTCTTGTCAAAAGGCAGTAAAAGTCAAAGGGTAAAAATATTTTCAGATTTCTGTGTTCAAATTGAGGCTTCTGCCTTTTCTTTAGCTGGCTAAACTCTGTGATTTGCTCTTTGGAGCATTCTCAGCATCAGTTTATTAGTACATGTTTTCTTGAGGGAAAAAAAAGGCAGGAAATGCACAGCTGAAATTACATTTGTTTGACCTAATTTGTGAAGTCTTAGGATGTGAGTTTGTCAGCCTTGCAAGTCCAGCTCTGTGAGAGAAGCAACCTTTAAGAGATGTGTTAATTTTGTCATGTTAGGTTTGATTTATGAGAGAAGATTCTAAATCTGGTTTAATTTTGGGATGCTGAAATAGGAAGATTTAACAGTCTGAAAAAGTTGTGTGATCCGAATACCAAGAAGAGAGAGGTCAGGGAAGAGGAAATATTTAGGATGGTAGGCAGGATAAATATAAGTAATAGATTTTATCTGTAGACTCTATCCAAAGAATCTGCCTATGCCTATTTTAGAATCGTTCTCACTGCACTACCAGAAAGGGGGTTGGGGGCAACCTGCTGAGGCAGGGAAGTGGTTCATATGGCCTATGGACCTGTTTTGAAAAAAAGCTCTGGAGCCCAGTCCTCTTGCTTTATCAGATCACTGTGAGCTCATTCCCATGGAAGTAGGTGGGATTTCCTGGGAACACATCCTTGTAAAAACTTTATTTCGCTCCCTCTAATCAAACAATGTTTCCATGTAACCTTATGGCTATCCAAACTTAAACTAGATTTTCAGATCCCCAAACCTAGCTGAATCTGAATGAGAGGGGGACCACTTCTCCCTCTGCCATGTAGGAAGCATTTATAGGTCATTATATTACAAAGCTAAACATCCCACTTGCTTTTCCTATGTAAATCTGTTGTATTTCCTAAACCTGATATATCGTTTACAATGGTGAAAGTTTGACTTTTCTGCGTTGTACGTAGTGGGGAGCAATAGAATCAAAGTTCTCTTCATTACTAGTGTGCTGTCAAATTATGTTTTAAATTATTATTATTATTATATCAGTTGTCTTCAAATTGTGGCTTTAAAGACAGAGCAGAAGGTAAATTTGGGTCCTTTTCAGCTTTGAAACATCAGCAGATTTGCTAGATTTATTTTATTTTTTTTTAAAGTTATTAAAGCTGGCAGGCAGAATTCAGCCATTACCAGGATTTTGTATAATACTTCTATTCCCTTACACACTGCCAATTGCTCACAGCACATGGAGCTAATTCTAGGTGGCCCAGCTTCTGGAATCTGCAGGCTGAATTAGTTGAAAAGGACTTAAGACACATTGCCCAACTGTGAGGCTTTTTTTAGATGGTAAGTCATCCTGCAGTTTAAGGCTAGAAATGGATCCAGGCAAACATCCCCAAACTGGAGAAGAAATATGGATACAAATTTTGAAACTAATATTTTTCTCTACTGGAAAAGAACCCCCTAATTTTCTATTTATTCTGTTCCTCCTTTCCTTAACAAAGCAGTATTTTTCTGATCATGTGAATTTTATTTACTGACTACCAAGTAATTGCATGGTGAATAATTGGATGGCTTTGCAGGACTGGAAATGGAATGCTGACTGCTTAACCTGTAGGTGAGTATTTCAGCCCTGTGTTGCCCCAGCTCTCAAGTGCCTACTGCATGCCGGGTGGTGGGATTCAGCCCAGTGGAGTCAAGCCATGTGCATTGGGAGGAACCACTTAACTTTGCTGGCAGCTTAGGAAGAACGTCCCTGTTACTAACTACCCATTGTCTGGATGGACTGTATCCGTGGCTATCTGAAAACATAGAAGTACTTGTAGTAATCGAAATCTCAATTTGTTCATGCTGAGTACCTGCCGAGCTCTGTTATCTTTCACTGACACTAGATGAAAATTAAATATTTGATTTAGCTGCGGGACTTTAAGTAACAACTGCCTAAATCACTGCTGGAAAAGTAAATATGGTTTTAAAAGAAAAATTTGTAGCACAGAAAATGCCAGAAGGAAACGGTACTCAGCACTGTTTTAGCTGAGAGAGGGGAACAATTCCTGCCATTTCTCAGCAGTGGATCTTTTCTTTCTGACCAGCAGCAGCTGATTAGTTACCCTGAGCTGTTGTAATCTGCACCAGGTCCCACTAAAATCCCCGGGTTTTTTGCTTAAGAAGGAATGGTGAAAAAAATGCAGCCCAGCTGTTACAATGTAGGAACTTACAGCATGAGCAAAGCTTGTAAAAAGAAACCCAGCACAGAGAGATCTTTTATTCATATGGATAAAGGTTTTTCTCTTTTTTTTTTTTTAATTTCATGGAACTTTTTACTCCTATGGTTTTTTTGCAAATCTTCTTCCCCTTGTTGCTGGGAGATTTAAAACAAACAGCAAAACAACCAAGAGTATTTAATGAACTCTGAATTGCCTTGCTATTAACGGAGAGAATTTCTAGGTTTCCCACTTCCCCAACTGGCCTAAAATCACAAAAATAGCCTCATCTTGTTATAATCTTGTTTCACAACTCGTTTTTCACTGCTTAATTCCACTCTAGACTGGATTTTCCTTTCTTCTTAGCTCTCATTCTTCCCCTACCACACATGTATCCACTCTTCCTCTGGCACAAACAAGCTTGCTCACACACCCCCACACATCCATGGTCACATACATCAGGAGTGGTTTACAGCTCAAACTGAAAGATGTTTCTTAACAAAAAAAAACCAAAAAAACCCCCAAAACAACAAAACCTTTCATTGTTTCTGTTGTGGAGCACAACTAACAAAACATAGGAAACCAGAGTGGGCAGTAAAACTCTTGTGGTCTGCAAACTCAGTTGTGGGAAATGTGGTGTTAATTTTTCTTATTTCAAAACCCACTAATGCCTCTCACAGAACTTAAAAGAACATTTTGTTTACTTAAAAAAAATTAAAAAATTATTCAGATGACTTCATTATATGGGATTTATTTGGGTTCTTTCTTTTTCTTAACTAGGAAAGTTTGTAGGAAAACAGGATATTTGTCCCTGAAGAGGTTGCCTGCTACTTATTTCCCACATAAACTTCCTGCTGTTGCTACTTCAGAAACTACTGTCTAATCCACTTGTGTCCCAGGACTTTAACTCTGCATCTGGTCCCTAAACCATGGACTTTCAAAATTACTTTGCCCTCTCATATCACTCCTGCTCTTAATTTTTTTAGCATCCACTGGCTGGGTCACCTGTCATGTTTGTCCTTGTTCTTCCCTTGAATAATCATTTTTTTCACCTCTGTCTCTCAAACTTCCCTGTTTCCTCTCATACCATTCTTCATAGTACCTAAACTTAAACTGCCACCATCTTCTATTGTATCCTGTGGGAAGGAGGTCCTTACTTTTGTGGATACTTCAGCACTGCCTAACTGCACACAGAAAACACCCACAGCTTTGCAAATCTCCCTGGAAATTTGATTTCCTGTTTTCTTTGACTTCATTTCTTTCATCCTTGCATTAGTACACTTGTTATGACCTTCCTTCTTTAGTTTAGCTAGTCTCTATGGAGCATGGTAATACCATGCCAAAACTTTTTTTTTAAACGTGATAAAATGCTATTTTCCTCAATCAGGGCAGATTACACAGTCAGCTGTGTATTAAAAGGTCAATGTGCAAAAACCTTATAAAAGTATTGATCAGTCTGGAAGCCGGTGATATTTTTGTAATGCCCCGGTGACACAATGATCAAACTGATTAAGCCATAAATGATGAGGACATCCACTTCTGTCAGTTCAGCTCCTGGAATAGCCCTCCAGCCCCCAGCCTTGCAATATTCTGGATAAATGTGCTTTGAGTTCGTTGTAAAACTCCAGGTCAATGGACTGTCGAGTACTCAAACAAAGCAAAACGTCCTGACCACGTGCAAAGCCAGCCCTCCTGCCTGTGCTGCCACAGATGAAATCAAGGCAAGGAAATGTGAGCAGTTGGCAGACCTACAGCAGATGCCATCTCAGTTTGTCTGTGATGGAGGTGAGCTGCTCCTTCTCACTGGTGATGTGCTTTTCACTCCTGCCTGGCAGTTTGACTGGCTGCTGTTCATTGCTATTATTCAGATAGTCTCAGGTCTGATATAATTTGATTTGGAAAAAGTTTCTATCTAATTCTTTGTAGAACATAATCACAGTGCAACAGCTTCAAGGACAAAGTCTGAATGTGTCCAAGACTAACTACTGGGGCTATTCTAATGGCTCCAACAAATGAAGCTAAACCTTGAGATGATTTGAAGAGTATGACAAGTGTGGGTGACGGTGGTGGTGGTAGCAGCTTGCTTGTTATGCATGTCACACCAGGAGCACTGCACACCAGCTTTCTTTCATCTGAGTGGTATGCCAGGACTTGGGGCCAAACTTAGTCCTAACTCTTTAAGGCCCTGATTACCTGGGACGTGCTCCTTTTTTGCAGTGTCCCATACCCAGAGCTGGTGACGAGGGAGCTGAAGTGGGAATGCGTCAAGACGACGTTTGTGGCAGCACACTCTGTATCACAGCCTGTGTTGGCTCACTTGCTAGGCAACCTCTGAATGCTGGCTTTCTCAAGTGTTTGGGAGGAGGTGAATTGATCTCCTTTTGAGCATGGCTAGAACAGAGCTGCTCTGATCCTGAATAATTTTTCTGCCACTGATTAATTAACAATGGGAACAGTTTATTCATTAACTCGTCTCTCTTCTCTGCTTTAACTTGGGAAAAGCAATTAAGTGCTAAGGTTGATGAACCAGAGTGTAAATACACAAACATCTAGTACTAAAGCCCTGTGCCTTTCTTTATGTAAGGAAGGCATTAACACACCTGTAACGTAAACTTCCTGCAACTCTCCTGCGAGAGCTTGTAGGGATGAGGCTATGGAGAGTGAAGAGTGTGGGTGCTGTGTTGGCACCCAGACATGACAGAAGCTGGGCATGGGCCAGGATTAACATGCAGATGCAGCTGGTGCATCAGGCCCTGTATGGATTTAGTTGCTGTGCATCTGTGCAACTAGCAATGGTGCACAAAAACCTTGCAAGGAAGGAATTTCATTCTTGTTTCCTAACTTTCTAAAAGCCCTCTTTGTAAGTGCAACTACTTGTACTTGCTGCAGTAGGAGAGAGGATTTTTTTATATGTATGTAAGAATCTAGATCTATCACTGACATGCATCTGCAGTCTGGATGAAAGGCAACAACCTTTGTTATCGTTTCCTGTGCATTTCATGGCTTTTTGGTCCCTTGCCCCTCTCCAGTTCCTAGCACTCAGAATGGATGATAAAAACACTACCAGGTGAATGAACAACTGGTGTTATCCTGCTGACATGGGATACCTCTTTCACGTTGCACGTGATTGAAATTTGTAATGATTTTTGCCCTTCTGGGGAGCTGTTGGCCAGATATAGACAAAAAGTGATTCTATGTTTGAGATATCTTGGCAGCTGGAGGGATAAGCTGTTGAATGGTCATTAACTGAGGCAGACAGACAGAAGCTCTAATGCAAAAGGAAAAGCAGCTCAGGGGGAGTGAGATGTGTGCTTTTCTTTGAATTTATTTTTAGCTGCTGTTTCTTATCATGGCCCACTGATTCTGCAGTTAATTTTGCAGCAGAGATTTTCTAGTTTCTTTGCAAACTCAGGTTTCATTTTTCCAAGAGTGTGTTCAAACCTTTAGTCTTGGTCTCAGACTCTCATGTGACAGATTAGGCATTATTATTATGCATTATGACCATTTTCTATTCCCAAGGACTTTCTTTGGCTCTTTCTCATGGATGCCAGGAAGGGTTTTGTAACAGCCAAGGCAGTTAATGACTTAGCTACTTTCTTCTTCGGTCCTTGGTGATATGAGCTTGTGAAACTGCAAACTTACTTCACTGTTACATAACAAGAGTCAAGAGTGTGGGAGCACCTAGAAGAGAAGATAAGAATACAAGCTAGGCCTCCATCTGTCAAATGTCATTGCTGGACAAATTATGTGTGACCAAAGAAAAGAAGGCAGAAAGAGATGGAGGTACAGCAACCCGGAGACAGTAGCAAAGACGGTGCTGATAGTGAATAACTAGGTCTTCCAGTCTCCTCCATGAGCCTGCTTTTTCCCTTCAGCTCTTTTAGACAGGATCATGCTGGCAATCAAATTAGAAATGTAGGTCAAAGCCTGAGCATATAGTGGGAGATAGCAGCAGCTTGAAACCTCAAGACATTTCTTTTCTGTCCTGTGGAGAGGAATTGTTACCAGACTGATGACAGAAGAATAGATATGGATTGGCCTCAGAGAGCCTGTGCAGAAGGTAGCAGATAATAAAGGATCCGAATCTGAGTGACACCTCTGCCCCTGATATAGCACAGAGTAAAACAGAACATTTAATTACAGAGCGTTTCAATTACATGCATTGCTGGTGCAATGTGTAGTCAAAAGGCTGTATGGAATAGGTCCTTCAGGTTGCTGAGCTTGCTTTCAAGACAAGATATTAAGGATAGATGAAACATGAATCAAGACTGTCTGGTGAAGCTGCACTATGATCATCTCACCATGAGGCAGATGAAGTTTGTAAATGGGCAAGGGGTGCATGGACTGTGCTTTCTCTATTAACTCCACCACAAATTACTTTGACTTGTGGCGGGTACAAACTGGAGAAATAAACTTAAACCTAACCCTGCATGTAGCCTGTGAACACCTCTCTTCAGTCAGACAAAATGCTTTCAGATGTTCCTCTTCACTTGGATTTTATGACTCGTCTTCCCATCCTCTCTGATGTTTGTGCAGCAGACATCAGCAGTGCTGCATGTTCCCTCCTACTCTGCAAACCCACTGTGTGGAATAAGCAGAGGGAATGAGCAAAGGGAAACTTGAGGTGTAATTGGACATTTGGACTTGGGGAAAAAAAAGAAGAAATGTTTGTCACTGAGCCTGCACGTTAATGACCAGCCAGAGTTGAGAAAATATCAAGTTCAACAGTCTGATCAAGTTTGACAAACTCCTCTTTAAGAAAGGAATTCAAAGCCTTACTTTGTTAGGATCAGTTCCAGACCAGGATTTAGGCATCATGACATTAAGTAGAGGAATTCCTTCCCCCCTCCCCCTCCCTGCCAATTCAAAAGCTTGGTTACAGCACGTGAAATACAGGGCTAACTTCCGATCATTACATAATGAATTTAGGTGCCTAAGAATAGTAGTCACACCAAATGGAGGGGATGAGAGAAAGTCTGATCCAGCCAACTGGCAATGCTGATGAGACCTCTCTCTATATTGTCTGGATTTAGAGAGTGATCTCAGAGGTGGCGTTTTGAAATAGAGATTCAGCTTCTGAAACTGCTTCTGGCAGATAAATGCCTCGCCTGTATGCTTTGGGTAAAAGCTGCTATTTTTTCATAAAACTTGCTTGAAGGAGGAGCCTTCAACAACCCTTGCTTCATAGCTAGATTACTCATGCAGGAAGTATTAAAGATGAGTATAGACCTTTGCCATAAATAACTTTCATATGGGAAACCTTATCGCTTTTCTTGAGGATGGGTCAGGGTGCATAATGTACACAGATTCACTGGAAAGCAAGCAGAAATACAGTGTGATTGAATAGTACAGTGCTTGCACCTTGAAACACTAGATTGGTCCTGGTTTCCAATTATTTACTTGTTCCACTCATTTTGAAGGCAACTACTATACATTCATACAACTTCATGAAAAAATATGGATGGGAAGCTATCAGATGCTGGCTTATCAATAGCTGACAAGTTCAAGATTACTTTTTCAATGCTAGGGTTGTACTTTTGAGTGTTAGAGTGAAGAATGAGTGTTGGTTTGTTAATTTATATAACAGTAATGGGACCCCACTGATGTATCTAGTGGCCTAAAATAAGACAGATTAAGGAAAAGAGAACATAAGACATAAAATGGCCTAATTTTGTCTGTTCTTCTGAACAGGCAATATGACAAAGGGGAATGACAAACAGGAGAGCAGTAGCCTGGCATGCAGCTGGGTTGCCACAGTCAAATAGACTGAAAACCATCACATCCTCAGGAGGTGTAATTTTGTTCTAAGTGTGTTGCAAACTCTTTTCTGTGCCCACAAGAAGGGTCTGCAAAGGCATATTAGATTTCTTTTCCATGCCCTCTCCTCTTTTCACTTCTACCTTAGGGGTGATACTGACACTTGATCATTATGATTTCCCGTGACTCATGCTCAGCAACACAAAGCTAAATTGATTACCAATCCATCCTCCAGGAAATACTGGTGGGTATCCTCAGGAATTTAGGTTAGGTTCAGGTAAACATCTCTCACACTGGTTCTTCTGATGACCAGAGCAATTTGGTCCTTCCTGCTTTCTGTTTCTAACAACAGAAGTCCTGTTCTCAGTTAAATTAAAAAAAAAAAAAAGTATATTCTTGGTAGTTTAAAAAACCCCAAACAACAAAAAAATCCAACAAAACCTTCCATCACAAAATGTAATGTCATACTAGAAGAACCATTTATGTATTTAAATCTCTTCTCAATTTTCCAGAAGGCATCCGAAGCTCATTAAAAGAGGCTTTATTTTAGTGTGGTTGTGGTTTTCATTTTCTCTCTTCTTAAAACAGCTTCTGTCACAGACAAATCACTTTCTCTGGCATTTTCAAGCACATATTTTCTAGCAGTCATGCTAATACCATCACAGGAGGGAGGCATTTAACTATTGCTGTTTCACCTCTGTCTCAGCACGGAGCAGTTCTGTCTTGCAGTTGTCATTGATGGCAGTTTTTGCTGTAGGGAAATGTAGCCACAATAGAGCCCTTCCCTTAAATAATAAAACCATTGAACTTACTCATTGACTAATTTCTGCACTACGCAAACCTATTCTTTTGCATGGTTGAATTGGTGGAATATGAAGAGATCTTCAAGTC
This sequence comes from Sclerurus mexicanus, assembly GCA_013396755.1. Lineage (NCBI taxonomy): Eukaryota > Metazoa > Chordata > Aves > Passeriformes > Furnariidae > Sclerurus > Sclerurus mexicanus. Next base: position 286,567 of record VWZF01003291.1, read on the forward strand.
GAGTAATCATGATGCACCCAGGAGGCAGCACACAAACTTGAGATTTTGTTGCAAGCTATGTTGAGGATCAGATAAGAATAAGGGACAGAATTACTCAGTAATGATGGATTTGGACCAAGATGGTTGATTTTACCTGAAATCTGCCTCCAGTGTCTGAGTGCCAATCTCTGGTGGCCTTATCCACAATGTTTGCTGTGTAACAGACTTGTCCAAAATGTTTTCAAGTCAATGCAAAACTTCTCATTGCTTTTAACAGGTTTTGTGTAAGGCTTTGATTTGAACACACATGGGAAGCCTCAATTATAGCCTTCATCTCCCTGCTTTGAAAATGTGGCCTTGGCCACCCAGCATGAAAAAGGCCAACAGCTGGATTTATTTATTGTTGTATTCCTTACAACCAATGTCACTCAATGAAGTCTGATTTAGCAGGGTACTTAATACACATTCTTAATTTTAAGTCATCTTATGGACACTTCTTGGGTGCTGAAAGTCAGGCCAAGTCCTTAAAATTCAGAATCAGAACAGTCATATGCACAACTAGCAATCCTCCTTGATACTACACTACTAACTAATACTGTAGTATTGGGGAATGAAGATGTGACCCTTTTGTCCCTGAGGCATTCTGTTGAAGGATCTGAAACAGACCACCCAGTTGGCAGAGGAATGGAAGAAAGGATGGCCTTGAAGTAGGGAATAGATGACAGTAATGGTGTGGAGTTAGTCACTGGCAGAAGTAAACACATAGATGGAGGAGTGGTTAAAGAGGACCAACGGTCCCCCTACTAAACACTGGAACAAAAACCTCAGCCTGAGTTGTTGCTATAGATGAAGAAAGTTAGTAGGAGACTGGAGCTGAATTCCCTCCTGCTGCTATAGCATGTCTGACCAGTTGTTTATGGTGGCATCATAATCACACTTAGTGTTTTCTTCATGGGTCTCCAGAACTGAGAAGGTTTAGCAGCATTCTCAGTAGAGTCTGCCTGATTACTTGATGCTGGTGTGCTTTCTAGGCACTCTAGGGTGAGGTTTGCTAGAACACTGAAGCTGACCTGCTATCTCATTGATTTTTACAAGAAGTTAGCTAGGTACTTTGTTAGCTGTGTTATTAGCTGGTTTAGCAAGTTGAGCCAGCTCACAAGTTAAACAAGCATTGGGATGGGTACACAGGAAAGGGCACTGTGGACAGCTGTGGCAGGGGGATGAACTTTCTCTGCATCAGAAATTAGACAAGTGCAGCCCCTTCTTGCAAGATCAACACTTTTCATACCTCTTCATCCCCAATAGTACTATCTGTATTTTCAGAGCTTAATGAGCTACCCTAATTCATGTCAGCCTTCCCTCTGTTGGGTAGTGCAGCAGGAGGATTATTGTGTAGATGAAGGAAGGTGGTTGCTGCAGCACTTGTGATGGATCCTGAGTAGATGCTGAGTAACAAGAAACTCCTTATTTACTCTGTCCTCTTATAGACCCCATGTCCAATCACTTTGCCTCATGAGACCCTGATTTCCCCTCTTTAGAGGAAAAGAACAGTCTTCTGCCTTCTAAAACTATTGCAAGGCTAAAATACTTATTTACCAGAAAAAGTAGTTGGTTTCAGCTTCAGACCTATCAGACATTCTCATGGTTCTTGTTTATACACTTACTTTTTTAAAAATGTATGGGAGATGAGAAGACTGAAGGTTAGTGGTCCAAAACAAATTTTAGTGGTTATTACTGTAGCAAATAGTTGGATTTGGTAAACATATGAACAAGACGTTTTTATTCTCAGCCCTTTTTTTTCCCCCACAGAAGAATGTGAGCCACTCTTTATTAGGTGTAAATTGTGTATTACTGCATCAAGAGAATGATGTGAATTTGCATGGGATTGTGGCTTGGCTGAGTCAAGTTCTGCTCCATTTTGCTGGACTACTTTGTGACTGCAATGAGGTATCCTACTAATTTCTCCTGCAACCCTATTCTTCACATCTTCCAGGCCATGGTGTTTGTGTTTCCTGATTTTAAAGCACAGTGTGTTAATTATGGTCAGCAAAAAAAGACATAAGAGAAGGGAATGTCCTGGGTTTGTCTTTTCACTGAAGTTCTTACTGGTATTTATTTCAAAGTAATTATAGGAACAGAAATTACTATGAAAAATGGCCTTTTCCTACTAACAATCTCTGCTGCTTGCGTATATTTGAGTGAAATCTGCAGATCTTTGTTGACACAAGTTTTATTGCAAGCCCTATTTATTATCCAGCCACTACTGCAAAATAGCTGTGGAGCAAGGGCTGTCTTCAAGGAGAGGGGAAGGGTACGGAACCTGAGGGACAAGCAGTGCAAAAGCCACTTCTGTAGTTTACTGTCTTGTCACAGGCAGTGTTTGCTGCTGAAACTGTTAGCCTGTCCTGCCCCCTCGTGCAGGCATGTGAGCACTGTCAGCAATTCTCTTTTTCAAAAACCTGCCCAGAGAAATAGCAAAATAGAATAAAGAAGTAAAAGAACTCTGAGATATAGCAGTTATGTTGACCAGTTTTATAAAGGATAACTATGTGAAGACTACTATCTCATCCTGCACTGGAGAACCTACCAAAACGTTAGCAAAGACAAGGTGTTTCTTGAAAACTTGGTTTTCCAAGCTGTAAAATACAGAAGCTTCTGAAGAGGGTAGATCTGGTGAAAGTCTATTTACGTGTCATGTTCAGATTTGACAAAACCGGCATCATCTTGTATTCATATGTCTCAAGGTAGACATCTGTTCTTCTGGCCTGTATGTCTCACTACCCTGAGTTTTAAAATAGTTTTGAGTGCCCCTAAGTGAAAAAAATTATCATTACAAATATCAAACAGTTCATCAGAAATAGTATGGTGATCAAACGGTGAGAGCACTGCAATACCTAGGCTTTGCATTCGTATTTCAATGCACAGTTTTATGTAACTGCACCAATACTGGACCATATTTAGAGGATTATTTGTTTTGTTTTACTCAATGCTAACTTATGCAAAATTTCATTAAGATTAATGTGAGTTCAGCTGAGCAGAGAATTAATACAACTGGAATCAGAACTATGGTATTTAGCTGGGTTTTTTTGGTTTTCTTTAGTTTTTTGGGGCGTTGCTTTTGTTTTGGTTTGAGTTTGGTTTTTTGTTGTTGTTGTTTTATTTTTTGGTGTTTTTTTTAATCCTAATATAGTCAAGGTCAGAAGGCATTGGTCTGTGTTCCAAAAACATCATAGCAGAAGATACTGAATTACAGCAATAGCTTCTTCACCTTATTTTTGAGGACCAAACAGTTCTAGGACCCAAACCAGGTTATATAACTAATGCTATTGAGCAAACACGTACCAACATTGTCTGTAGTCTTAGATGCCCTTATATTTTGGGTGCAGCTTAACTGCTTTAGAAAAAAGAACAATCAGTAATACAGGACTGATCAAGAGCATAGAGGATTGGTGGAATGATCAGGAACACAAGTCCTTTAATTCTTTTTCTAGGGTACCACCTTTTTCGTCATCTTTCTTTGCATAAATGAAATCCTAAGAACCTCCTGCTCTCAATTTACAAAAACCAAAACCAAAACCCAAAACCCAAAAGTAAAAAAAAACCAAAACACAACAAAAAAACACCAAACAACAAAGAGAGGAAATTGCTGCTGTGATTACTGTGAACAGATTCTTATGAGCAGATTTATAAGGTCTTCTATCCTCTAAACTGGTTTTGCTTACTGGAAAACATTCCTGCAAGCAGCAGGGCAGCATCATGTTGTACAATGGGGGAAAAGGGGGGCACTTGAATAAATGAAGTCACAGAAGAAAAATCCACTAGCAGTTGTTAAATACAAGGATACAACCTCTGTGTCAAGAACTCCCTAAACTATGGATTGCTAAAGGCCATTGCTTTCCCAAGGGAAGTATAACAGCAAGCTTGCTATGCTTCTTCCCTACTTACTTATAGCCACTGTCAAAAGAGAGAGAATCAGGTAGCTGGATGTTCAATCTGATTCTGCCATTCTAGTCTTATGGGTTCTCTTAATCTGAAATCCAATGAGAGCAAGTTGTGATTTACAAGGAAAGAAATTAAATAGAGAGCAATGTACACAATCTTCCCAGAACCTGGCAGACCTGGCTGCAAATTGTACAAGTAGCTATGAAAACAGAATAAAAAACCCAACCAAATCAAAAACAAACACACAAACAAAAAACCCCAAAAGCAAGCAAACAAACGAAAAAAGAGCCATGAATGGATTCAGCAGATCCAAATTTTAAATAATTCAACTTAGAATGATAGAGTTGTGGTGGTGGTGTTATTGCAACTTTTTTAAAGCCTCAATTAAGCCTAGAGAAAGAGAGCCAATGCACCTTTAAAACTTTCTGCTTAATCAAGTATAGCGAATGCTCATTTAATGATTGTCTTTTTGTACCAACAAGAAGTAACAACGCTTTTAGCAAAAGAAATGGAATGAGAGAGAAATTGCCTAATCAGCCCTGCTCATGGAGTGCTTTGTGAGAGAGATTATTGAATTTTTAGTCTCTGCAGAATTTTAATGAAGCTCTGTCTTGCTGGAAAATCCAGCCCTTTGTCAATAAAGTTCAATAACTCGACCACCCATGTAATAAGATGTACTGCCTGCAATCTTTCACTTGCCAAAGCCAGAGCCCTGCTGGAGTCTCCCTGAAAGTTGGAAGTACTCATTTGTGTTGTGTATTTTCCTACAGTCTGCATGCAGTGGAATTTGTATTTACTGTAGTAAAAGTGTTTACAGTGAGGTAGAGAAAAAATTCGAATTTGTCTCAGTGTGCATGTTGATATTCTAACAGGAATATTGCCCTGCTGAAAGGAAATACAATGAACCTGTGTTCAGGACCGCATCTGTCACACAAAGAGAACAGCAAAACTCTTCATTAAGAAATAAGTAACAAGGTACTGAGGAAGAAAAAACTATAAGCAAGGGAGGTGAAAGGTGTTTCAGTAAGGTCTGAGCTGAGGTGAAAAATGAACGGGCAGAGAAGTTCAGAAGGCCACTAAAGAGCGGAATATCCTTGCACCACTGCTGATGGTTGGTCTCTGAGGAAAAGGGAGACCACTGATCTGCCAAACTGGATAGATCAAATTTAAAGGGATATGCAGAAAACGCCCTGCCAAACCAGAAAGACAGGGAAGGAGGCAGGGAGGGAGGGAGGCAGGGAGGGAGGAAAGGAGGAAGGAGGGAAGGAGGGAAGGAGGGAAGGAAGGATAGTTAATTTGGCTGGATGGGTATGGAGTGACTCTGATGTATACACTAAAAATTTAGGTTTAAAAAAACCAGTCAAATTGCAGAGATTTGAACAGTTTTTTCTATGGAATAACTGGCCACACTGAAGTCCTCTGTGCTGCTACTTTCAAACAGAAATTCTGTGCTGGATTTACAGGATGTTTTCTTGATGAAAGTTTCATTGTGGCAATAACTTACTGCAGTGAAAAATTGGTTTTTATTAATTATCTTCTTGCAGTGGAAAAAACTGCTGAAACAATTTCTAAACTGACTGCTCTCTAACTCTGGACTGGATTCCAAGATGAGCAAGAAAGGAATTGAAACTTCTGAAGAGGAATTTGTGTAAGGGAAAATCTATAGACAGCAATGAGGAGCTGGGATTTGATGAAATCAGGAGAGGAAGACTGTCGGTCAGTTATGCAAGGAAATGTTATCAGAAACTGCAGGAGGAGAAAACTTCAGAGTCAACCATGACATCAAGGTTGTGATGGAAGTGAAGAGAAAAAACCTGTAGAATAGATGTCATGGCGAGCAGCTGGAAGTGCAACGATCATCTTGTCCAGCTGCCCATAAATGTCCTCCAGACAACTGTCTAAATTAGATGAAGCTAATACCACAAAGTTAGATGGACAGAATAGACAGGGAAGTAATTAGAGATACCCAAAGGTTAGAAGAACAGGTAGTCAAAGAATAGTAATGCAATAGATAATATCTGCTTTATATAGACAGTAGAAGATCAGAAAGGTCTAATGAAGATTCTTATAAGCTCTGGAAGTTTGTCAATTAAAATAGTGTGAGTAGCTGGAAATGTTGCAGGCTGCTTTGGAAGAATATTGTCTGCTGCTTAATGAAAAGCCTTGTGGAGGGATGCCAAAATGCATTAAAAGTTTCATAGTGATTGCACTGGAGGAAAAAGGACTCAAGAGTGGTGAACCCTAGTTCTGAGTAACTTTTAAACTAGGTAGGTGTCTGAAGTTTTTGCTATCCTGACCAATATCACTCACCAAGTTATCTAGATAAAAGAAGATGTGATTCACAAAGGACTCCGTTTCCAAAACTGGTCACAGGTAGCATTATGATCCTCTAGGAATTTTATGACATTCACTGATAAAAAAGGAAGGAAATAAGAAACGGAACAGGTAAACAACTTGACAATAAATATTAAGAAACACTGCTAAAGCTGTAGGGATTTTAATCACTGAAAGAATTAGTGTGGAAATAGAAGAAAGCAGACAGAGGGAGGGACAGACAATGGGAAAGAGTAAGGGAAAGAGAAATTGTTCTGGAAGGAAATGGAAATGATGGCACTGCTGAAGAGCGACTTAATAGAATGGAACTGTCTATCATGTTGAAAACTAATCTAAGTAGAAAGACAGATTATTAAATACTTGCAGAAGAATTGTTTTCATGTCCAGCCAGAGCTAAACCCAGGGAGGGATAAGAAGAACATGATCTGAATTTTTAAAAGCAATGAGACTTCTTTCTAGAGTACTAGCTGGAAAATAGGTTGGAGTTGGAGTAGAAGATAATGTATTGGAGAAAAGGAAATTTATAAATAAGGTGTTAAAGAGAGTAGACTTTTGAGCCCTCAGGAACAGATTGTTAAAGAAGTGTGAATGAAGCAGCTATTTTAAAGGAAAGATCTAAGTCCCTGGAAAGTGAAAAAGGGAAAGAGAAAACATCAGAGGAAGAAACTCACGAAAGTTAATGTTTGAGGCATAGGACATGTCCTAATAACAATAAAGAGAGAAGAAAGGATTACCAGCAAGACTAGAAATCACAGAGGGTGTGGAGAACAATGAACTTGAATATACTAGTGTTTGTTTGCTGGACTCAGATAACTGCCAGAGCATTTGTGGTTTATGTCTTAGAACAAATGTCTGGGAAGAGTCCAGGCTTTGTCTTACTGAGTGTACAAATCAACAGAGATTATCTGATTATTGATGAACACAAGGTAAGAACTTCTTCCTCTATACTTGCCAACTGAGACTCTCACAAACATGGGTGTAGGTTAGCCAAACCTTTTAAAAGTCATTTAATTTCCATCTCATAAATTGTTCAGACAAGATAGAAAGGGCTGTTGAATGATACATCCGAGGTCAATCACGAGTCATATTGCTGCACACAGGACTAGTGGGCAAAATTATGGCCTTCATGTGGAAAGGAGTCTGAAAAGTCTATCTTAATGGTCCCTTTTTTTTTTACACTTCATTAACACAAAGTATTCCATCTCAATTATATCCCATGGAGTCTGTATTCTTTTTAGCATGGTGTGTTCTTTATGTACAGAGAATGTAGCATTTTCTTACATGGATTCTTACTGCATGCCTTTCTATGTGTGAATCCATAATGAAAAGGTATTAATTTGAGCAGGTGCATGATTAAACTCTAAGTGGGACAAAGTGATGGCACCTGAGCAAAATGTTTTAAGGAAGGATATATGCTGGTGCCCAGCCCTCTCTGCAGGCTCACTTGGTCCATTCTTGTATGCACAGCAATTCCATAGCATAAGGAGCAGCAATAAAGAAACAGCTAAGCAAAAGTAGGAGCCCATAACATGTGAAATGCTTGGGTTTCTATGAAGCAGCAATTCCTCCTATGGGATGCCAACACTTCCAAGACTGGGATTCAGTTGCAGCCTTGTAGGTGACATCTATGTAGGTCATTGTGGCTAATTATATATCTGAGATGATATTTTCTTTCCTGAAAAGGTGCAAATAAGCTGTGAATAGCTGGATACCTTGCTGAGTTGAAATTGCAGGAGATAACAAGATTTAATTACAATAAATATAAGTTATTGCAACCTTGTTAGCAGCCTACATGAAAGGTAAGAAATATGACTTTTATTCCTAGCTTTGCTACAGCATTTCCTTTATTATGAGCAATTGTTAAATTTACACTTGCTGTCTAGTACTGTGCTTAGGTTACTTTGCACAAAGTGAGTCACTACTGTATGGGTTAAATGCTTGTTCTTTCTTCTCCTATATGTATCATTTTATGTCTGTAAGATGTGGCTTATGTCCTTAGTATAAGATATTCAATGAGCACAAAGTAATACAATAAAAAAATATGCTGATGAGTATGCAAAAGTCAATCCTACTTCAAAAATAAATATATGTGATAATATACAGCTAACCAAAACTAAAAATGATTAAAAATATATCAGTATGAAACTGGACAAAGCAGCATCTATACCAGATATAATACACACCAGGACAGTGTGGCAAATATAATTTCATCAAAGAAGTATCACTACTGTGAAGATTAACACTGCAGACAAGAGCCTAGGAATATCCTTGACCTTTATGAACTGATATTTTTTTGCCTTGGGTTCATTTTGTTTCAGCTCTAAAATCAAACTTTTTCTGTTTAATGCAGCTTAAATTTTTAAATTAGAAAATGCTAATAATCATGTAACTCTTCTTAGTTGTTGCCGCTTTAATTCTCATTACATATAATGAAAGGCTATTTTGTCTTTTTATGGAAATAATACTAAGAGATACTTCTACCCATCTGCTCTTGGGATATCTGCAAGGTCTCCCTAAAAGAAAACATTTCAACATGCTGTCTGCATGCAGTACAAAAGCTGAATGAGTCAGGGAGGCTGAAAGCAAGGTCCTTGTTTTTGAAGTTGGTAGGAGTGGTTTCAAGCACTAGCTAAGTGCTTGGATTATCTAATAACTGCTGGCATACATCATCACAGGTATTTTACATCTTTCATTTTCTTCAGTTCTGTATCAGAGATTTCAGACCATACAAAGTGATGCATGTGAGCTCCATTATGCTGATAAAAGTCCAAACTGCAAACCTTGTTCTTTCTCTCTGAATGCCTGTCCCCACCTTCACCATATTATGTAAGGATTTTTGCTTTCAAGACACAAAATAAAAGAGCGCTTAAAAAGTTAGATACTATGACAATAATCCTACCTGCGTATCCACTCCTTTAAATTTTTCTCTTGCTTCTCTTTTATATTAAGCATATACATATCTCTAGTGTTGTTTAATGTCTGCCTGTATGTTTACCCTTCTTGAAGAAAGTGGGAGTGTTAGCTGCCTTGTGAAAGCGGATGGCTAGGGAACTCAGGGTAGAATTCTGTTATTTTTTTTTTTTATTATATCCCATCTTTTCTTGATTAATCCCGTGCTAAAGCTAGAGGAGGATCTTTTATTTGCTTGGCCTGACTTCCTCATCCTAAAAGGCACTTTGATTTGCATGGAAGGAATTGCATTGGAAAGATTACACAGAAAGGGGCTTATATGAGGGAAAGCTGATTGAGAAAGCTTATTTTAAAAAGTCTGGTCCTTTTAGTTTTGTATTATACATTAAATTAGTTCCTCACCCTTTATACTTCTATGCTTTTGGTATTAAAAAAAAAGTTAAAAAGTAGCATTTTTAGTATACCATAAAATCTCAAACACATTTCCCCCAAGAATCTGAAGCTTTAAAACTGAGAATAGATCCAAGGAAGAGTTAGATGTCTCTGGTCATGTTGAGAGCTGGGGAAAGGTCAGCAAACCTGACCTCATTCCTTCTTCCCTCCTGGGTGTTAGCAAAAGCAGCAATGGGTGGAGTGCACAGAGCAGTTGCTCTCAGCAAGATTGTTGTTGCTTTACAAGAGAGATTTTGATGGGGGGCTCCTGAACCGTCCCCAGCGGAGTAACATATATTAGTAGAAGTAGATAGACCCAATTTTTATAAAAAGCAACAATAGATACTAATTGTGAAATCAGATAAATCACCGTCAGCTGGAAGCATTAAAGGTTGTTTGTGATTTAGTACTCAGAGCAGCATTGAAAAGGCAATCCTATCCCCTTCATTAATCATTAAAAATCCTGTATTGGATAGCCTTTTTTGTCTGCAAAAACTGGAAGATGCAGAGGTTTTTCTGTTTTCCCTCCTTGATATATTTATTGTTGTATTTTTTATGTGTAATGCCCAAAGGCATAGCTTGTCCTTTTACTAATTCTTTTTCCAAAGTCTCTTCTGATGCTGCCTTCTCCAACCTTTTGTTGTATAAATGGCAAAGAGAAAAGGTGAGAAAAGGAATAGGTCCCCTGCTGTGTCACAGCTTTGCAGAGCTCTGAAGCTCAGATCTTGTCCTGTGTCTAGCAGTGAGTCTTGTCTTGCTTCTAATGAGAGGTCTCTCTCCACAGAAGACATTTTTGCTGCCGCAGTGGGGCAGTGGCTTACCTCCAAATTCATACGGTTATTGAAGGACCCTGTTCCAGACTGTCCCTAGCTGGGTAAGGTATATTTTACTCCATGAGTCATGTATGTAACATGTATTTACACACTGATATGTTTTCTCCCCCCCCGGCCCCCCCCCAAAAATATGAAACTCCTATTTGTCCCACTAACATGAACTTCTAGTTAACAGTGGATAAAATTCAATGGCACATTAAAAATATCAGTTTATTCTAGTGAAATGTAAAGAAAATAAATTAAATACTAGATATGAAAAAATGAAAAGAGAATATGATTTTCATAATTACCTGAGACTTAAGCTGAGCTTTAGATCTTCTCTGTTAAGTTCATTTAGTAGAGAAAAATAGGTAATTGTCACAACTTGTCAGAATAGGGGTCAGTTTCTTTCCAAAACTTATCTTCTGTCTTGAGCTCCATGTTTCCTTGGATAACCCTTTTGCCAGTGCTGATAAATATACTCCCAAAGATTTCCTACGACTTCTAATTTTGATGAGCATTCAATCAAGATACTCAGTTATGACACGACTTCTAATGAATTAGAGCATTTTTTTCCACATACAATTGGGATGTGTCTCTTCCTATAAACTGGTTAGAGAGAATAAGCATTTCTGAATTGTCAGGACAATTTCATCTAAATCTGTAAGGTGTTATAGCCTACAATTTGAGAGCAATTTAATTACGTGAACATTGCAATGGTAATAAGGAAGACTGCTTATTGCTAGCTCACAGCAGAGATTATACATGATAGGTAATGAGACAAAGCTGGCAGACAGTAGTAAACTTGGTCCTGGCAATTTCCCAGTGTGAATTTGCTGGATTTGGAGAAGCGTGGGCATGTAACTCTTTTCATGGCCCTTTGGGTGCTCATAGATGGAAGCCATTCTGGGAGGTGCCAAATGATGCCATGAAGTGCATGGATATACAGTATGTGTTGTACCTCTTTGAGGCAAGACCTAATGGAACCCCTTAAACTAGTGCTTTCATAGAGGGATCTTTCATTTAGCTGTTATATCTGTATATACAGTCTCAAAATGACTCAGCAATAAATAGTGAGTCAAAAGAAGCGCCCACAGAGGGCAATAGAATTGTATGGGCTTTCACAGAATCATTTTTGGGTTATCATGTGCCTTTCTAGCTTATTTCTCATGTTTCTTACATAGGGCCTTCCACTACTGTGAGAAATAAACGACTCAATATTCCTACCCTCTTCCAAGTGGGCAGAATTTTTTACCACTCCCTGCCCCAACAATAGATGAGTAAGGGTTTTGCTGGGAAGATGAAGGGAGTGTGAACCCAGGCAACATGTTGCCCTCTGATTTAATCCATTATACATGTCTATGCCACCCAGGATCATAAAGAGACCAACTTTATCTTATGTAAAAAGTGATTGATGCAGCGTATGTGTTGTAAGGCTCAATAGTGAGCCTTTTATTTGCACTCTTCTGCTCAGCTGCTGGTTCCATAACCCAGGGTCTATGCCAGGATACAGCCATTTGAATGTGTATTTCGTGGCTGTATTTTCAGCCATTGTATCTCAAAGTGGCCCTTTTTGACTTGGGTGTTATCAAATATCCTTTGAGCTTTGAACTCTTGTAGTGTGACATTGCCAGCCTCTTCATAAAGTAACAGTTGTGCTCCAATGTCTGCTGACCTCTTGTTCAATTTCTGTATCAGTAGATGGCTCTACTTCAGTAGTGTGTAGAATTGGGTCTGACTGCCCTCATTTCATTCTGTCATTGCCTATTGCACTTTGGAATGTGTAAGGGTCGTGAGACTATGTGGCTAGCATGGCACTGCACCACTAGATTCCATTTTTGTTCTGGCTCATGTTAGCTCTTCATCAGTTGTTCTGGAGAAAACTAAGTGCAATGAAAGAAGACTTTCTATTTGCAATGTGATATTCTTGTTTGGAATCCTTCTGAGGGCTGTGCCTGTCACAGCAGTATATGTGCTAAATGGGAGATAATTCACTTTTTTCATATCTTCACATCTCCATTTTCTTTTTTTTTTTTTCCCCTGCTTGATGTTTTGATGATTCACAGGTTAGGCATGTTGTAAATCAGCTACAAATTCACTGTGCCCTGGGGCCCACCATCTAAGAAGGGTAATTTTAGGCACTGGCACTCTGACTTACCAGAAGGAGGTGGATAAGGCTGATGTCCACAGAAATGGTAAGCATCTTGAGAAACAGCACACAAAGCCAAGCAAGAAGGCAGTACAACATATTATTCCTGCAAATGCCTGAACTGGACAGAATAGTGGTTGTGAAAATGTGCAGTGTGCTGATTGAATCTGTCTGAGTGTGGGCAATTGAACCTATTGTTCACTCAGTCATAATGATGAAAACTGGTCCATTTTTTTCCTTCCTCCATTCCCTTCCCTCCCATTGCGGTGTGTGACTTTTTCTGTACCTTCCTCTTTGTGACCTCTTTGCAAATGGTCTTTGCCAAATGAAAATGCCACCTCTAATGGTTATACTCAGAAATAACGTTGCAGGCTGTAATAGCATTTCATGCAGAAGTAAGCCATTATTTTTGAAAATGTGTATTCTGTACAAGACTAGGTAATATGTCAAAGCTTGAATATGGAGCTCTGCTTCCATGTTATCTCCATAATGGTGAAGCAACAATGTGTTGCCTCTGCTTATCGTATTCTCTATATATCTTGAATGGCAATCTTTTGATGTTTTTTTGGTAAAAATGCTTCTTCTTCCTGTTTATGTCAAACAAAAGTGCCCAGAACTGTAAAATTACTGTACATGTGTTGCTGTTGCTGGTGAGGGGGTTGTTTTTGTCTCTCACCATGCTTCTTAGGTTTTAAGTTCCTCTCTGTTCTCCCTTACTGAGTTGCATGGTCTCTGAATTTTAAAGATGTATCATTAAGGTTTGCTTAAATAGTTTCTGGTCAGACAGAACCTCCAACAGAAACCTTCAGCTATGTTGTTCAAATCTTTTTGCCTCAGAAAGCTCATCTTCATAACTTACTGTATCAAAGAATTTATTAGCCTGAACTGTGTGAAACACATAAAATGCATTTGCAAAATATGTCAGACAATGGAAAGACCACCCAAACTAAGCCTTTGTAAGTATAGTTTGTCTCTGGGAACCTTTCTGCACCAAGCCAGTTTGTCAGCCATTCTTCCTAATTGTTGTGCTCTTCACAGTGTTATTTGCTCTGGTGGAAGTTTTCAGCTAGTTTTAAAATTTTCAGATGAGATCATGGTCCCTTTCGTGTGTATTTGATACCTATTAGGGCTGGCTCAAGACCCAAGTGAAGCTGATAGATGAACTGGGGAAACTAGTATAGACCCATTTCCTCACTTTTCTATGTCAGAGCTCTGCAAAGCCAGGTTTCTTCCTGCTGATGCCACTTGAGAATGGCTGCAATCTGTGGTATAGCAGGTATGAATGCCTGTGAAAAATACAGTCTCTCCAGGGAGCCAAAATTACCCTTCCCAATCATTTCATTACTTGTCAGGAGCAGAAAGTGTACTCCTTCAACAGCAAAGTTAAACCTCAGGACCCCGTTTCTCATACCTGCCCATATATGCTCAGGCCTATTCCTTCTCCATGAGACCACAGAGCTCAGTGTCAATCATGTTGCCTGACACCATGATATTATCACCGTGATACTCTGCAGTTCTGTGAATGGCTCACTTTTTGACTGCAGGCAAGTCACATTCTCTGTGCCTCCATTTCCCACAAAGAAAATGTGAAACATCTTTCCTTTCTGAGGAGGTAGTGAAGGCTGATTAATATTTGATTAATGTTTTCAGAAACAGTGCTAATTACAATCTCCATTCACCCCTTCTTCCTGTGACAGTACCATGAAGTGTAATCAGTTACAGTCAATCACCTAGAACCAAATAAAGAAGGCTTTAAAAGGTAAAATGTAACTATAGTGGATGCTAGAGGCTAAAAACTTGAGGAAGAGGTGAAAGTAAGCTAGTTTTGGTAAGTATTTTTTGATGATGCTAATAGAAAATCATGCAGTACCTAAATGTAAATGTGAACATGTAAAATGTAAATTTTCCTAGGCATATCCCTAGGAAAAACAAATCAGGAAACCAGTTCATGAATGTCTATTTCCTGTAGTCCTAAGAATATGACAGCATGAGAAGGATGACTCTTACTCCTAGACTCCCAGCATCTGGGTTGCTTCGGGAGGTGCAAAAAGCACACTGCTAGTCAGGGTCTGATGCCGTATTTTTAACTTCAAGATGAATCTTGCCCCTGAACGATGATTTGTTTTTCATTTTGGTGAAAACCATCTAAACATATGCAAATAAGTCTTAATTTAAGGTTCCACAAAAAGAATCTCAATTATTTTAAACCTTTTTTTGCTGTAAATGTGTGAATGCAAATGCTTTGTCCCCGAAATGAATTTTGTGTCAATAGCATGCATATGGGAACTCAGCAGATAGTTGCTTATACAATTAAGTGGGTGACAAGAAAGTACTTATGATTTGATGGAAAGAATGTGAAAACCATTTGTCAACAGCTCAGTAAGGTGATTGCTGAAGATACTTAACAATTTGCTTTGATGGTGGTGTGCATTTTCTAATTTATTGGATACTTGCTTCCTTCATAAAGTAATTTATATATCATTAATCTTGCTTGAAGGCCAGTATCTTCAAGTTAATTTAGTGATTATTTTCTTAGATAATCTACCTGCTAGGAAAGTGTGATGTGATCAATATAGAGAAGTAATCTAGCTATCAATGATTTATGAATGTACACGTACAATATACACCCCACCACACGACCTCTCCACTCAAAGGCATTCAAATTTGTTTTGGGGAGTGAAATATTTTATTCACATCTTTTGGCACTCTATGTTGATAGAAGCTAAGATTTATAATGGCAAAGGCCATACATTGATTGATTTCTACACTCATCTACCTAAACATTTCTAAAATGCTGGAAATTAGCACTGATTCTTCAATAACCTCCCTGAAGCCAAAGTCACGAATGCACTGCAAGATCTGGGCCGTAATCAGTGTTGGGAGGACAGACTGATTCTTGATTCAAGAAAGCAATTAAGCATATGCTTAACTTTGAGCATGTTTTATGCCTATGGTAATCAGCCTCCACAAAACTCATTCACCTTCATAGCAAGCAGAATATTGGAGCCCTAAGAGGACAGTCTGGAGCCTGTCCTACTCACCTGGAAATCACATGAGGTTGCTACAAGAAAGACTGAAGTGGTGTAAGGAAAAGGGCTGAGTAGGGAGAAGTGCCCGTTTGCTTGCTATATAACTGTGTCCATGTGTGCTCCTGTAGCATCTGGATGCCCTGGAGGTTCCTTTGAGACCTGTAGGTGTGACTATTCAGTGAACTTGTTCTTATTCACAGCCTTAAGCCCACTGTTGCAAATGCTACAGGACCAGATATTGTGGTCTAAGGATGCAGCAAAGATGAGATTTGGTGCTTTCCTGAAGGTAGAGGCTATTGAATCTGACCCTGTTCAGCTGACCTTCAGTCAGCTTCAGGGATTAGTATTCTTTCTTTTCAGCTTTGTTGCACCTCTAACCTGATATTCCTGTTAGAGTAATAAGAGGAAGACAGGATCTATTTGCTTTTGGTGGAAAATATAGCTTAATGAGAAAATAAAGCGGTTTGGAGAAAGTATGGTTCTGCCTCGTGTCTTCTCCTCAGCTGCAAGGTTTAGAAAAAAGCTGGGGAAAATAAATATATATCTGATAAAGTCCATTTCCACCACCTTCTGTGAATTTGCTGGTTCAAATTGGATCTGGAAATAAAATTAGTAATACTTTCAAGTGACAGATATTTCTATCATGTTTTTAAACCAAAGGGTTGCTTTCCTTGAAAGTCAGTTCTCAGCAGATGTTCTGGATGATAAGACAGGTGGTGTAATGCTACTGAAATTAGAAGGCCAATACCTGTTCTCTGTTAGTCTCATTTATACCATGTAAATGACAGTGGAACATGCTCTGCTTTATTGTTTCATGGAAGAGTATAGTCTAAAAGTTTGAGAAAATAACTGAACTTTGGATTGTCCATCTGAAGTTGATTTTTGAACTTTTAAGGTTTACTTATCACTGAAGCTAATGTGTTCCAGAAAAAGCTGCTTCACTTTATCACCTTCTAATGACTAACTATTCTGCTCTATTCCATTTTTTTATTTCACACCTCTCACCTTTGTATTTGGATGCCATTGAGATGAACGCCTTGAAAAGTGATTGAATTCAAAGGACTCCAACTTTTCCCTAACTTTAGTTTTATAGAAACCTATTTTTTGCTCCAGCTAGCTGGCCTCTTGGATATTGCTTTCTGACAGTAACCTGGGAACACTGCAGCCTATTATCCTACAGGATCAAAGGGCATGTTTTTTTTTGCAGTGGAGTCTTTTCTAATCTTATATCAACCATAGTAGCAGAGAATCTGCACACAGAAAGCTGAAACTATTTGGGCTTTATGATGTAAAAGTTTATTTCATTATTTTTTTTCACTTTAGATGATGTAGACCCAAATGATTGGGTCATTTTACAAGACATAAAGGGATAAAAATGTGTACATCACTTTGAAATATATAGAAAACATAGAATCACAGAATAATTTAGGTTGGAAAGGGCCTTTACAATCATCAAGTCCAACCATTAACCAAGCACTGCCAAGTTCACCACTAAACTGTGTCCCTGAGCACAACATCTACACATCTTTTAAATACCTTCAGGGACATTAACTCAATCCACTTCCCTGCACAGCCTGTTCCAATGCTTGACAATCCATGAAGAAATTTTTTCCAATAACCAATCTAAACCTCCCCTGGCACAACTTGGTCATTTACTCTTGTCCTATTGCTTGTTACTTGGGAAAAGAGACTGAAACCCACTTTGCTATAACATCCTTTGCAATAGTTGTGGGGAGAGATAAAGTTTCCTCTGAGCCTCCTCTTCTCCAGGTTAAACACCTCCAACTCCCTTGGCCACTCTTCATAAGACTTGTGCTACAGACCCTTCATCAGCTTTGTTGCCACCAGGGAGCTATTCAGCCTCTCTGTCCTCAGCCTGTAGCACTGCATGGACTTGTGACTGAAGTGCAGGACTCAGCACTTTGCCTTGTTGGATCTCATATAGTTGGTCTCAAGTATATCATAGATGTTATCTGTTACATAAGAGACATTATATGGCCAACTGCTGCCTGTTGTAAAGAGCATGGAGCAAGGTCTTACATTAAAAATAAAAAGGCAGATATTTTTACCTGGATGCTTACAGGATCAGCTGGTTTTTGCTTATATCCAAAACCACACTGATCCTCCCAACTCCTGTTCCCGTGATTTAGGCGCTTAAGTTTTCCTTAATGAAGTTTTATGGGAAACTATATCTCCTCTTAGTAATGCCTAGCAGTGCATTGGATGGAGGGTGAACAGTGCTGGGATCTGAAATACAGATGTTCCTTCACCTGTCTGCTCTTTAGCGTCTAATG
The DNA here is from genome assembly GCA_013396755.1 of Sclerurus mexicanus. Classification (NCBI taxonomy): domain Eukaryota; kingdom Metazoa; phylum Chordata; class Aves; order Passeriformes; family Furnariidae; genus Sclerurus; species Sclerurus mexicanus. The sequence goes on from VWZF01003291.1 coordinate 304,448, forward strand.
CAAGACATTCTTAGAATACAGCAAGCACAGGGATCCCTGTGCCAAGACAAATGTTTTACCTTAAACCCTTTTATTCAGTGACTTAGTCATAAGAGCTGTCATCTCAGAGATGGAAGACTGAGATTAATTTTCTCTCTGCCTGAGAAGGTTTGAAACTGCATCTCCTACACTAATGGTCTGAATATTAGTCAATCAAATATCATGGAGTGAATAATCTTTTTTTTTTTCCCTTTAAATTGTACCAGTTCATATAGAAAAATAAGTGACTGTGAAAATCTGGATGGGGAAAAGATGAGGACATTACTGCTTCAGAATTACAAAGCTACAGGGGAAATGGGAAAAATATTTTGCTTCAGTTAACCTTATATGTATATTCACTGAAATTATACAGACACTGGAACTCAGGTCTCCCCTTTGCCAGATGGGTGGCACAACCATCTGTGTTTCTGTGGATTTTATAAGACAAAAAGGTCCTAAAATGTTGATGTTGTACAATGCTTGATTACAGTTGCAAGGGCCAACTACCTTTGAGAATCTAGCACCGACATTTTGCAATAGCTGGATGTTTTATAGTTAGTAATTGTGGTAATTATCTATTATAATTTGCATTTTGATATACTCCATTCTCTTACGTGAATAATGATAGCTTAGGATTTAATTATCACAAAGGCATATCCTTCTTGCCTCTAATTTAGTCTGTTCTACTACACCTGTCTCTCATCTGCTCTTTTCATCTAAGTCACAATAAGATTGGACTGTATTTCATGGAATCATAGAATGGATTAGGTTGGAAGGGACCTTAAAAATCTAGCTCCACCACCACCCCTGGCGCTATACCAGGTTGCTCAGAGCTCCATCCAACCTGGCCTTGAACACCTCCAGGGATGGGGCATCCACTTTTTTTCTGGGCAACCAGTTCCAATGTTTCACCACCATCACAGTAAAGATGTTTTTACCTAACATCTAGTCTAAATCTACTCTCTTTTAGTCTGAATCCATTCCCCCTTGTTCTGTTGCTACATGCTCTTGTAAAAAGGCCCTCTCCATCTTTCCTGTAAGCTCCCTTCAGGTACTGGAAGGTATTTGTCTTATATACTTTTCCATTACTAAGCTTTCTCTCTTCCAGGTTATTTAGTCCTCTGATCTGTTTCAGTTTGAATACCGTTCTCTAAACCTTCTTGGAAGTTACACTTTTTTCCCTGTTTGTTGCTGTTTTCCTCTTCATTTCATGTGGTCTTAAAAATATAAATAAAATCATATTGTAGCTCTACTTATTTTAAGTAATATATCTATCCTCCTGAGATCCTTATTTTTATAAACTTTTTTAGAATTTAAAGTGAAATATAAATATTCTTAGAATATAAAGTGAAAAATTGCCCTAAAGGAGAAGTTGCTAATAATGCAGAACAGAAATTTTGACCTTGTTCACTTGCAACTAGGCCAAATCTTTGGTTGAAAACAGTGCTGAAAAATTTTCTGATGACAGGCTGTGTTCATTAAACTTCCTGATTACTGCATTTTCTTATCAATATGGCAGACCTACAAAGACTGTTTTGATTCTGTCCTGTTTCATTTTCTTGTGCTTGACTTAATAGTCGCAATTTATAAAACTTTTTTTAAGACATGGAATTCACCCCTCAAAATAGCCAAATATTTCCAACTTTCAAAAATATATTGAATTTTGCCATGTTCTTGGTTCTTACTGAATGCCAGTAGAATAATTTGCCTCTGGCACTACTTTACAGTTATGAAAGTAAGATTCTTAAGATCTGAAGGTTGCAACTTGAAAGTTGCAACTGTTGAGCAATGTCTGCAGCTCTTGGAGTATAACAAAAAAGAAGACATCAACAACAGTCATGTTATTCACTTCCCTTTATATTTCTTTTCTAAACCAGAATAAACATAGGAAGCTTTTTTTATTTATTTTTTTTTGGTAGGTGGTGTCCATAACAGCTGCCAAAGTATAACATTAAGAAGCTAAGCCTCTTTGCTGAAATGATGTCCAAGACTAAATCATCTGTCACATGGCATCCTACATCTGGACACACAAAAGCTGTTTATGGGAGATTCCCCCATGGGTAGGATCACTGCAAGTGATTGGTATATAAGGAAAATTCTGGCATACTAAAGATAGGAAATACAGTCTCTGTGTGGAAGTTACTGCTAGGAGGCATATGTCTCATTCAAACCTGCTAGGCTATATATTGTTAACTCTGGAGAGGAACAGGAGTATGATTATGAAAATGAAGCTAGATACTTAGGAATAAACAAGCAGCGATTTTCCTGGGATATGACATTGTAAGTGCAGAGCACGCAGTGCCAGTCAGGTGGAAGGTTGTAGTAGCTGTTTAAAATCAACTGAGCTTAATCAGTCAAGCAGCAAATTTTTGGGAAACGTGATTTTCTTTTCAAACTAGGCTGGACAGCAGGTTTCTCTGTAATGTATTCTACAGCAGTGCCAGCCTCCAGCCATTAGTGCTGGGCTGATGGATTTATCCTGCTTTACCATGGTGAGCCTGAGGTTCAGATTTCAGCCTTCTGTATTTATTATAAATAATACTTAAAGATTTCAGAGTTTGGGAAAATTTGGAGCTGCCTCACACTGGATGAAGGGACACTGGTAATTTACGATACTGTATGAGTCCAAGCTACAGTATGCCTGCATAGAGGACAAGAAGTGGAAGGAATGAAAAAGTTTTTGGGGTGGTGCTGAATCACTGGGATCTTTGTCCATCGTTCTGTCTCTGGGAGTTGATGAATGATAATAGTATGGACATCACACTGCTGGTATAGATGCAACATCTGGCTCTTGAACAACAATACTGGGAGCAGTGTGCTGCTACTAGCACGATGAATGTCCACTCTACATTAGATTCTCATGAAATACTAACCACTTCTGCAGTCCCAGTCTTTGATTTCAAGATGCTCAGTGATCTGAGCCTGGTAACCAAAAAGTCACCTAAAACTTCAGAATGAGGATAGTCAAAGGCTTCTTTTCTCTGCTAGAGATAAATTATCCACAGCAAGAGGGACACTTGGATTTGCTGGAAGTAGAACTGTTTCTAGGCCAGACTGTGGCCATGGTGGGCTTCAAAACCATCTCAAACATCACTACAATTCATAATGATAATGATGTGCCACTTAACTGCCTTTGGTAAGGCAGCTGAAATACAGAAAATATTCAATAAGTAACTGAACAATAAACCAACGTGAAAACCTCATCTTCTCTGAGCAGTAAAGCAAGAAGCAGAGAATCTGTGACAAGTATCCATTCTGTGCAAGTACCAGTAAGGTGCTTCTAAAACTTGTAGTAAAGCTGTGGTAGAAGGGGAAATTTAAGAATCTGAGCAATATTATATCTCATGTTTTCCATCTATTTCCTCTTTCAGTTTTTAAAAAGTAAGATTTTCATTTAGGAAAAAATCCTCATAAAACCCCTTTGCCTTCAGAATAGTCAAATCAGGCTCAGATCAAAATTAATTCTCATAGGTAAGCATCTCCTGATTTTATACAGGTATGAAGTGTGGACCAGAATTTTGTAGATCAAATAATTGTTTTGCTTAGGGTTCTTTAGGCTTGTTTGCTCTCTTTATCTCCATGGGTATGACTGCAAGTATAGTCACCACATTATGAGTGCGTGACCTGCAAGGAAAATGTGTTTTTTGGCCATTTGGTGGAAAAAGTGTTCTATTTGTGCTCCAAAAGTGAGATGATGACTGTGTCTGCAAGACTGGATGCTCATTTTCACCAGCTGATACTTTAAGGGATAAGTGGCTGTTCAGTTGAGTGTCTTTTAATGTTATTAATAAGTGCTTGTGCAAAGGAGTCTGACAATAATGACTAACCCATCTGAAAGCCACCCATTGTTGTCAGGATCTGGCAAAAGGCAGCCTCATACCCCACAGCCTGAGGTGTCTTCTTCCCTTAAAGATCAATTTCTGCACATCTTTCTGACTTGGTTGATTTTGTCCCATCAAGTATTGTCATGGCTGTGATAACCTTGTTTTCCAAGTCTTCAGCACTCACCTCTGACCAGTTTATCTCAGAAAAACTCTTTGCTTTCCCTTCAAACATTTATTAACTATAGACAGTGACTACAAAACCCCTTATACCACAGTGTTTGAGTTTTTTAGTGATGTTATTATGCCCGTAAGCTTCAAGACCAAGAATCGTGTACTGGGAATGATTTTTCTTCATAATTCAAATATTCTGAAGAAAAAGCTGATTAAAACATTTTGTTCTGTTTTTGCTCATTACCCCAAGCATATTTACTGTAATGTATAAGTAAATGATCTAACTGTTGTAATGGGTAATGTATATTATATCAGGAAACATATTTTTTCTTTGTTCAGTGGGCCTAAATTGAATCATTTCAATAGAACTTTCAATTGCACTTTTTATTGTCTTTTGACTGTTGTGTCTTGCACTGAACTCATTGCTGCTGGAAATTATACAACCTGTATAAATGTATAAATGAACCCTCTAAATAAACTTGGTATGTTTATTTTTATACACCTATTTGTAGCTGAGTAATGGGCACTAAACTCTGCACCTCACACCCTGCTCCTCTGATTTGGGGACATAGATGTAACTGTCTAAGAGACAGTGCTGGTCAAGCTGGACTATGTAACAAGCCTCTGAAGAAAGGTTTCCTGAATCAAGTTTTTGGATCTAAGTGTATAAAATATGCCTAAGCTCCATGCTGCAGTACTGGTGTCTTGGCAACCATTTCTATGTGGCAAATTTGCTTACAGCCTAGCTACCTAAAATGGTGTATTATGTAAATGGTGTTGGTCGCTATCAATAAGTTTGGATGGGTACGTAAAATGTAGACAGCTGTATATTATAGAAAGGCCCTGTCATGAGCTAGTTGGAACTGATTGCTCTTTTGCAGAAGTGCATGTTTTGCTGTACAAAACTGAAAGAGAAACTGGATGGTGAAAAAAAGGAGATCTGCTAGACTTCTCAGCTCCAATGATTACTGGACAATGTACCCAGATCACAACATCTCAGGTCAGCAAGAAGGGATTGTATTTGTATATTCAGGCATCTGCAGTGTGGGCTTCCATACCTGAGTGAGTTATATAAACTTTTATAAACATAGTAATCTGATGTAAATATGTAGCTGAGATTTTAATATTAAACTGAAGGCTGTCAGCAAACTGTTTGATCAGATCAGTCACAGTGTAAACTCCAATGACTGTATATTGACCAGATTTCCAATGATCACATAGTGGTTCCAGACAACAAACAGAGATGTTAACATGTGTTCCGCTGAACCTAAGTCCCTTTGCTGCTTAACAAATATATGTTACATATGCCAGATCATAAAATCCAGTGCTGCATAGATCCTTCAACATTTTCATGGAAGGTTGCTGCTTATATTCATCAGAGGATTTCAAGGATTTACATGCACATACTATGGCTAAAAGTATTACCAATGCTATATGACTGAGTGTAGTGACTAATATTCCCAAGAAGGTAACATTGTAACTATTTACATTGGTGCAGTTGTTGGAAATGCACACATAAATAGAAAGCAAAAGATTTAAAACAGCCCAGATAACTGTGTGGAAGTCAGAGTCTGCATGAATAAGAACTGAGCCCTGTGGCTGTCAAATAGGCTGTGCTTGACATCTGTATTGAGACCTTGTGTGGGGAGTGCAAGGCTAAAAATTGCTAGGGTCAAATTCAATACAGGCTCCTTCAGACAATCCTTTCCAAAGTTTCTGTTTTGTGGTCTTGAAAGCAGATGTGGAGTTTGTTGGATCCTCATAGGTGCTCAAGGCACTAGATACATCTTGCAGTTGGTCGTTCTTGCACGTGAGTTTATTTGCCACTTGCATGCCGCACTGCATCAGCTTTTCTTTCCTCAGTATGCACTATGCAAAAACTCCTCAGCTCTAACAGATCAGAGAAGGTAAACAGTTTCCTCAAAGGCATAAAAGAAAGTGGTGACAAAGCTGAAAAAAGGGATGAATATCCAGGCCCTCAGACCCCTTTGGAATAACTTTTTGATAGCATTCTTTTTGGAAACAGCTCCAGCACCAGTGTTTTTAGGAGGGGAGCTGTATGCCAGACTGAAAGAAGTTCAATTAAAAAATAAAGACAATCAACTCTTTATGATTTCTTGCAGGAAACCTTAATGACATATCTCCAATTTTCACATTTGTGTAGCTGAAACTGGTTAATTTTGCTCCATATAAAACAAGATATCAAGAGCTTGACAGTAATGAAACATTCATTTTCTTTATCTTTTTACAAGGCAGACAATTAGTAATTTTATGGTTGAAAAAGCTCGGTTTTAAACCTTGCATGAGGATGTTATTGCTAGACCTAGTCTGATGTCACCTTTGTTGAAAAAATGAGTGTGACTTGTTCTGAATCTGTTCCCTTCTGAAGGGGGAAAAATTCTTCAAAACAAGCAAACTGAGAAACTTTCTTTCAGAAGGTTCGCAAGTCTTGTGTACTTGCTCTTTTAATTTGTCAAGACAGCTAAAATGCATGCTTTCACACTAAATATATGCTTCACATAGCTGGCCTTTCTTTGGCAGTCTTGAATATTCTTTCCTGAGAGGAAAAGCTCCTTTCTTAACCTTTCTCTCCAGTACTAGCTCTCCCAGTGCCATGTTGCACTGAAAGTTCATCACTTCTGGTTTGAGCAGACTTGTTTGCAATTGATAGCCAGTTATTACACAAAAATATAGAAATGACTGTTCAGTTGAAGACCTTTTTTTCCCTCAAATGCAATTCATGAGTTGTCAGGCCCTGGTTGGCATCAAGAAAAGTGCAAGGTTCAATCTCTGTGAGTCTCTACTGCAAAGGCTTAAATAATTTTTACTTGGGACCCTTTCCCCTAAAATTCTCTCCCAGAAAACTGAGAAACGAGATCCTTCAGGATTTCATAATAAGTCCTAATTTTTTCCCCTGACTGTTTCTATGCCAAGGAAATAAGTCCAAAGGGACACAACATAAAGCTTTACCAGAGAGAAAGAAAAGGTATCAATAAAGGAATCATGAATGATAGGATTAAACTCCTGCCAGGGCATCCTAAACTACAAAGAGTCAGTGGGGTATCTGGCTATTAATTTTCTGGCCTTGTGAGTGAGGTTTTGAGGTTGATTGCTTCAGTTTGAAGAACACCAACCTCTGAGCAGATCTTAATGTTCATACCCCACCCAGAACCCAGTCCCTTTTGATATTTGAACAGTAAGCTGCTCAGGGTGAATCCAGACTGTTTCAAAGCTGTTTGTTTTGTCTCCCAGCAGATGGTTGTGTTCTCCTTCCTAAACTAAACAAGCTCTCCAGGATCTTTGAAAAGACAAATATTTATTGAAATTATATTTGCAAACTGTATGTAACTTAATAGCTTTGTGATTTTGCTGACTTGTGGTATACTGTTCCTCTGGCAATGGAAAGAAAGGTTTGCTAGTATGTCTGTTGTCTGAATGGCTGTCAATGCTCACTGTGTTTGAAATGGGGACTCAATCACATCAATGGAAGTTTCCTGTGGCTTTATATAAATTAAGGCAACTCTTGCTTCTGGAGCTGAAACACAAAACTCTTGAATCTCATAGTAGTTGAATGCTTCAGTGGAAGGAGACTGTCCCTCAACTCCCTGCAGCTGGTAGTTTGAAAGCTAAATTTTGATCTCAATTATACCTGTACACTTCCACTCTTTTAGCAGAATTACCATGCAAAAAAAATCTCTTCCCCATTCTTCATTTTGACATGATGTCTGACCCTGAACTCACTGACATCTAGAGATATTTGAGGACTGTACTCTTAAATTTGTCTTCTCCTTGGTGTGCCCGCTCACAAGGACCAACCCAACAGATGTTGCAGCAGGCTGTAAAGTACAAGCAACACTAAGATCGGTAGATGCCTTACTATTATTAAGGTACTGAATTACTCATGGTTGATAATTTAGCTTTGAGGGTGTGTACTTGAAACTTTGTAGAGTTGGGCTTAATGGGCTGTAATTCCAACACTGCAAGCCCCAAAATGAGTACAAAGGAGTTAAAGGCTATTTGTGGTCAACAACCCCTAATGCAGCTATGCAGCTCTGTCATAAACCACAGCACATTGTGCTTGGTCAGACAGCTTCTAGTTCACAAGGATCATTTCTATGATGAACTCCATTAAACTGATTTGTGGAATGTTTCATCTTTTCACAGCTTGGACATAACTTAAAAATTACAGGAGTCAGGACCTGTTATGTCATCATAATGGCTTCGCTGCAGGAGGAGATTTGAAACAAATCTCTTCAATGCAATGGGGATCCTTTCATGGTCATGAGCATCAGTATGTAGTAGGCTCCTTAAAATAACATGCTGACTTTCATGAATTTTCCTTTGTTGTTGCCTTGTAGTAGTTCCCCAGAGTTGTCAGCCCAATGCCAAATTGCTATGCTTGATATGGGTCTCTTGCTGCCCCCCCAAGAGATGGGGTACAGTACTCCTGCTGTATATGCAACTAGCCTGTGTTGAGAAAGTTCTGGTTTTGAGTTTAAAAGAACCCCTACTGTCTCTATTAACAAGTAAAAATAAAAATATTTCTCCTTCTTGCATCACTCCTCAGAAGAAAAAAAAATTTCCCATGGAATACTTCCTATAATTAACTGAGTTGTGTTTTTTTTTTGGCTTGGAAGCTGTGTCATGGGAAAAAAAATAACCATGGTAAAGAAGGAGGACCAAGATCTGGCAACAGTGACATTTGCAAGCCATTGTTTCTACACTGACTGCATGAGGATTTTGGTTATAAGTTTCATGCAATGTTGTGTAAGTCCAAATAGGGTATATGAAACTTTGTAATTATCTGAAATAAGATATCCATTTTAAACAAACCTTGCCATTATCTCCGACAAGCTATCCATTTTAAACAAAGCTTTCATGGTATAAAATGTCATCAAAAGTTTAAGAACTAGCAGCATAGCCGCTCATACAGGAGAAATGGAAACTAAAACTGACTAAAAATTTGCGATGTTGACTGAGAAACTTTGAGGAATTAAAATGTGATAGGATAAGAAATGAAAATTAGATTAGAAAATGTGCTTGTTACCTTTCATGTTTCTACAGTCATCCACCATGACATTCAGGTGCTGTATCAATAGTGTAACAGATGTGAAAGATTGTAATTTCAGCAAAGAATAGGATTTTCAGATAGCTGAAGCCATTTTTAGTCTGTCAGTGATGTAAATCTGGAATAGCCACTCTGATTTTTCTGGATTTTCTTCACATTCACACCTGTATTTCCCCATGAGCAGGTGAAAATGCTTCTTTCGAAGAGAGCAGCTGTAAAGTCCACTCCTTGGCTACACCTTGTGCAAAGCAGCTCTCATGAGAAAGCCTGTAAACAAAAAAGCTGAGCATTTGCTGTGTGGCCTAGTGTGTGCAGAAGCTCCCTGCTCTCAGAATAACAGCCTGTCACACTCTTGTTAAGTGGCTACCGGTGCCAAGGATCGTGACGGGTCTGTGGAGTGCAAACTAATTATCGCCAACAATAGTGTCTGCTTATTTCTTGCATGAATGGATAACATCTTCAGTGGAGCTGGTCATATATCATCACTCAGGTTTAAGGGCCATTGATTGGACAGGCTATGTTTTGTGGCTATTCATAAAGAGGAAGAGTGAAAATATGGCCAGTTTTACATTTTATAACTGCATCTGCAGTTCCAGGGTAATTACCTACTAAATACACTCCAAAATCTCTTCTAGGTGCAGCAGGTGAAAAGTGCAAAATGCGGAGGGCACAGAATAAAGAAATGTCTTGATGTTTACAGATGTTTTAGGCACCTTTCCCCATAATTAAAGCAGCTCTCTGTCAGCCACTATAAAGGTCTACTCATACAAAATGCTGAGTAACTACTACAGTTAATTTTTCACCATCCATTTCCAGACAGTTCAATAGAGACCAGTTCTGCAAGGTACTGTGCTTTCTTGGGACCAGCTGACTCCATGCAGACTCAGATGTGTGTTCTGGGCAATGAGCAAATCACCAGGTGTAGGTAGACACATACTGAGCGCAGGAGCAAGGGTAGGAACTGAAGCAGTGCTTTTTTCCCTTTCAAAAGGGAAGGTTTGATCTCGGATTAGATAGGAATCAGTTACCTTGTGTCTAAAAGCAAAGGTAGATGATATCTGTGGCATACAAGGTGTTCCTAAGGACAAGAGAGATAGTAAAGTAGTTATCCCTGTGACAAGAAAGGATAACTGCAGTCCAGGAAACCTGGGAGCTAAAGAGGCTTGCAAATGTGCCTCCACGTACATTTGTCTGCTTACTGAGGTACTGCCTTTGGAGTGATAGCTAGAGCTGAGAAACAGAGTGACTGCAGTGAAGAAAGTACTGGTGTTAATGAGGTATCACATCTAAAATTCCAAAACAAAGCAGAAAGATGATAGGTTTTCCTATCTGGCATAAACTCCTGCTGGGAAAATATGGTTTGATTGTTTTACTTTTGATTTTTTTTTTTTATTTATACACCTAACAGCTATTTCATAGGTTCCTCAGGATGTATTACCAAAGTTACTGTCCTTGAGATCATCAAGACTGGGCCCAGAAGGCTGGTGATAGTAGTAATTAATGTGAGTACCAGGTTATTTGGGAAAAGGGGGGAAAGAAAAAGAAAAGGTTCTGCCAATGCTGACTTCCTCTTATAAGAATAAAGCACTTTAGTAAGCATTTCAACACTGTAATAAACCTCCCTGTTTCAAGCACTCATTTTTCTCATCTCTCCCTCCCATCTGTGTTTTTGCACGACAGCGCCGGAGAGCATTACCGCTGCATTAAATCATGTGGGGGACATTTCTCAAAATGTCTAGCTTTCATTTTGAAGTCATTCTTTCCTGGAGCTGCTGCTCTTCTGAAAGAAGAAACCAGGTTGTTGAACTAAGAACTCATGATTGTGCTGGAGCCCAGGCTCCCCTGTGAACTCCAAGATGCTCCTGAACTAGAGAAACATCTGGATGCTGGGTTTGGCTGGTCCTGACTGCCAGCTGCTTTGGAGTCCCATTTTGCTCTGTCCCTCTTTCATTGCATGTCTGCAAAAATATTTAGATGCTTTCTCAGCTGCTGTTTTTTGTCTTGCACAGGTTCCTGTCATTGATTCTGAGAGTGGCATTTATGAACAGTGCTGCCTGCTCTCCTAGCTGGAGGACTCTCCAGTGATGACATGACATGAGGGAAGTGGAGCACTGAAAACTCTGAAGCTTTGGAGAACAGTGAAAAAAATTAAGAATAACATAGAGGAGAAGCATCAAGAATTTTCTCTCTCCTGCAGAACAAGATACTTGTCAGAGCACCACTATTTTGCTGGACCCTTCTTACCACCTCTGAAAACTCTCTCTCTGATTCAGATTCACAGCTAGTGATTCATCTGCGTCTGAAGCTGCTCTTTAGGCCAGACTTTGGGACATATAAGAGGGGCAGTGCAGAGAGGAAGGTAGACATTTCCCTGCAGGAGCTCTTGAAACTTCCTGCTGCTTTGATGCCGTTTGATATGTGGCCTTGTGCAGGTCTCACTCCCTCTTTTCCTCTCTCTTTCCCTTGTGTCTTTAATGCTGCCTCTCACCTTGGAGCTGGTGGATGGTGGCAATACAATAAATTGGGCTCTGTGCAGTGCATAATCCCTTCTGCATATGGAGAAGGAGCTTGGCTACAAAAAGGTTGTTATTCAAATACAACAGTGACCTTGCCTCATGGGACAGGCAGTCAAACCCAGGGCAGTTCGAAAAACAGACTAATAGAGGGAGTTGATCTGAAAAGAATATGATTTCTTTGAAATTCTCTCTGTATGGGACTCTAGCAAGAGCAAAGTTGTAGGATGCCTAAAATAATGCCAAATTGTGAGTTGAACTGAAGGAAATAGGATGACAATGCTTAATGGTTGATACCATTTGTAAATACACAGTAGTTCAAATAAGTATAAAATATGCAATAAATACACAATATAAATGCACAAATGTGCAAGGGGGCCCAAGCTGCCTCTTTCAGAACATTACAAATGACAGTTGTGATAGCCAGTGTTATTACTGCTGAGAAGCTGCAGGAATTCTCTACACTAACATTTACACCCCTGTCAAAAGCTGCATTGTTTCAATGACCATATGCTCCTTCTTCACAGACAAGTGCAATTCACAGACTTAGTGATGCCAAAAAGGTATAGTAATTTTAGTAATCCAAGATTTCTAATTTTTCATCAGGAAAGGAGTTAATTATTGGACAGTGTCAAAGAAATAATCTGGGTCAAGGCTGGCCACTCAGACGCCTGGCATTTTGCTTAGTGATTGCCAGGAAAATATAAATTTTACTAGGGAATATAATCTGATGAATGTGAAATTTTCCAAATTAGAACTGATTCTCTCTCCCAATGTCCTCTTATGTGATTTATGAGAAATCTGTCACTTCAATTACCCCGTCAATATGGCAAGCAAAACAATACAGAACTTGAGTTTTGGTACAAGAAATTATCTTGACTCTGACCTCTTATTTGGACTTCTAATTTCCTACTGAAATCAATCTCAGCAAGTCTCAGAACAATCTGTCATCCTGTCTTCTAACTACTGACAGTTTCCTTTAAAAATATATCAAGCTGGGTATTTAATTCCACTAATTATGAAACTTGTGGCCACTATTTTCATTGTTCAAAATGACAGACTGAAGCAGTGTCTGGCTAACTTGTCTAAGGTCACACACAAAGCATCAGAGTTAGAAGCCTGATTTTGAGTTTCTGTTTGGAAACACAAGACAAAAATACTTACCTTGGGCATGATTTAACAACAGCTTGGAAAAAGAGCTTTACTAGGAAAAAAAAATTAATAAATTTAAAAAGCCCAGCTATGGCCCATGCACTTGAGATCCTAGGTCCTCTAAATACCTTACTGAAAGAGGAGATAAGGGTAAAATGTGAAGAATATTAACGTAGTTTGCTAAGGGTACAAGAAAGGGGAAAAAAAAAAAAAGAAGGTAGAAAAGATTGATCAGGTAAAGCAGTGAGCTTGACATAAGGGTTACAACTTGTGACATGGATTAAAGATTATCTTGCAGACTTACAGGACGCAGGGGATGTCAGTGAAAGATAAGAGTTAGGAAGTCAGCAAGCTGAGGAGCACACTTATCTTTTTATTGGATATAAGTGATCCAAAGAAGCATGCCATTTCAAACTGCTGAAGTTTGCAAATGACTGGCAATCATGAGGACAGTGTGGCAAAGTTGGGAAACACAGGAGAGAATTCAGGCCTGAATTTCTAATTCTCAGACTATTTGGATCTACTGTAGCACACACAAAAGTTTAGGGCCACCTGAGATGTATGTCTGTGTTCAAATGTGTTTTGAAATAAAGAACATAGAGATATTAATCACATATTGGTAGCAGCTCTATAATATTGAAACTGGTTCTGCATTTTTATAACAGTTCTCATGTAAATAGATAAAAAATGTTTTGTAAGTTTTTTCTAGTCTATATTAGTTCCCTCCAGGGTAAGGCATAGTAACTCTCTGCAATAGGGAGCAGACAAGCATTTAGAACAACTATCTGCAGCTGTGCAGAAATGAGAATTTAGGTCTTATAACTGCACCCATTGAAAGTGTGACACTAGAAATTATATATTTTACAGAGAACACCTCAGGGCAACTAGTGATTAAGCCATCAAGCTGTCTGAAATCAAGGGATACTCCTTCTCAGTAACACAGTTAAAATCAGGTAATTGTCAAGTAGAGCTGTACCCAGACCACACTGTCTAGGAAGTGGGGCTTGTGGTCTCTGGTATTCAACGAAGAAACTGGGCTAGGCAGATGAAGGGGGAGATATCTGTGTCCAAATTTTCCATGGTCCTCTTCAACAGTACATGCAGTCAAACAGGGCTGCACTTGTGCCCTTTGCTGAAAGCACAGAACGACAGCTTAGCTCTGTCCAAGTTTATGATGTAATTTTGTGCGTGCTCTCTTATGTATATATTTGTTCTCAGTAGTGTAGCTCTTTCATCCAGAACCACCACTGTCTTAGTATTCTGTGCACACTCAAAAAACAGCCCAATTTAAATGTACCCCTGTTGTGATAGCTTATTTCTCAAATTCATCTAAAGTGTGTGTGAAGGAATCATTGTGGCTTTTTGTTTTAAATGGAATCTGATCTCTGTCAAGATCTCTGCTCAAGGATTTCCATTAACAGCTTTTAGTTTACTAATAACTTTTTCTCTTGAGCTTCAGGCATTAACCATTTATGCAATCAACCATAATACCTGGATGGGATCTTTTACATGTTGGATTGCTATTGTTTGCTAAGAATGAAAAAATTGCTTGTTAAGTGGATGTCTGATGAGAGGACAAATTGTTACCAAAGGAAGTAAAAACAGCCATGTGTAACATACCCACAGCCCATTTAGATTTTGACAGCAGCTGGATCTGAATGTTTTATCAAAAGGTGTAAAATTTCCCCAATATAAACAACTGTATCTCTGTATTCCAGGAGATTTCTTCCTTATTCAAGCTGATGCTTATTTTATGACAGGAAGTTTGATTACTAATTACCTGAGTGTTCCTTGCAGTAATATTAATTAGGCCAACATTTTCCATCTATAAAATGAAAACCAACACAGTACAGAACTTTACAATTTCAATAAGAAAATACAAACAGCCAGTAGGATACTGAGTGTCACCTTAGTGCAAAACCCAGTTGGCAGGATTTTTGTGATTCACATACATCCAGCTCTCAGAGAGCTGTTTTGATTTATTTAGGTCATAGAGTAACAACTCCTGCAGAAATATTGGAGGTGCTCCTTTGCCCATCCTGGTTGTGGCTGCCATGTGTGTTTGAACCTTACTGGACACATTTTTCTATTGAACCAACATGTGTGTTTCTGTAGACACACCAAAATGGCTGTTCATGGAACCAGCTTACTTCCAGCAATAGTCTCTTCTAGTGCTACTTTTATTGGGTCCTGTTGCCCCAGTGTGATGTTCCTGAGATATTTCGGTAGATTGTGCCTCCTTGATAGAGAGTCTGGGAACACTTAACCATCGCAGGAGTGGTTCATAGGTATCTGGCAGATATTATTGCAGAGCTCGAATGTCTGCCTGCACTTTAGACACTACATTGCGTGTAGAGCCAATGCTGAGGCAGTACTAACATGTTGTCTGCCTGGTCTTGTGCTTCCTTGAAGTGAAATCTGTTATTTCTGTATTGTACCCTAGGATCCATTCCCTAGAATTGCAATTTTCCCATTTCTCAGAAAACGGAGAGCCACAGATCCATATGGGATACTTCGCAGGTAGGGAAAAGAACAGATACAGTTACCTGAAAGTCTTCAGTTCTTCTCTTTAGACTAATATGGATGATGGGGAGGTCCCTCTGTGCAGCATTTCAGCCTCCTGCATTGTCTCCTAAGAGACAGTGAACTGTTCGGTACTCCTCAGCTGCTCAGTGCCTAACATCTTGAAGTGTCTCCATTTTGAGCACAAATACTCTAAGTACTTTAAAAAATGTCCAGAATGCTCATTTTGCATCAGGTTTACAAGAGATGTGAAAGTTTCCAGCCAGGACAAATAGACTCTTGACTCCTGTGTACGCTTCACTGGAACTTGGAGAGGGAGAAGCATCTAAACAGACTTGGATGCTTCCAGATCTTTTGTGATGGCTGAAGCATCATATGGAAGGACAGTATTTACTGTTGGTTTAACACAGACTGCTAGGTGCAAAATCTTTTGTAGATCAGAAAGAGGATGACACAATTACAATGCACCACATCTTAGAGAGGCAAGAATAATTCAACAGTGATATCTAGACTGACCCAGAAGAAAAAAATCCCAAGATTGGAACTTTAGCATGTGGCAAACTTTCAATATGTAAGTAATTATAATTAAGGAATGGAGTGCAGTACATGCTTATAGGTAGAGGGTGATTTTCTGTCCTGGGGCCTAATACTTAGAAATTCCAGTTATCTAGCTGCTGAGTGCAAGATCAGTAAAAGCTGCTGAAGCCTGGCGTATCTAATTATGTAACTAAAATGAGATTAATTTCATTTAACATGGCTCTAATACTTCTCTCTTTGAAATTAGTAATAAAACCTCTGTTACCATCAAGAACTGATAATCAAGCAGGGGTATCCTGTTTTATTAGTTGGTAACTGAGACAGTCAGAGATTAAGATTTTCTGTGATGAGAGTGCTCCCAACTTTTCTTCTTTTGAGATGTCTGAGAATTTTACTGCTGTATTTGCCAGTGCCAGAATACTTTTGAAACCTCCCTGCAGTGCCTTAAACTCACTCAGTAGGTGCAGAGCACCATGAAGTATTGTGTTTGTGTCCTCTGTGACCTGTGCCTGACTTCTGTCTCTCAGTGCATGCACTTCCTTGGGCCATACAATGTAGAATACATTCCAAAAGATACAGATAAAACAGTCTCTTCTACCCTTTTGTTTTCCTCTTTCACTCCCTCAAAAGTTTTAGACTGGGAAACAGAAATCAGAAAGGATCCAGGCATGCTCTAAGGCGCATTCTTTTAGTGTGTGCAAAATAGGACAAAATAGGTACTGGATGTGATTTTGAATAGAGGTCACTGAAAGGTAGTGGCAGTGAACTGAGAAATTAGATTATTAATTAAATGAGAAATATGAAACAAGAGAGAGGAAAACAAAGAATAAAGGCTATAGAATCGTGTAGTCTATGTGGGGGTGTCTGTGAGTGCATCAAAAGCAAACTGATGGACAGGTATACTCTGCAAAGCTGAGGACGCTGCTGACACTGCCTCAGATCTTTTGCATTTCTTCATATATTCCCAAGCCAAGAGTTCATAAATACCTAGGTGAACTGAGATGCAACAGAAAAGAGGGGTCTAACAAAGTGCCTTCCACCTCTACCTACCTGAAGACTGGTGGAGCTGAGCTCAGACTAGTTATTTCCCAGGAAATGTCAAGAAACATCAGTCTTTTCCAGCTTTGGTTGCCCTGGGTTTATGCAGAGAGTTCAGGGGTAGGGGCATCTGAGCTATCCTGAAACATTAGGCAGTGTTGCTGGAAGACAGATATAACTCTGAATCACTGTACAACTCAAACCCTTCCTGCTCCATCAGCAGGGCAGCATTTGTTGTTCCACTGGAAATTTGCTTCCATTCTGAATTGAAAGGAGGCCTTCTGAAATCACTTCACTGAAAAGTGTCATCACATCCTGTGAGTGGCAATATCTACTGGATCTACGCTTTTTATGCATAGCACCAAACTGAATGTTACATACCTTTGGACTTTTGCTGCAGAGAGGATTGGTGTTGACCCTGCCTTGCTCTCTCTTGTGGGACCTGCTGTAAGAAGCAAAGGCATACAGTGCTTTCTCTGATCCTGCACAGAGGAGATGTTCCCAGTGTGCACACAGGAAAGGGAGATGGGAGAGGCAAGAACAGGGAGGGAGGAAGTATGCAGACATCTAATAAAAGCCTCAAGCTTTTCCAGCATGTCATTGACTAAGATACCACTGAAAGGACCAGGGAGCAGAGGTATAGCAAGGAAGATGTCAAAGCCTAAGTAGCCTTGGGTTTCTCCCATATTTTTTGACTAAGATAGGAAGGGTTTATACAGAAGAGCATGCAAGCAAAAGTAGTTAGGCTGTATAACCACCCATCACCTCCCTGTGGCCACCTGTCTCTCAAACTAGGTAAGAAGTACTGCAGAGTAGACCCAGTGGCCCAGCCAAGCCAGAAACATTCCCTTCCTTGCCCATTTGACCAAGCATATTGAAATGATTGCCTTTAGCAGCATGACCAGACCCCAACAACACAAGATTCAAGCTGGAAAAAGAGCAGGAGCCACTGCAGAGCTAGAAGGTGAGAGCTTGCCCCTGCTAGTCAACTGGAAGAGTGATTGAAGGGGTTTAACTCGCAGCACTTTATGAAAGCAAAACATATTAATGCCTTCTGACTACCAAATCTGTGCAATGTCAGTGAAACATTGAACACCTCATCGTCCTAGCAATAACAAAAGGGAAAATAAGGAAATGTGATCTTATATTTTCTGGTCCTTACCCCAGATTGTTGAATTTGCTGCTATAATATTCTTGCCCTAATAAAACTTTAAACCTGACTAGGGATTTTCATTTTAATTTGTCACATTCTTTTCGCAGAGTTTATTCAGTTATTTTTCCCATCAATTAAGGAGATACACGAATATGTTTTCTTTTATGTGATCATATTTGTCAAGTAAGTTATTATTAGTTTTCCCTTGGACAGCAAATTATTTATGAACCATCATTTTCCCTTTTGTTTTTCAACCTGTTCAGTCTTCTAAAATGGTGACAGAGTTTATGTGTGTGATGAATGTGGATTGTTCTTCATAATTTTTACATAGAAAATACACTTTCATAGGCTATCAGATTTATAGTTAAGTCCAGTGGAACTTAGTAATGGCTTCATCTAAGACCCCAGCTTTAGTCAAAGTTATTAGCACATATTATGTTCTGCAAAGATGAAGTATAGTTTGATGTTAGGTGGCATGCGATAGTTCAGTAGTCTAACCTTAACCATAAAGATTTAAAATGTCATTGAAGAAGGAGTGGACCTTAACTATCAACTTGCATAATGATCACACTAACATGAGGCTACCAACCCAATTTTCATTTCATGGCTCCCATTCAGAGACTCCTAGAGCATTGAATAACAGAGACTGAAACATAAGTTCTCTTGCAATACTGTGGTAGTTAGGGTAATCTTAAATTTTCAGTGTCCTGATTTAAGTTGCTGCCTCAGTCAAGTGGTGGAGGATCTGTCTTTTAGATTAATATCTACAAGATGTGTATATCTACAACATCCAGCTACAAGACTAATGTCACTGGATTGTTGGTAGCAATGAACCAAAATGTCTGTCCATAGGTTGCCTTTAATGCAATTGCTGATCTACTTTGTGGAACTCAGCAATGCAAAGTAAGAGGGATGGGGCCATACAGGGCAATGATGGTAAGTCTAATTTGCCCTTTGCAGTGATGTAAACTGTGCTGAGCCTCCAGACAGTGGTAGGGTGGTAACCTGCTGACAAAGTGAAAAAGTGGCCCAGTACAAGTAAGTCAGAAATTAAGAAAAAGAAAATGGCTGGAATCAGTTATGCCTATTCTGCATTTGATTGATGCTCAAAGTGTGTCCCAAGCCTCAAACATTTTCATTAATTTAGCAGTTTCTATTGTTCCTGCTACAGCTATTGTTTTTCTGTTCCTTTATGGTGTGTTTTGCAATGAGCTGAGTCTGTTTTTAACCTCTATTGCTATGGAGTTTATCTCCAGTGCTTATATGAGAAGGTTAAGAGTATGACAGGGACGTGCATGTGGAAATGATCTGTAATCTTTAGCCTGCAATAGCAGAACTGTCTTATCTCAGAATGAGGGAGGAGGGAATGAAA
Organism: Sclerurus mexicanus; assembly: GCA_013396755.1. Taxonomy (NCBI): domain Eukaryota; kingdom Metazoa; phylum Chordata; class Aves; order Passeriformes; family Furnariidae; genus Sclerurus; species Sclerurus mexicanus. Next base: position 323,817 of record VWZF01003291.1, read on the forward strand.
TTGGATTTCCTGCTCCTCATGACAGTTTCTATAGCTGTACTGTGGTAGCCCCATCGGGTATGATACTGCACAGCTAACCTAAGCTGCTTTTCTAATTGGGGGCAGCTGCCAGTTTCTCTTCAAAACTGAGTGATGTGAAAACTATGTATAAAATTTGTACTTTCTTTTTCGGTTTATCATTTTCTGGCTCACCTCATGTAAAGTTTTCTCAATATTTGTGCCTCACAGGAACATACCCAAGTAATTAAGAAAAAAACCCTACACTGTTAGAGGAACTATACAAGGAGCATTACTGCAATTGTGACCTTAGATTTTGGCTGGAGAGCAAGACTAAGAGCAGATGATATGTTTGGAAATAACTGAAAGTGAATTAACTATGTAAAGTGAGTCTTGAAAGTGCTGTAATTCAAAACAGGCACTGTGTTAACCCAAACTCTCAGCAACACACTCGGTGCCTTGGTGTAATAGGAGCAATCACATATTTGTAGTGGTGGAACATAAGACAGGGAAGCTGCAGTGTGTAAATCTGCTTGTTGGAGGCAACTCTCAGTCTGGTGCAATCCACAGAATTATTCTCCTTTCTGTTTCTTGATGCAGTGTCTTTTGAGGCTTGTAAATGTGAGGAATGAAAAAAGTGCAGCTCAGTCTAGATATATGTCCTAAACTAACCTATTCCCTCCGTTCATGCCTTCTCAGATCATTCTTGCTTTCACTTGCGTGAGGTGAGAGTGAATCCTTTGGCTTATTCCTTCTGTCTATTGCTATTTATTGAGAGCCTTCCACTCTTTTTACTGCTCTTTTGTGTTGCTATGGCAATGGTGAGATCCATGCCTCTTGTCTAGTTAAACCTACTTTTAATTGCTTCAAGAAATATGCTTTAAAAATATACAGTGAAGGCTAATGTTAATGCTGCAGTTATGTTACATCACATGTAATAAAGGAGGTAAAAATAAGTGTTAATGAAAACATCTTTAACTGGTTTTGAATCTGGTGATTTAGCTTTCAGCACTGCACCTTTTGGGCTGTGGCAGGTCTAATTGCTTTGGGTAAACACTTGTCTTCAGCCAAAGCCATGAGTAAATAGGATTGGAAAGATCTGCCTGTGCCATTGAATTCCTTTCTTTAAGATTACAGGTGACTGTAAAACAGACATTTAGCCTAGGGTGATTCAGAGAGGATCTGAATCACATGTTCTAGAAAAACACTTGGAGCATACTTCAAAATCCTCTAACAAAGTTAAAAACTTCCTGTGCAGAGTGTTGTTAGGAAGAAGGCAAGAGACAGGGCTATTGCTAATGTTCTGTATTTCCATTACTATCCTCCATTATAAAGCACAGGAAAAGCATGTGGCATGGCAATGAAATGTATTTTTAAAGGCCCTGGGAGAACATTCTAGTGGCAACTGCTTTTGTTCTTTTCACATGAGTCAGAGTAGGGGGAGTAGTTTAATCTTCTGACAAGACACTGAAGAGACTGGCAGTGGACCTGTACACTCAGTATATATATGCAATGTTTTTCCTAACATTGAATTGTGGAAAGGGACAGAAAAGAGCTGCAAAATCATTTTGCAAGTAGGAGAAAACATCCTGCAACTAAAAAGCTACAGTGCCAGCATGTTAGGATTCTTAAAAAAGCTTTAGAGGAAGCTTGGAAAGAGTGAATAACTATCTTCCTAAAGAGAAAATACCAGATACCTAAAGGGCCTTTTGTTTAGCAGAGAGAGGACTAAAGACTAGGCACAGTCAAATAGGCTATAAACCAGATTATTAAGCTTGAAGACAGACTAATCAGACACAAAGAGAGTGTCCAGCAAGTCTTTATATGAGAACTGGCATCTTTCTGGAGAAGTAGTTCCAGTTCTGTGCAAGCTAATGGGCAAAAAGTGGCAGCAGAAGGGGAAATTCTGCAACATTTTGTAAACAGATATACCTACACTATGTTTATATGCTCACATAAGCACAAACATATAAGGCAGAAGTGATGACTTACTAAGTCTTTCTGTCTCTAGACTCCAAGACAGTTATCTTTGTGGCAGTACAGAGCTTGTTGTTTATGAACTTCTTACAGAAGACTTGTTAAAATAAAAAGGGTAGAAACCAATTATAAGTTTTGTTGAAACCAATTATAATTTTTGTTACTAAAGCTCTGTTAGATTCTAAAGCAATTATAAGAGAATTTGAATTTTGAATGTAAGTGTATAGTGGTTTGCTTTGATATGTGAAGGAAACATGGTTTCTAGTAATGGAACAATGATGGCAATTAAACCTTCCAGTGCATAAAATGTTTGTAAACAGGATAAAGGATGTGTTTTCCTTGCAAGGGTCTTTATATGCCATTAGTGAAGTCTGCTTGACTTTTGAAAAGTTTAACATAACCACTTTTTCATGGAGGATGTATGAAATATGATTTTTGACCAATAGATTAATGCATATTAAATAGATGAAATAATGAACCAGTGAACACAGAGTACAAATGTGTACGTAAGTCTCATATTATGGAGAAAAAATGTTCAGAAAAATGTTTTGTATTAGGAAGAAATTTTACATCTCTTCAACATCTTTTTGCTAGTACCGGTATTTAAAAGTGTAAGAATGATGGAAAGTTTGGCTTTGTGAGAAGTTTAATTTGGTTTATTATTAGCTATAAATAAATAAATAACATTTATATAAATAATATGATTATATAGATAAATATTTTTAAAAATTATAGATTTCATTTCTGCAAAGTGTTATTTCTCTGGCTTGGTCATGTCCAAGTTTACTAACTGAAATGAAACAAAAATGTTAAACTTATTTTATTCTGTAGAATTACACTGTTTTCTATGATAATTTAATACTTTTTTTTTTTTGCTTTTCAAGGCTTTAGAAGTGTTAATCTTGAATAATTCGTAGGGTCTGGTGATATTTTAATGTAAAAGCAGTCAACCAGTTTAAAAAGGTTTAATGTGAAAGCATACATCATCTGTTATAATAATTTAACATTTTTTATATTACCAGTTAGATGAAGTGACCTAATTAATGAGCCATTTTAGGTGGCTTGCCAGCCTGCAGACTGATTGTACTTTCCCATGGTGCTGGCTGCAGCCTTGGCAGCAGTAAAGGAGGTGGTGTAACTCCATCCTCTGCTCCTGTGGGAAGCATAACTTCTCTGGCAATGCAGCACTCCCAGGTAAGGGTTGGGACTGCCAGAAAGAGCGAGCCTTTTGTGACCCACCCTAGGATCCCTGTCATAAAAGAGATGTGTGAAGATGCAGAGGGTACCTGTCTCTGTTAAAATGAGCCAACATGATGGCTGCAAGTAGTTAGTGTTGCATTGAACAGCACTACTTTGATGAGTGTAACATAAGCTATTTAATTTGCATTGACTCATTGCTTTGCAGCTGCATCCTAACCCCTAAAACAAAATGGGTGTCTAATAAAACACAGGGGAGAGAAGACACGTTCAGCCCATCGACTCGTCCCAGCAGTTTTGATGGAGTCTTCCTCCAATTTTCCCCCTACCCCCAATTTACTTTTATACTATTCCTTTGTATTTAGGGGGAGATTGAGTGACTTGAGTCATAAGTACTTATTTGAGTAGTTGCCTTGACACCTATCTCCCTTGGCGAACAGATGCTGTATGGTCTGTGAACTACAAGTATCACCACGTTCCCCTCCCTGCAGGATGCTAATGGAGGCAGGCTATGGCACCTCCACACTACTCCCCTCCTCTGTTCCATCCCCTCTAGCAGGTGCTTATCATTGTTTAGGGAACCTTTATGGGACATATCAACCATGTTCCATCCGGGGAGCAGCAGCTGCATTTAACCCTCTAATTCTTATTTTTAACCCTATCCATTGTTCCACAGTCATGTATTTTAATATAGTTCTGCTACTCTTACCCCTTTCACTTCATTGTTGACAGTCACATTTCAGCAACAATTCCACACCTAGTCCTTTCTACCACGACCCCTCCCCCCCACCCAATTCTCCCCGAAAACAAGAAACTCTTTCCTAGTTCTTCCTTCTACCCTCTTTTAATAAATAAACCAGCAGACAAAATGTTCTTCTTGAACTGGACATTAATATCTTGTGATGCAAATTATCAGTCCTGAATGTCTTGGTGTAAGTCACACCAGCCCAACACCAAACTGGGCTGTGGAAACTTCTGTTGCTAAGTGGTGTTGTTGCTAGACATTACTGAGATAGGTACTATGCTCGGGGCAGGCAAGATGGCACTGTGTATGGGTCCCAGTTCCCTCTCTGTGATGTGCAAGAGAAATATATGATTTAAATTAGGTGAATACTAATAATCTAGAAGGCTGAGCAACCCTGAAACAGTGAGTGATGGTTGCACTTGATCACAGAAATTTGTCCCAGGTGAACTTGATGCCCCTCATCCTTTCACCAGCCCAGAGAAATCTACTGTTAGACAGCATCATGTGTCAATTCTAGCTGCAGAAACTTGAAAGCAAACAAAAGAAACAAAAGCAAACAAAAGAAACAAAAGCAAACAAAAGAAACAAAACCCCCCTTTCCCCCCACAACCACCTCTATAATGGTACTAAAGTACACTGTCTTTGGCTGAGCTGTGAGACTAGAGATCCAGACAAAAACATCTATTAACATTCTGAAGGCACATTTGTTAACTGCAGAATGGTTTTGCTCAGTACCATGACTAAATTATTTTTATACAAATTACATTGTTTCCCTAATCACCTCCTGTACTTCACTTGAAAGACTGCCTACTTTTCTGCATCAGACTGTCAGGTATTACTTAGAAAAGCTTCACACCAAACTTGCTTTGGAAGATATCTGGAGTAAAAGGCCGCTCTTTTAACCCATTCCTGTGAGCCCACCTGCAGGCCTTTTGCTGTCAGGAACCTTGTTTGTTTCTTGGCTCATATTTGTTAGGATGGAAAACTTATGTTTTTCTTGGATCTGGAGCACACTGAGACTGGTTTTAGTCATTACTCTGAACCGTTGTTTATATCTAATATGGAGATGCAGATGGACCGCTCATGTTAACATGCACAGGGCTGTTATGTTAAGCAGATGCTGAGGTGCTGGAGTGAGGTGTGTCAAGGCAGATCAGTTTATACAGCTTGCAATATGCATTGTTGTCCTCTTACTTGTGCACCATGGCTTCAGGCAGGGACAACGTATTTTCTTGGGTTCAGGCAGGAATTAGGTGTTCTCCTTCTGCCTGTTCTTGTTGACTTATGCAAACTTAAGATTCTTGAGTTATTAAGTCAATTTCAACACAAGTGTCCTGATTTCTAGGTTAAAAACTTGAGCACCAAGGCAGACTCTGCAAAGATTAGCTTATGATTTAGCAGGATGTTGTCATCTCTCTTGAGAGATGCATACAAACCCAGACTCCCAACACTTGAATCACTGTACTGCCTACTACAAAGGGGGAGATGTTTTCTACCCTTCATTTTGTAACAAAACTACTGTGAAGCAAAGAGTGCAAAAACTCCCCCAAACCATAGAATTACAAGAAAAATTTCTTTGAGGCCACTAAAATAGCTGTGAGAAGATTTAATCTCCAGTTCCTGGCCTAGAGGTTTCTCTTACATAAGATATTTTCTGGATAAAATGCAGAACAATCCAAGGAGTAAAGACCAGACAGCAGAGTAACAGGTCATCATTGAAACTATGTCAACAGCTTCCTAAACATGGGAATCATGAGCCACCTGTCCAAGAGTCATAAGCCATGAGTGGCATTCTCACATTTAAAACACTTAGAACACTAGTTTTGAAGTACAGGCTTGATGAGCACATAGGGGAGTGGATTGAAAACTGGTTGAACAGCTGGGCCCACACAGTGGTGGTTAGGATGTGAAGTCTAGTCCAAGGCCAGTGGCTAGCAGTAGGGGAATCACAGAGGGTCAGTGTTGGGTCTCATCCTGTTCAACATTTTCATTAATAATATGGATGATGGGGCCCTGTACCCTCAGCAAGTTTGCTGATGACACCAGCTGATAGGAGCAGCTGATGAAACACAGGGTGGTGCTGCCATCCAGAGAGACCTTAGCTGTTTGGAGAAATGGGCCAGAAGAAACCTCAGGAAGCTCAACCCAGAGAAGGGCAAAGTCACTTATCTGGGGAGGAACCAGGGTCCAGTACATGCTGGGGGTGAAACAGATGGAAAACAGCTTTGCAGGAAAGGATCTGGGGTCCTGGTGGACATCAAGCTGAACATCAGCCAGCAACATCCCTATGCTGCAAATAAGGCTATTGGTATCCTGGGCTGCATTAGCAGGAATGTTGTCTGCAGTCTGAGGGCAGTGACTCTTCTTCTCCTCTGTTCAGTACTGATAAAGCAAATCCTGGAGTACTGGGTCAGGATCTAGACTCCCCAGACATGAACACATTGGAGGCAGTCTAGCCAAGGACCATGTAGATGAATCATAGAATCATAACTTGGTTTGCATTGGAAGGTCCTCAAAGATCATCTATTTCCAGCCTCTCTGCCAAGAGAGTTTCACTAGACAAGGTTACTCTGAGCTCCATCCACCTTGGCCTTGAACACCTCCAGGGACGGGGCATCCACAACGGCTCTGAGCAACAAGTTCCAGCGCCTCACCACCCTCACAGCAAAGAAATTTTTTGTAATATAATCTAAACCTACTGTTTTTAGTTTGAATCCCATCTCCCTTGTCCTGTCACTCCATGCTTTGCAAAAAGTCCCTTTCTGTCTTGTAGGTTCCCTTTAGGTACTGGTGGGACACAATTAGATCACCACTGAGCCTTCTCTTTTCCATGCTGAACAATCACAATTCTCTCAGCCTTTCCTCGTAGGAGAGATGCTCCATCACTCTAATCATCTTGGTTACCCTTCACTGAACCTGCTCCAACAGGTCAAAACTCTTCCTTTGCTTGATACCCCAGAGCTGAATGCAGTACTCCAGGTAGGATCTCACCAGGGCAGAGTAGAGTGGCTACTTGATGTAAGGACTGAAGCACCTCTCCTGTATGGAAATGCTGGGAGAATAGAAGGCTGAAGAAGAGAGGGCTCTGGGCAATATCATCAATGTATGTAAGTACCTGAAAGGAGGGTGTAAAGAAGATGGAGTCAGGCTCTTTTCAGTGACAGGACAGGACAAAACAGTGGCAGTTCCTCTGAATTCAGACCACATTTATCAGACTGGGTTCTGTAAGGTTGTGGGAGATGTTAGTCTCTGCATAACAGGCTCAGGAAGAACATACAGATGTTGTGAAACTGAGGTCAGTTGAGGTTGCAGACCCTCAGTTCTGTTGTAAAGGGAAATTTAACTGTTGATAGTTAGAGTCTGGCTTGTATTTTTTCCCCCACCCTCTTGGTTAGAGGCACCTATTTTATACAGCAGACAAGTTAAAGAAAATCTGTGCTAAATGGCCTCAAAATCTTGTACCTCTAAAAGCACAGTTGACATTCCTGCAGAAAAGAATGTTCTAGGCTAAGACTTCAGACTTCCTTCCCTCCCAGCCCTTAGCTACTTTAACCATGAGATGATTCAGCCTCTAACCCATTTATTGCCTAAAAAAAACCCTATAGCAAAAGTTTTGTGTTAATCACTGGCAGCAAGTGCTGAGATCTGAATGCTGACAATGCTTTTAAGGGATAGCCTAGCTGCATAGGCATATCATGATGTCTTTGGAGATTTATCTTGGATATGGAAAATAGGATGGTCTGGGAATCTGGGCTGACCCATTTAGGGAATGGAAAAGAATTTGTGATTGAGAGATGCACATAGAGGGATATAAGTGTAGCTCTGTATTCTAAAGCGAATGAGTAAACAGTCAGGAGTATAATAATCTGTAAGGCATTTGATCCCAATAAACCATCTTAATCCTTAGGGCTATTCTGGCAGTAAGAGATAACTGCACAGAAGCAGAAATGTTCTTAGCATAAACCTCACATATCTATGTTTACTGTGTGTATTAGACCATTTCAGACTCTTTTCCCCTCCTTCCCAATACTGATGAGCACTTCATCTAGTCTGCTAGCTCCCTAATTCACTAACAAGAGCCTTTTAACTTGGATTTTTATTATTTCCAGCAAGGGCTAAGACAAAAGGAAAATCAAATTATAGAGAAATGCTTGGGACTGATGCTCCTCTACTGGCTTGCCCTCTGCTTCAATAAAGTTTCACTACAGATTTTGGTTTTAGTTGGTCCTATGCTTTGTGGGAGGATGCATTTCCACATCTCTGCACTTAACAAGCCTCTGAGCTGAATGTTTTTGTGGCTGTCTCCTGGCTGCCGCATTGTCTTCGTTGTTGTCTGCATTGCAGACAAAGGGCTATGGCTCAGAAATGCAGAGGCAATGAAGTGCTAAAAGTTATTTAATTTGTTGTCATGACTGAAAGCTGAATGATATTTATGAAAGGGTGAGAGCAAGAGCACATCCTACCTCCAAAACCGGGTAGTGCCATTGTGGGTTATGTGACCTTATTATGTTCACACCTCTCAGGCAGAGGCAGTAGTTAAAGCAGAGCACAGCTGAGCTGAAGCTGCTTGCCATTCAAGACACAGAGCTGTGAGGGTTTGTTTTTGTTTGGTTGGTTGGTTGGTTTTTTATAATCTTCAAGCCAGTACTTGATCCTCTACTATTGGAGTCCTGGCACTCAAAGACACTTCATCCCTGTCTGGTATTTCATGAACATACAGGCCTTGTCATCAGTGCAGACATGTAGTACCTGCTGCTGCTGGTCTACTGCTAGTGCTCTGCTGGCCTAAACTGTGAGGCAGAAATGAAATGGGGACTATGATTTATAGCTCAGAAATCTTATGAATATGGGTGAAAATTGTTCCATAAGTTTTTCATGGTTCAATTAGTTCACAAAATCTTTCCTGAATAGGTGGGTGAGTGGCCATTAGGTGCCAGGCTTTGACTAAGTTCAAGGTTGTAAGTTGAAGCCAATTTCCATCTCCTCCCCCCCGCCCCGCCCCAGCAAAGGACAATATTGTTCAGGTTAAGGCTTGCCAGCACAAATGTTGCAATGTAATGCCATTGAAATAATACACATTTATTTGTGTTGTGGGATCTTCAAGGTCTGTATCTGGAATTTGAGTTCCCCTCAGTTATGCAAATGACAGTACTGAACATGACAACAAAAACATTATCCTAGCTGGGAACTTAGAGAAGTGGGGCAAAACAACCATTTTGCATCCATATTTCACATTTAGTGATAGCTTTAAATTGCTTTTTTTTAAACATTTCTAGTTCTACTTCATTTGTTTGGCAAGGATTTTAAAGAATCTTAGCTTCAACAAAGGTATATCTGTACAGGTGCCACTGTAAGAATTGATCCTTAGCATATGGTATACATTATGTCATCCTATTGATTGAGAAGTTGAGAAGTAACATATCCTTTAATTTATGTGAGGAAATCCAGGGATGAGACTGCAGCTGGCTTCAGAATTGCACATACTTTCCCTTTACATCTTTTGTTGATGAGTTTGTTCTACATTTCATTAAAGTGCTGCTCCAAGGCTCTCTGAAATCAGTGGTAAAGCACTTCTTGTCTTCAGAGTAGTAAGTGGTCAAGCTGCAATATATCTTAGTGCTAAATAGTAAAGTATTATGTCTGGTATGTTCACCTGGATGTGTAAGGTCCAAGAGCCCATGCTTATGTTAAATGCAATAGTCCCGTTGATGGATTTGGCTTACACATACCCAGATACACTGGATGTGCAGTTTATTTTCTTCCCTTTTGACAAGAAAATGGATCAATGAAAAAGCAATAATATGCAATCAGATATGACACATAGGAATTGTAAATCTACTTGTAGGTCTCTTTCCTTAGAATAAATCTAGACATTACTGTTATTTAAAATGAATCCTGTTTTTGAGGGCCCAGAAACTTCAGGAGAACAGAAAAGCCTTTGAGGTGCTTGATATTTTGCTATACACTCAATCCTTGTGTCAGCAAAGCTTTGAGGGAGCAGAAATAATCCTCAAAAAACTTCCATTGTTACCAAGTCTTTACAGTGCATACCATCGTTATTCTTTATGATCATAATGTGGCTAATATTAAAAAAAAAAATAAATCTGTGAACACCATGAGGTAAAGGACAAAAGAAAAAGTTCAAACTGTTTTAAAAGCAAAACTTGTAGAGATTCAGAGATTTATGGAAACAAAGTGCTCTTTGTTTACTGTAAGGAAGCTTTGCCATCAGCTTCAAAGGAAGTTTTAGTAGATTCTGAATGTTTGTAACATAGTTATGACTCAATTTATCTAGATAACAATATCTTTGTTATCTAAAGTCTTGGCAACATTATGTATTTCAGTGCAGACTGTGAAAGACAACAATCAACTTCAACTCCCACTGACCTGGGAGTTGAAGGGCTGTGGTATGGCATTTAGTCTTACTTCCTATAACTATATGTAATAAAATTGTGTTGTCATTGATGTTATCATAATTTGGATATAAATTAACATTTGTGAGTCAGGGAACAGGGAGAAGTGAATAATCTGATACAGTGGTAGAGATCAAATACTTAGGGAATTCAAATAAACCTACTGGAAGAGTATCCTACATAGAACGAGTAAACTCCAGTTCATAATGCATGTGGAGAAAAGGGCTTGATTCAAGTTACGGAAAGAGTTTTAGCCCTTGCACAGCTCAGCTTGTGCATTCTTGGTTTTGGAAATCAAAATTCCATTCTTCACCTACTGCTTTACTGGGTGCATGGCTGTGCACTGCATGCAGGCCCTGTTTCTCCCTCTTCATTTGCTCTTACAAATAGCCCTTGGAAACTGCTCCTCAGAAGGGGATTCCTCATCACCCTGTGAGTGATCCTTCCATTTATCTCTCTCTCCACTGGACTAAAGCTTGCTGTTACCATCACTTGATAGCAGTAGCAACTTTAAATTACTAGGATAAGCTCTGAGACAGAGACCTGTGAGAACTATCTGCACCAAGGAGGTCACGTGGATAAAATTACTGATGGTTCAGAGCCTTTACTTTTCCCATTTCCACTTTCGTTGCTGTGGTGTGATTCAGTCCTGTTTTGTTGTCCAGTATTTTTAACACTTTATGTAAGTAATCTTGAAATCCACATGATGAGTGAATTTTTTCACAGTGTTCTAAATATATATGTATTTCATTTCCAATGAGTTCGTTTTCCATATGCACCAGCCAAAGCTGTCAGGCATAGTGCCTGGCTTACAAGCTATTGAAGAAAAGTGTGCCTAAGGTTTTCCCAGCTGCTTGCTCAGGATTTTGCTGACCCATGTGGGCATTTGCCTCTTTGTTGTTTTCTGTGAACAAGCAGACAAAAGAGATGCATGGAGTGGTAGATGAAAACTCTTGCTGAATGGCTTTAGGTTGTACTTGATAGCAGGAGTACAGGTTTGTGCTTCTGTTGGGTTTTTACAAGGTATGGAAATGTGCCAATTTCTTTTTTTGGCTGCTTCCACTGGGTTTAAGGAAACAACATGCTCATGCAGCTTCATCCTAGTATGCTGAAATTTCTCTCCAGTAAGTTTACAGCAGATCTGAGCCATCTCTCATTCCCTCATTTTTACTCTAAAGGCAGGTGAGTTATGTAAGCCTCATGTAGGAGAAAGCAAGCAGAATCTTGTCCAAATGCCTACACCATTTGGTACTGCAAAAGCCCAAGCAATTAACACTAGCTAATTAACTTTATCTGACTACCACGGAAATTGCCTCAATTTTTAAAGATGTTTATGTAGTTGATTTCCCCTGTTTCTATAAGAATTAGCCACCTAAATACCTTTAAAAATTAAGCCTTTTTTTCAGCTATATGCAGTCCAACATAATTTCTTGTGTGTGCTCTTTTCCTGTCTCATGCAATCCATGTGCCGAAATTATAAACATCAAATCCCTGCAGACCAACCGTTTACTGAAAAATTACCTTGAGTGGCATTGTATTTGCTGATCTGTGAAAGACAACATGAGCAGGCTCTCCAGAGAAATGGGGTTATCAGGAACGTTTGGGGACAGGCAGAAGATATTGCGCTATGTGCAAGGTGTAATGTCTGAAGAGAAAACAGAGTGTGATAGCTTGCTATGCATAAGGAAGTGTTTTACCAAATCAAATACAAGGTTCTAATTTTCTTTCTTAAATAACCCAACAAATGTTGCTACTGTGGGGACACTAAAGAGTAAGAATTAACCAAGACCTTGCCCCCCAACCTCATTCAGTTATCATGATACCCTGGGTTACAATACTCCTTTACCATCTTTGCAAACATGCTCTCAGAGTTTAGCTAGGGTTCTGTCCAGAGAGCCAAACAGCAGGCAACAGCCTTTTTTTCTTGTGCTAGTACCTCTACTAACCCAAGAAGATCCTATGAGGCTGACAGCTGAAAGGCAAGTCTTATTGCCATTCCAGCTCTTTGTCACCCCTTGCATGTGGGGAGAAAAAGGCAGTGAGTTGTTCTACCAAAAGAGAAACATATTCTAGGGAGCCAGTGCCAACCTTGGCAGCTAGGGGGATGTATGATAAAATAGGAACAGCTGCATGTGACTGTCTGTATGTTCTCATAGGGCACTTCACAGAATTTTGTGATCTTGCACACCCCTTCTAGACTGATAGCATTAAAATCTGCATCTCTATAAAAGTAACATGCTTAGCTTTGGCTCTAAGTGTCAAGTCACATTCATTAATTATAATTTACATGTCTTTGTCTTCTTTGGGAGTAATCACCAGTTTATGATTGAAGATACCTCCGTTATGGAATTGAAACAGAAGGATATTTGTCTTTTAATCATTATTACAAAATTGTCTGATCAATATGTTCTTACTTCTTGGGGAAGAAAAACAGCCTGGCATGGCAGTTGCAGAGAAGACCAGGATCTTTGCCCTCCATTCCAGACCAGAGGCATAGAGAGAAATATCTGGAAAAGGGACCAGCACTGAAGTTGCTTCTCACTAGACCTTTTCTGCAACACCAGGACTGGGAAGGCTATAGCCCATCTGTTCTCAGATCTTCATGCTTGGCTCAGCACTAGTAAAGAACGTCTGCAACTATACAATAAGCAGAGATGTGCTGAACAGTTTTGGAAGAATAGAACTAGGCATCTATGAGAGGGATCTTCAAAAAGTAATACAGTAAGAGGGATGTTATTTACCGGTAGAAAATGCTGGAAAACGGAGCAGCTGCCAAGTCTTGGTCCTTGAAAAGAGCTATATCCCTGGCACAGTGATGTGGTAAGGCAATTGTGTCTGCTCCAGACTTTGCAGATACGACAGTGACTCCAATAAAGAACCATGAAGATGAGTAAGTGATTGGAGCATCTGTTGCACAAAGAGAGGCTGAGAGAGCTGGGACTGCTCAGCCTGGAAAAGACAAGGCTTATGAGGAATCTTACCAATATGTATAAACACCAGAAGGGAGGCTGTAAAGAAGAGAGAGCCAGGGTCTTTTCAGTGGTACCCAGAAAAAGGGTAAATGGAAATGAGAATAAATTAAAAAGTATTAAATTTCATCTAACCACAACAAAAATTGTTTACAATGAGCCTGGTCGCACAGAGCAGAGAGATTGTGGAGTTTACATGTGGAGATATAAAAAATGTAAATAGACATAGTCCTGGGCAATTTGCTGTAGCTGACTGCTTTCGAGTGATACTGCTTGGACTACATGATCTTCAGGGGTCCCTTTCAAGCTCAACAATTCTATGAGTCTGTGAGGAGCCAAAGACACACAATAATCCTAAGCCTTTTAGGCAGCAATGAAACCTTTTTTCTGACATCTTCATTTAGCCTAAGTAATAAAGAGATCATTAGGTGACAGACAAAATGAAAAAAAGTATCAATGTAGCCAGAGGGTTAGGGTAAATCAGGTTGAAATTTCTTGATTCACATAATATTTCATAATGATATGAAGTATAACAGGTTTTCAGAGAAACACTGAGAAAAAACATGTTTTTTCAGAACACCGACTGCATGATGATAAGGGAATTTTCTGCAATATTAGATGAGGCAATTAGTTTCAGACCTAGATGTCCCACATACCAACTGACTGCTCCGGTACTGGGAACATTAGGTACCAGTCATCACCCAGGAATTTAATGATTTTGGGAGGGAAACAAGAGGGGTTTTGATGCTTGTGAGAATCTGAAAGTTTTTAGAATATGATTCACAAAATAACTGAAAAAAGTAAAAGAACCTCACATATATATACACATACATATTCTCACTTATGCAAACATATGAGATAAACAATGTAGAAAAACACAGGGAACACCTGAACAATCATTTTATCATGAGTCTAATTCGGTTGTAAATGAAACCTGTGGAAAACACTGCTCAAAAGACCTGTGGACTCCACCTAGGGGGAAAAAAAAAGGTGAAGTCATCTGTTGAAGAATGAAAGGTCTGTGAAACACTCATTTGGCTGAGCTCCAGATGCCTCTAAAAAGTAAAAAGTCTTGCAGGTAGCTTGGGAAGATGGAATCTGGAAAAAACCCATACTACTACTGTGAACAGAAGTTCTGCATAACTTGTTAAAGCAAGACATGATATTGGCAATTTTCCATGATGGCCAGAATCATAATAGACTATAAGTCCCAGTAGGACAACTAAGGGCAGTCAGTAGCTGTCATTGGGGTTTAGGGACCCTCAGGGCCTACCTGGAAGGAAGTGAACACTCAGACCATCTAGTTTAGGTGCCCAAGTCTGATCCCTAGCATGTAGCACTCAAAGTATGTAAACTATGTTCCTTAGGTAGTATGTGGAAGTGATAGATAAATTCAGAGGACCTAAATTAAATACCCATATAAAATGATGTGAAGGTTTTTCTGCATCAAATTGGCTGTCCAAATTCCAAAAGGATTTGGCTGATGCAGCACATTAAACACAGACTCCCGGCCAAAGAAGAGGAATCCAGAAACCCCTAAACATCATGGGAAGAGCTACACACTTCAAAGGGAGCACAGAAGAAAACAGGCAACACCTACAGAAGGGCATATGTAGTCAATGCCCTAGGTATGCTTTTATCTGAGATGACTGAAACCCATATTCCAGAGATCTATGAGGTGGTGGTAGGGGACAAGGAGTTGGGAGTGGTGTGAGATAGACCCCAGACTCAAGATGAATTTATATCCCTGCAAAGGAGAGAAATAAGATTCATTGTACTAACAGAAGAATGCAAACATGAACGTGATTCTATAATTTGGTGTCTAGACACTCCCATGGGATGGGTGATACTTACATCAGAGACTCTTTTCACCTTTAAAGGTCTGGAATTTCCCTGAAGTCTTTCAGAAATAAAAACTCAGCAACACCCAGGGCTTTGGGAAGAACATTTTATTGCTAAGCATATCTTTAAACAAAATGCAACTAAGAAAAGAAAAAGAATCAAAAAGGGAGAAGAAAAAGAAAAGGAATAAAAGCAATAACATCACAAAAACTCAAATAAAAATTCTTCAGGTTGTCCATAAAGCAACAGGGATATGGTAGAAGCCCACATACAGAAATGCACATGTTCCCAAAAACTGTCCAATAGAAACTTACACAAAAAAAGGAAAGTGTAAATATATTTCCTTTAACTTAAAAAAGGAAAGCAAAAAGGAAAGGAAGAAAGAAAGCAGGAAATCATTTCACAAGACTCCAAGACTCCAAGAACAGCAATCTTTTACAGACATCAAGATATAATCAACTTTATATAGTTTCGGCCAGTTAAGTCATCTAAAATCGTGCTTTCATACCTTTTTAAAACCTGTCTTTTTTTTTCTTTTTAGTATAAAAAATAAAAAAGAAAAAAAGCTCAACCTCACACACACGCACACGCACCACACACACGCACACATACACGCACTGAAAATATTTGTTAACATGAAAGCATCTTCTCTAAATGTTTGAGAAGACTGTTTTTTTGAATTTAAGTTCCCGTGTGCGTGTGTGTATCTGATGACACTTCTTCAGAGTCAAATATTCATGCGACTTATAAACACCAGCAAGAGTAGATTTCTAAACCTAAACAGCTGATTAGTTTTCATCTGCATACAGCAAAAGTGTACATTTCTGCTATTCCAGAGTTCTCAATCCTTCTTGTTTTTTGTTGTTTTTTCTCTCTGTCTCTCTCTCTCCCTCATTTGCTTTGTTGCACATGATAGGCATGGCCGTCAAACCATCTCGCTATTGTTCTGTACAATAAGATAATCCTTTTCACAGTAACTGGGAAAATGTAGAAACCAAACAACCAAATTAAATAAGTTAAATAAAACAAAAGAAATTCCCAATTTAACCATAAAACAGTATATACACCATCAGGGTATTGATATAGAAATTATACTAGCAAAAAAATAGTAGTAAAATATGTAAACAAAATTTCAGATTTTTTTTTTTGACACAGGTAACTGTGACAAAGCTAAAACACACACTTCACATTTTAAGGTTTGCTTTTGTTGTCTGTTTCTTTTTACTCTGTTCTTCAAGAACATTCTCATTCCACATTAAGACCATAACAGAACTTCTGTTCCAGTCGTCCCATCAAACATACCATGATAAATATATCTGTGTGTATATATATATATTATATTATTAAATTAATTTTTCTTTATTATTTTTTGTGTGTCACAGCAGCTTTATTTATTTTCTTTTATATAAAAGAGAAGGAAAAGGGGGAATAGGGCAAATGGAAGGACAGAGATGATCTGAATTGTCAAGCTACAAAATTAAAGTATTACATATGAAAAACAGTTATATGTCAAAAAACCTATGTATTTTGCATTCTTTTACAAGTGTTTAGCTTTTCTGACATTTACTGGCCTTGTCACAAGTTGAACTCCAGTGGTGTCTTTCTGATCTCTTTATGAAACGAATTTATTATTATTTTTTGCATGCATTGCAATGTCACAGAACCAGAACCCAGAGGAAGGCTCCTTTATTTTTGCACAATGTATTCAGCTCAGAATAGTTAATAATTTTTTAAGCATTCTTTTTTGAATCTCCAAATCCTGTTAAATGTACTTTGGCTGTGCTAATGCCTATTAAGTGTTATACTCAAACAAAGCCAATGACTGATCAGAACAGACACAAACTTGTCTACTCTGCAGTTCAATTGCAAATCCTGGAGCCAGATCCAAGGGAACCAGCTTTCCATGAAAATTTTCTTCAGGACCACCCATCAGACACTTTCACTGCATTGTTAGCAAGCAACTTACTGCAAGACCATGAATTCTAGAGACAACACAACCAGATATGCAGAGTAAACACCATGGGTAGCTTTTGAGTTCATATATGGCAATAGTCTGTCTTTATTTATTATGAATTTTTTTTCCGAGATTTCTTCTCAACACATGTCCTGGTTCACCCCCTGCACTATTCCACTCCATTTTTCCCTCCCACACCCAAAAATGACCAAAAGAACCAAACAATAAGTAACCCAAGAAACAAAACAAAACCAAACCAAAAAACCAACAATCTCCAAAATCATTTATTCCCCTCCTCCAATCTCGAAAAATTATATGTATGCTGGACACGGCCAGATCAGTTTGTTCAATATTTCTTTGTTGTTTAATAATGTTTGTATTTTTTTCTTTTTCTTTCTTTTTTTTTTTTTTTTTAAATAAGTAAACAGAGAAATTATCGATACAGTCAGGGATCACGAACATTGTTAAAGACTCACTTGGAGATATGAAACAAGTAAGCCATGAAGTCTTCTACCTTTGCAGAAAGTTCAGCGGAGGAGGAGATTTGGAGATGTCCAAGTTCACTAACAGAGCAGAGCTGTGCGCGCCATCTCCAGAACGCTAAGTGTGCTTTATAATACATTAGGGCAAAGTTTGCTGACTCCAAGCGATGACTGAGACATTAACAGTCACTGCTGAAATTTTTTTCCCAATACTTTTTCCCACAAATGATATCTCCCAATCATCTCGTTCACTGCAATGGTTCTGATATTTCAGTTAAATCTCATTAAGTATTTATATATTTATATATAAATAAGTATTCTTTTTTACACATAATACTCTTTGTCCTTGTTTTTCTGCTTCTTATGGCCGCTCTTTGAGCTCTGCTGCTTCTCCTTCACGAGCGTGCCGTTGCTCTGGGCTGAGTTGCTGATGTAGTTCCGCGTCTCGTCCACCTGATAGGACCCCTCGTCCCTGTTCCTGTACTTGTACATGGCGTACAGGAGGATGAGGATGCAGAGGGCGGCAGCAGCCACAATGCCGACGACCATCCCCGTTGTGCTGCTCGACTCGCGGACCACCTCTGAGGCCCCCGGAACCCGTCTGATTCCCGGCTCCGTGGGGTTTGCTGTGGGCACATTACGGAACATGGGGGAAGTGATTAGCGGGCTCTTCAGCTTTGTGCTGTCTAGCTCATAGGCAGTGGGCAACGGAAGCAAGACTATGTCAGGCTGGGGTTTGAGCTCACGGTTATTCATTTTGCCGGCAGGCAATTTGGGCACCATCCCAGTCGAGGACGAAGCTGTGGAGCGGATCAGCTCAGGGGACAAAGACGTGGTAGTAGTCCTACCAGTTTCGGAGACTTTGTTAGGTCTAAAGTCCTTGGATTCCCACTTGGGTGCGTGTGCTTTGTAGCCACCTTCGAAGATGGAAGTGGAAAGACTCTTATCTGTTACCAAGGAGAAGGTGGTGTAAAAATCTTCATCATCAGTAGGGGGTAGGTTAGAGTCAAAGGTTTCCCCTGAGCCATACCCAGATATCACCAAGCCATCATCATCACAACCATCGCTGCCTTGGTCCGACAAGCAAGGTAACCCCGCCTCAGAGGTCATGGACAGGGAATCTTTGGTGGTCTCAATAATGGTGAGGAGGGGGCGAAAGGTAGGGGGAAGTGTAATGAAAGGTGCACGAGTAGCAATAGGAGGGATATCTAAAGGGTCTTCTACAAGTAGAGGGATAACTAATTCACCTCCTGGGATGGAAAAGAAAAAAAAAAGAAGATTAGTACATTTTAATGACACACTGCACCATTTTCTGTTCACTGACCTCAAGAGCAAAAGAGGATCTGGGCATTATGAAAAGGTATTAGGGATCAGGTTTCTCACCCTGGCTACACTACCAGCATACTTTCCTGGGGGTGCCTCTCATTGTTCCCTCCCACCCTGCTTCAACATAGGTAAAAGTGCATGTTCCATTTCCTACCTATGCTAGGTATGTACAGTGAAATACTCTGAATTGTTGGGGACCCAAAGTTTTTGATTTTTGAAGATACTCTCAAGTGACTCTGGGGTCATCAAGTTTTGGAGTGAACTTTCTTAAGCATTTGGTTGGAAGACTATTTAAAGGTATTATTTTTGAGTTCCCTAGACCAAATTCTCATAGATGTAATTTTTACCACTCATCTTGCCAATTTTAGCTCTTCTGAATCTTTTAATTTAAAATAACAATGTATTTCTTCTGTGCTGTTCTAATCTACTCACCTTCTGTAGTTTAGAAGTACTTTTCTTAAGGCATTTCCCATTCATCCGTTTCTTCTTGATCATTATCTGGCTTTTAAGTTTATGAAAGTGAGGGATGGAATAAGAACCAAGTACTTACTGGGGTCCATGAAGGTACAGAGCTCTACTCAATAGTCATCTGTTTTTACTCTTTCTTTAGCATTCCGTTTGACACTAGGTATGTCCCTTGCATCTTTGGGGGCTACTAGCGCCATACTATCTTTATCTTTGCTTCTTCTTGATACTCTTTTACTACAATTTGATTAAAAATTAAGATAGATTTTATTTTGATTGTTGATATAACTGAACAAGGACTTTGATGAACCAAGTTCCCACGTGAGCCCAGGATTGTACTGAAGAAGTTGTCTTCACACATACTGTTACTTCTTGATAGGCAGAGAATTGTGATCAGTTCTACTTGTTCCTAATATGATGGTTCCCTGCCTACAGAGGACTAAAAACAAGGTGGACTTAATGGCCTACTCTTGAAGTAGAACAACTGTTCCTTGCTACTGTATAAACTGCAACTGAAATGAGAAAATCGGTGTATCATTTCTATGACTTGGATTCTGAGCAGTAACATTGCTACTTTTAGGGTACTAGCCCTGTTTTGTCTATATATTGTAATATGACTGTATCTCTACTTTTGAGTTTATGAGTAATTAACACTCCATTGTTGTATTCTGATGTGGAATTTTATTAACTTATCTCATTCCTTTAGTTCTGATTACATAATCTTTTGCTGATGTACTGGTTGTCAACACTTTTTTAGAGTGAGCCATATTGCTTTAGAAAGTTTGTGTATAAATTGCCCCTTGGGTAATTTTTCTTGGGCTAGCCACTTAAGTAAGCATTGAAGAGTGCAGCTGACATCAGGAGAGTCATCTAGATCTGTTCAAAGGAATGTAACTCAGTAAGAAGTACTTCTAATGCATGGAAAATTTTAATTTATACTCACTATTGCTTAAGGAAGGATATGTAAAAGGAATTATAGCTTCTAAATAAATAATTCTGGGGTTTAATTATGTATTAATAACTGCTAATGAACAGTTTGGCATTGTTACAGTGCTGAATGGCATTAGGGTCAGAATTCTGCTCTCTCAAATCTACCCTATATATTACATGCACTTGTTTCTCATTGAATTCTGCCAGTAATGTCCATGGAAGTTCTATAAGGAATAAGGTATGACATCAAAATTCCTTCTAAAGGTATTTGGAGAGAAATATATCTGAACAAATTACATAATGAAGCTAGCAATATACTGAAAAAGGTACTTAACAGTTTGATTAAATCTGGGTAGCTGCACTAACAATATGGCTTATTCTTTTTCTTAATCAGAAACTAAGTGGTGACACAGTTTAATCAATTGAAAAAGGTCAGAATTATTTCAGAGGTACCAGGAGAGAAATTAGGCCAAAATAAGAAATGTGGTACTTTGCATACTTTCATGCAAAATTCATTATAAGTTAAGATACAAAGGGCCAATTCGAACATATTTAGTTTTCTGAATTCCCTCATTATCCTCATATACCTCTTTTGTTACTGGTTGGAGAAGGAAGAAATAAGTTTCAATCTCTGCAGACTGCATGTTTTCAAAAAAAAATTATGTTAAAAAGCAGAAAGCGTAGTCTGCCAAATGGCTACACGGCATTTTGTGCTCATGCATCTGAGCTGTTTTCTGAGCAATGTAGAAACTAGAGCATGTAATATGATTTATATATGTCCAGAAGCCCTATGCGTGGCTTGAGTAGAGCATCTATAATCTATGCAAACAGGTGGGCTCAGGATGAACTTGGAGTATGCCTCAGGGGGAAAGATCATCTGTGAGCCTGGTTAAAAAAAAAAAAAAAGAGTAAAAATAACAGTATTTAAGTAAGGATTGCATTAAATTGCATGAGTCAGGAATTTAAGTTCCAGAAAATCAGGGGTAGATAGTGTTCCTTTAAAAAATTTTTTAAGATCAGTGTTTTGCTGTTAAATAGCAGTATTCATCTGTGATTTTCAGTCACCATCTGTGACACTCAATTGGGAAAAAAATCAGTTTGGCAGCTTTTAATTGCTCATCTAGAGCTTTGAAGTGCCTTTGTTCTTAAAAGCTATTATACTGGCACAGAGCATCAAAATGTAGTTGATCTGCCACACTCTGGGGCAATATTTTGGGCAGTTGTCTTTCAAAGAGAAATTATTTTGGTCCTATTAATAATTAATTCTCTGGAAGGAATCAGACATATCTTACATTTAATATGAAGACTTTCCTTTTGCCCCAATAACCCTTGCGTTTAAAACTAGGTCATAGTTCTATAGTTTTTCTATAGTTTTTGTTGCTGTTGAGGACTTGAGCTAATGATTGAGACTATTGCAACTAATAAACAATCATGGTCTTCTTGAAATACTAAGCAAAGTTGATAACATTGCTACTTTAAGTGGGATTTTACAAAAATGATGGAGAAAATTCCAGCAAGTCTCTTGGACGGAAGAGAATTGGACAGAATCAAGGGTTTTAAGAAGTTTTCATCTCACAATATATGTGAGAAGAGAAATAACTTTTGTACCAGGAAGACCAGATTAACTTTGATACAATTATTTAATCTCACCAATAATTTTTATTTCAAATTGTCCAATCATCCATACTATGGTTACCCACATACTAAAGAAATAAAGAGGCTGTTTAAGGTCTTTCATTAGGAATCACTTCTCCATCAAGGAGTAAATTTGTTACATATACTTTTGGGGAATATCATGAAGAAGGCTGCAAGGGTGGTAAGAATGTTTTGATTTTATATTTTTTTTTCTCTCCCTCTAACAGAAGAATCTATGAAACTGAAAAAAAGCTGTGTGAAAGTAAGTCAGAAAAAGCACCTTAGGTATCAGATCTGGCTTCTCTTTTACTGCTATGTTAGGCATCTATGCAAAACTCAGAAATTTTGCAGACTTGAAGTTGTAGGTCTAACAGGATGCAAGCACAATGAATACTTCTTGGGGTATGGGATTTATAGAGGAATAAAAACATCCTTTAATATGGCACAATAAAAATGCCACTCAGTTTAAAAGAAATGTGTTATTTAAGGATAACAGCGAACGTAAATTCTGAAAACTTCCCAGAAAAGTGTGAGAAATATGATCACCAATATCTATTGAGGGGAGCAAGTGCAGACTTTCATATCATGCCTGCAAACAACTCTGTTACTGGTACTACAATTCTACTTGTAAGAGACACGAGGGGGAGTTTGATGACAAGTAGCTTATGAGTATGTATGTAGGGGGAACCATCTTTTATAAAAGGACAGCTGAGGGAGCTGGAAGCTTCCTGGAGCCAGTGGTCCTTTGATGGAGAAGTGGTGCCTTTTGCCCAGGGCCCAAGCTGGTTTTGAAGGTAAGCACTGAAAGATTTAAAAGACAAAACACCTCTCGGTTGTCAAGAATAGCTTATGAAGGATTTGAATCCTGAACAGTTTGCTGTGGAAGGCAAATGTTTTAAAGATTTAGATTTCTATAAAAGCTAAAGAGAAGTTCCCAAAAAACCTCACATGACAATCTGGAAAGGGAAATACATGTGAGACAGGTTTTATGTTTGTCAAGTTTTTATTTTCTCACAATCTCTACCATTTTTTTCAGCTGCAAAATTAATGCTTTACAGCCTTGAATAAAACTCAGAGGTTCAATTTCTAAATTGTTCTGTGCTTATGAAAAAAAAAAAAGGCAAGGCTGCCACACAGTTTGGGCCATGGCTTCCAAAAAAATATTCATGTGAGATTTAGATTCTATTTGTGGATTATATGGGCTGTTTCCTGACAGTTAGAGGTTTCTTTCCCCATTTTTTTCTGTTGGCACTTAAGCACCAGTTAACAGTGTTCACCTGTATGTTGCAAGTTTAGGATTACTTTAGCAATCCAAATATTTCACAAGGATTTTCCAGATTTATTTTTCACCTCTTCTGTGCTTTCTCTCCTAAGCAGGGAATGGATGTTTCTGAATGGAAATATGTTTTTTTAAAAAGCTTCTCTTGACAACACAATGCCAAAGAAACAGATAAAATGGTTTCCTCTGCAGTGATATAGATGCAAAACTAGTTTGCCCATCAACAGTACAGCTGAGGGAAAAAAGCCCAACCAAAACAAAACAAAAAAAAAAAACAATAAAAAACTGAACATCAAACTGGAAGAACCACTGACAGAATGAAAGCCTGTGAGGTGGGAAATCTTATACCAAGTAGCCCATCGCTTTGCTTGGCCTTCTCATTCCACAAAGTGTGCATGTATTAATTAAAATCGGCCTTTTAATCTAGCATATATACTACTTTCATGGACTTGTGTTTTTCTTTAAACTACCAAGAGTACTGGGGATATAAAGGTCTGCTTTAGCCTTGGAGCTGCCCTGCTTTTTGCTTTATGAGAGTATTTATAGATATATAATTCATACTTCTGGAGCTGATCTCCAGTAAGAATTCTCTACCAGTGAAAAAGACAGAGTGTTAAAAATTTAATGGAAGCCTTATGAACGGTGAGGATGTTGTGGGCAAGTCATGAATGCAGAGGGCATCAAAAAAATACGATAAAGAAAACAACATGAAAAACTGTAGCAGCTGCTGGTTTTCTTCTTTAGAGCCACAATTACTTCATTGCAGTCTCAGGCGTCAGACTGGTACAGGACAAAAGGCACAGAAAAAGGAAGCCTGAAAGATTCATCTTCTCCTGATTATGATAAGAAAGACACCTTATCATCTCTCTGTTTTCCAGCTGTGATTGAAGAGCTTTTAAATGCCATCCATAAAGGCTGCACAACTTATCCATTTCTGCAGGCACTTGAAATTCTGCATCCAAAGTTTGCAATTTTGATTTTATTCTTATGATGTTCTTCTGAAGTTTGGATCCATATTCAGTATGAAATACTTGCCACAGAAGTAATTCCTTACCTTTTCCCCCCTCTGTGTCAACAAAATAATTCCTTATTAAAAGACTGAGTTCATAAATTTCGGTCTAATGGTATTTAGTTAATTCTCCTTTGAGTCCTCTGAGGATAAAAAGGGGAAATTATTCAGCATATAGTCTCTGATTCACAGGAAAATGATGCTAAAACCTAGTAGATTAACATTCTTAATATTTTCTACTCTTGCAGTCTGATTTAATTGCAAATGACAGAGAGTAATATATAGAGAAATGTAATTTCCACAACAGAATACTGCAACTTTTTATCTTGACTATCCCCTTTTCCTTTCAGAAACTATATTGTCCTCAAAGTGATTAGATAAAACTAGATTCTGGTGGAGTTGGCTGGAAAGCATTTCCTAAGCCTCTCCCCAGCTGTATTAAAAGATATTAGTTAACGCAGTGTTTCCCAATAGAAGGTTCATGAGCAACAGGATGGTACAGAGTTTGAGAAGTCATGAATCCCAAGTTAAGGCTGAGCTGTGTTTCATTGCTGTAAGTTTTTGGTCACCTTTGTGGAGTTTCAGTGAAACAGATATTATTATCCTCCAGAGAGGACCTACAAGCCAGATTCTAGAGCAAAAACAGGTATTTTGTTCCCCAGACACTGAGCTGCTCTGAACCAATTGAAACATGTCCTCTTCTATCTCTCACCATTATTTTAAACTTGTAAGATTACCTGGTGACAGTTTCCTACTCAGCATAATTATTTGTGCTGTTTTCAGCATCTGTTGTCGAAGGATCTTGACAATTGAACCTAAGATACCCGCTGAACCTAAGATACCCACCGAGCATAGCACTACTATACAGAAATGGTGAAAACATAAGTGCTTATAAGGAAGCACAGCTTTTTCTTACTTGGTCCTTCCTGCTTTTTGAAGAAACTAATGCAAATCTCTTGTGTAACAAGGATGTTTTAGAGGTTCAGGATGTGTGTGCCAAATGCATCATTTCTGGATGATGTTAGCAAGTCTGAAACCAGTCATAACATGCCGGGTGCATTTATCTGGTAAGAGTACACTTGAGAGTATCATTTAGACTGGACATCAGGCACATAACCAGCCATGTTATAAAACTGATAGAAATAAACCGTTTCATGGGAATAAAGGATGAATGATGTAGACCTGCATTAGGAAAATCCTGAGAATTACCAAAAGCTAAAGAAGTCCCATAATTTTTCACTTGACATGAAGCTTACACCACCAGGCTACATAAAATTTAACTAGCATGAGAGAAAGTAGCATTACTGGTGATTTGTGTGGGGAAAGGGGAAAGAAAGCTTCTAGAAAGGGATCAAGAAAGAATAGGAGTAAACTACCTCAGACTCCTTCACCCCCTCCTATGCACAATACAATATGGCAATCAACAATACACAAATGCACGTAACATAAAGGCAAATACAAACTGATTAAAAAATAAATAAACTTATATATTTTTCCTAGAACAAAACCATACACTAGAAAACAAAAAAGCCACAGCAACAAGGTCAAAAAAAGGAAAAACAGAACAAGTAATTCACTTAATCAGCAAAAGAAAGAATAAAACCTACAAGAACTGAAAAAAATGATGAAAATCAAAAACATTATTTCTTTTTAAAAAAAGTAATCAAAAATACATAAAAATATTTATAAAGCATACCACATTGATTTCATAACAGTCAACTTACATCAACAAATTGCCCGCATGTTTTTTGGCATGAAAGGAAAAATTTACAAAAGAAAGTTGTGTAAGAATGCTCTTGGACAAGTAGCATTGCCACATTCTTGTAACTTGCTTTTTTCGTTGTTGTTTCTTAAAAACTTTTTTAGCAAAATGTTTATTATTTCTTTTTAAATATATTTGTTTTACAACAAAGGGCGATACAGGGAGGCAACAACACATACATCCACACCACATAACATGAAAAGAAAAAAATCTTGCACCTTAACAAATTTGAACTTGTTTTTTTTCCGCTGTTTTTTGGTTGTACTTTTTTATCTTATGTAAAGTTGTTAGCATATTGCAGTTGAAAAATTCTGTACAACTTATAGAATTTACTTTTGCTTTGCATATCTACGCATATAATGTTTTTTGAAAAGCAAAGTTTGTTGCTTTTTTGCCTTTTTGGTCAATTTGATATATATTTTTTTAAACATTTTCTTTTTTTCTATAATTTTTGTGTGTGTGTGTTTTAAGGAATGGATGACTGCACATAAAATTTGAACAATGCTATAGAAAGGAGTGGTGGAGGGGAACTTATGGGAAGAAAAAATGCCTAGGGTGGATGGAGTGGGAGTGTAAAAATCTATGAGTGTACTACACAGGAGATGAAGATGATGGGAGTGAATGTGTAAGTCAGTTGCCATGTCCATGTAAGGGCGGTACGGAGTGATCTAGCAGCATTAGAGCTTCTGGCTGTAAGGAAGGGATGGGCAATATACAAAAACAAATGAGCATATTCATGCCCATCAACAAAAAGAAAGAACAGAACTCTAACATTGACAATCTCACAAACCCTAAGCTGCAACTTCTTCAACATGCAAGTTACAAAAAAATTAATAATTATAGTATTAATATTTACATTTTCATTAAAGGTTCTCAAATTATAAAAACAGTTAAGACTTTTCCCTACTAAAAATAGCAGTAAAAATACATAAACTAATAATAATAATAATAGTAGTAATAATAATAATAATAACCAGAGAGTAAAACAAAAAAAACAAGGAAACTAGTTTTATGCATTGGAATTAGAACAACTTCATCTGTAGCTACCCACAGCCTTCTTCTTCTAAGAATCATTTTTTCTGAAGTCCATCAAATTGACATCAGTATTCTCAGTAATTTGAGACAATCATTTCTTGAGCACATCAAATGAATGTTTTGAATATAATGATTGTGTTGGCACCCCCCCTTCCCCACTGTCAAATTAAACTGCTTGTATATTCAGATTCTCTGGAGAATCTCAAAAATACAGCTGTAGGATTCTGCCAGTGAAGTAGTTCCTTATTTAAAGACGGAAATAGAGGGAAAAATTGCAGAAAACAATTCATAACTCTTTTGTTTTGTTTGTTGGTTTTTTTTTTCATTATTAGATTGGAACAAAGCAAATCTAAGATAGAAATTCAACCATTGAAAAGAAATACATCAAAATATAACTATGTAGAGATATACTAAAAAAAAAAGCAAAAAAATGAAAAAGAGCACTTTGTTCCCAGGAAGAAGGGAGATAAGAACAATTGTGGGGGGTTGAAATTTTATTTTTAAAGTAAAAATTGTTCCACACACTTCCGAAGATGAACAAACCAGATGCACACATTGAAAGGAACAGACAAAGCAGTCCAGGGACACTTTCATAATCTGGATTTTTTTTCTTTCTGTCCCACTCCCTTTTAAATTTGTTTTGAATTGTTGGCCAAAAATCCCACCACCCTTTAGTGTTGCTTTTTTTTTTAATAGATCTTTTTTATCACTTATTTTTAAAATAAACATGGAGGAAAAAAAAGGACGTGCAGTCTGGATGTACGTCATAAATAGACATAGAAAAAGATAGAAGAAATTGGCTGAGATCGACAAATGGGTTATATAATAGCTTAATTTTACTGTAGGATGTTAATAATAATGCATGCTTAAAGTAAGTTGCATTTAGGGAAAGTAGAAAAACAGAACAGCAAGCAAGGACTTGGGGGGTGGGCGGGCAGAGGGGAAGGGGTGGGCAGGGGGTGTAGCATCCATGCCTCTCCAGAAAGGGCAAAGCACATTCCAGCGGGTTTTCCACATTTCTGGGAAAGGTCAGAAGGGGAAAAGGGTGAGGAGAAATCATAAGCTATGCTAGGACACACTCTTCACCCTGATGATGACCGTCTATTTGAATAAACCACTCAAAACGCCAGATTCCATCCCTTGTTCTGACTCCAGCTTTCCAAGGCATTCCTGAAGTGAGTGGCATTTCTTTTTCTGCCTAGTGGCAGAAAATGCTGCCACTGACAGCATTAGGATGGAGACTACTTTCTCCTATGCTACAAAAGCCTTTAAAGTTCAAGAAAATATTATTAATCAGTTTTATCTGAGTCTTTATTAAAACTGGATTCCAAATACTCTATGTTCTGCAGGGGTCCTCAGCTTCTTCTGAATTCAGAGAATCACAGAATATTCTGAGTTGGAAGGGACCCACAAGGATCATCAAGTTCACCTCTTAAGTGAATGGCCCATACAGGGATTAAATCCACAACCTTGGTGTTACTAGTACTATGCTCTAACCAACTGAGCTAATATTTAATGACACATATGTCCATATTTTTCTTGTATAAAGTTTATCATCCTGACATCAGAGTCCTTCCAAGAAGGAATTCAGGACCCCAGCAAAACAACCTCTTTTGACTGATGTTTTAGAAGACAGCAAAGGTTACATATAAAGCTTTGGACCCTGCCTATGATGCATCTCTTCAGGAGATGGGAAAATCAGGCCGTAAGCACTGCATGTACTTTATCTTTCCATCAGGAATGCCAGCAAGATAATTTCATAAGCCATCATAAAGGCCATGATATCACCAAAGCGTGGAAGTGGGGGCTATCTTGAGATTGAATTTCTGGGAAGAATGGGGCTATCCTCTTTGTAGATGTGGCTTAGGGGTACTTTTGTATAAATACAATAAGAAACAGGTAGGATGTTTTGGTACTTATTAACATGAGGAACATTAGCATCTCTAAAGTCACTGAGAGATCAGTATTAGTTCTGGGGAATGTTAAATAAGCATAAACCCCACAAAAATTAAATAGCCCAATTTACTTTTAGATCATTACTGAAGTGTCCAGTTCTGAGAGAAGTTATATGAGAACGCCTGCTTCAGAAGTGATGAGGTTGCACTGACTAGCAGCACAGTGCAGCTGTAGCTGGAATGTACCATGCCTTTTCTGGGAGACTACACTGGACCTATCTCCTACATCTCTTTGGGAAACATGTTAGGAAGGGAAGAGGTCAAACCAAAGAAGAGGAAACCTGGTCAAGGTTATCTCAGGGACAGAACATGCAGGTTACAGGAAGAAAAATGTTGGTCTACATAGGAATTTTCAGGGATTCATTTGTAGATCAGAAAAAAAATGGTTAGAATAGGAAAAAAAATCACAGAAGTGACACCTTTTCAGACCTCAGAGGAGATTTTTATTTTGGGAGGTTACAAGGCTAGTGTCCCTGGACATCACTCCCTACCAGGATTCTGAGCCTCTGGTTTAATTGTACTTAGGGAGTTTCACAAAGAGGCATTTAAGCTTTGAATTTTAATCAGCATTTGTCATGACTTGCAGCTAGGTTTTCAGAGTAGTGAAATATCTCCCTTCAGCACATTAGAACTGAGTGCCTTCCCTTTGATGCGAAACAGACTGTAAGGCATGAGTCTGGATGCCAACTGTGCAGTCTGTGTCAGGCCACTCCAGAAAATACTTATGTCCTATTTGACGATAAATGCCTAAATCATTGCATGGGGGTCTGGAAAAGCCTTTTACTGCCTGAAAGATCAAAAGAGCTAAAGAACCACAGCTGGAGCCAGAGACACCTAAGGAGATGACAAGATTTTGTAAAAGAAATCTTGAAGTTAGACTTACAAGAGGATTTGAAGGGTGCTAAGCAATTTTTTCTTTACTTGATCAATATAGAGGTGTTTGAATAGAAGCAGAGTTCTTTTGAAAATCTTGGTCCAGCAGGCTGGGAGAACCTCAATTTTTAAAAAAAGTTCTAGCTGTTAATAGTCAAAACTAGATGTCCTAATTTGAAAATTGTATCCTAAATGCTTCCACATGAAGCTACAAGACAGTATTTTATTACTTAACATTTAGCAAATTATTCCTCAGAAAAACAAATATTAAAAAGCATAACCATTGCAGCTTTATTTTATTTTCAAAACCTTAAAGTAGATTGAAGGACTGGGAGTAGAAGCATCTGTACTATCAAGGCTTAGAAGCTTCTTTTTTGAAGGATTGAGTCAAGATAGCCAACTTTTTTTGAATTAAAAAATCCATGTATTAAAAGGGAAACATTTTCAGAAAAAGTTGAGTGGCTTTAATTACAAAGTTGTATTTTGCCATTTTTTTGTTTTGTAAACTAGGATCTAAGGCTGCACTACTGTACCCAGGATCATGCTAGCCTCAGGAACTTCTATGTCTTTTACCATTCTAGTCATAAAATCATAGAATCACAGAATATTGGAAGGGAACCACCAGGATCATCAAAGTCCAACTGCTGGCCCTGCACAGGACAAACCTGAGAATCACACCATGTGACTGAGAGCATTGTCCAATGCTTCTTGAACTCTGGCAGCCTTAGTGCTGAGACCACTTCCCTGGGGAGCCTGTTCAGTGCCCAACCACCTGCTGGGTGAAGAACCTTTTCCTAATATGCAACCTAAACCTCTCCTGACAGCTTCATGTCCTCAGGCTCCATCAAGCTTACTGTTTCCCTCTTCCCTAACACACTGAACCCCACATTATTTGAGTTCTGTGCACTGCAACACAACTCTTATCAATATATCTCATTATTAAGCAGCTTTAGCAGCTGCTTCTCCTGACCTAGTTGTCCAGCCATACTACTGATATACTTCAAAAGTCCAGGATTCCCTGTTGGCCTAATCATGCACTCCCCCTTATTTGGAATATGTTTCTGTTTTTTATGTGCCATAATTG
The DNA here is from genome assembly GCA_013396755.1 of Sclerurus mexicanus. Taxonomy (NCBI): domain Eukaryota; kingdom Metazoa; phylum Chordata; class Aves; order Passeriformes; family Furnariidae; genus Sclerurus; species Sclerurus mexicanus. The sequence continues at coordinate 354,746 of VWZF01003291.1, forward strand.
CAAAACAAGGATTAGGCCAGGAAATCACTACTTTTTAAATGTTTTGTACTTTGACCTAATTAGAGTTGGACCCAGTCCTAAGATTTTCAGTGCTAAAAGGGAGCATAATATTTCACCACTGCATAATCTTGGTTCCCAAACTGCTGTTACTTTTTGAAGTTTACTTTATATCAGGCAGCAGCAGCAGCAGCATCCTTTCAGGGTCATTTAAAGCCATATTCATTGGGCAATGATATATATTTCTAAGCAGCTGATACTACCAAAATACCAGTGAAAAGAAAGTATTCATTTTTCTGTAAAATTTTTCCCTACAAAATAGAGAAATAGGTACTTTTAGCTATGCATCTGCTTCTAGCTTCAAGATGTGTTGGCAGCATTTCCTCCTCTGGCTAAAATACTTGGTAGCAAAAATATATGCTAACTAGATACAGAGGAAAAAAAGCCCCCCAACAATCTCCAATTCAGGCATAAGTCTGCACATCAAGGAAGAGAAGAATTTTGCCAACTTCAAATGTTTTCACTGTAAAATAAATGCATACACAAACACAGACTAAGAGACTTTGTTCTCTCCTTCCCCCTAAAATTGGTTAAGTACATTGTACAGCTGTTTGAAAGTTAGTGAATTGACCTCTTCCTATTATAAACACTAGAAATGCTGGATCCAGCAAGAAACCCTTCTAAGAACTGTAGATGCAGCATGTCTTTTCTGACTGTCCACAGCTCAGTCATTATTTGGCATATGGAGAAAAGGGGAGAAAATGAGGAGAAAAGGGGTGACGCTGTTCTACAGGATGAAATCCCAAGGCAGGGTGAGGCACTCTGATAGGAATCTGAGAAACGGGATTTTTACATGGTTTTTTCTGCTTGCCCTAGCTCCCAAAACAACCTGTTCATTCTTGCATGTTTTTAACCTTTCTTAGAGTAATATTTTTCAGACATCCAGACAAATTAATGCTTAGCACACCACAAATAACAAATAGCTTATACAGTAATAGAAATAAAAACTAATTTTCAAAGCAAACCTTCATCCCTACCCCCAACTCAGAATAAAAATCTGTTCCTGTGATTCCCATCATCTATCCACATTAATTTAAACTGCAAGAGAAGTGTATTGAATTAGCTGGTCCACTACAAAACACAGAGAGATAGAAAGAGCCTACGGAGATAAATTAGTTATATCCTTTCCCTTGCACCAGCTGTTTGCACTGGCAAAAAGCTCTCTCATTCTAAGCCCATGGGCACATCTGAAGCTCAGAAATAAAAAAAGCAATCTATAGTAAGACCATCTACATGAGCACAACTGACAAAGTCCCATATGACATTCTGCTTGGGTTTGTGTGCAAGAGTTAATTAATGGGGCTTCTTTATAGAAATGAGCTAGAAAACTATCATCAAATATGAAAGCACATCTACAGCTATCGAAGCTAAGGAAATCATAGGGCTAAACTACGACAGCTCTCCGAAGTAAAGAATTTTTCAGGTGTTTGCCATAAGCTTATTATCTTTTCACAGTCCTCAAATCAAAGAGTATTTGATGCTTCCAGTGTTAAGCGGCCCATCTAATATCGCTGGCCTGAAAGCATCCTTCCCATGCATCTCTACTCAACTGTATCTTTCTCCCATGAGAAAGATCTGATGTGTATTTTTGAAAGACTGAAGACTGATATTTGTAGTCAGCCCAGCTAAGGCTATTTTTTTTTTTTTTTATGTAAAGCCAAATTTATTTAATCCTAAAAGTCAGTTACATGGAAAGAAGTCTTTCTGAATCCTGAGGGATTTTGCAACCACAAACCAGATCCTCATACTGACAAACTCAGTAGCAAAGCATCATCCAATAATTTGAGTGGGAGCAGGAATAGTTTACTGTCTTTGGTCTAAACCCATATAGTAAAAATTTTCTGCATATTTATCATATACTGAAATGTGCATGATTTTCTGCTAATCTGCAAACATAAAGCATTGTCTCCTCCTTTCTTCAGTATACAGCTGTGAAGCAGACAGGTAAAAATACATGTCATCAGTCTGTCTGTATGCTAGTAAATACTTCATAACTACCACATACCTTCTTGTTAGTTGTATCCCAAGAAATCACATGCTGTTAGACAGGTTGGATCAATAGGATAAGATGAACTGTATGAGGTTCAACAAGACTAAGTTCTGGGTTCTGCACTTGGGTCACAACAACCCATGAAATGCTACAGGCTTGTGGAAGAATGACTGGAAAGCTGCCCAGCAGAAAAGGACAGCTGGATGAACATAAGCTAGCAGTCTGTCCAGGTGGCCAAGAAACCTAATGGCACCCTGGCCTGGATCAGCAACAGTGTGGCCAGCAGGACTAGAGCAGTGATCATCCCTCTATACTCAACGCTGGTGAGGCCACATCTCGAGTACTGTGTTCACTTTTGGGGTCTCTCTCTCACTACATTGAGCTGCTGCAGCATGTCCAGAGAAGGGCAACAAAGCTGGGCAAGGGTCTAGAGAGTAAGTCATATGAGGAGAGGCTGAGGCTGTTTAGCCTGGAGAAGAGGCTCAGGGGAGATCTTACCTCTCTCTACAACTCCCCGAAAGGAGGTTGTGAATTTCAGAAGTAGACAGGACTCATTTTCAGTGCAATATTTTCAATCATTTGGATACTGCTTATAATGTTATTTTCCTTATGCTACAAGAAGTCTTTGGGAGTCTAAAATTGAGTCCTGGGACTCCAGGAATTCAGTATCCTCCTCAGCCAAGAACAAGCCAAAATATTCCTCAGAGTTAATATGAGGGTTGTTTCACAGTCATCCTAAAAGGCTAAGCCAAGTTCCCCATCAGCAAGATGAGCTGAATTTGGATAATATACTAAGGCTTTAATAACCAGTAACATGTAGAGGAAAACTGTTACGTAAGAGACTGTTAGTGATGAGAAGTTCACTACTAAGTAGACTGCTGATTACCATTGGGAAGTGGTAGAAAATCCTAGGTAGAAACCCTGATAATGAGTAAACAAAAATACAACCAAAACTCTTCCTCTGGAAAGAAAAAAATGGAATGCCATCCTTCTGAGCAGTGTGTTAGGTGTTGTTCTCTCACACCAGTTCAGAGGATGTGAGATGCTCTTTCCTTTTGATATTAATAATGTTTAAACACAATAGAATCCCCTTGAGACCTCAAGCAGAGGTGTTTGGAGACAGAATGGCAAATTACTATTAATCTCTGCTTTGACGTCAATTCTCCTACTAGGCAGCACTTGTACCTGCATCAGACATACAATAGAGCCAACAAACATGAGCTATCTATCTCTGAAGCACTGCAGGGCAGCCCTTTGTAAAGGAACTTTCTACATGTGAGCTAGTGCCGTTTATCATTTGGAAAAGACAAGAGGGGATAGTGCTGTGATTCAGGCATTTGGGGATGGATTTTGGCAGGATTTCTTTGTTTTTACAGGCAAGTTTAATACTGGCCATGAAGTGCAGAAGCAGAAAGGGAGGGTGCCGGTTTTGCAAATTTCCTTCTGAAAGTTCAGGATTACAGCAGTGAAAGGCTGCTGCAGGCAAGTTTGAATCCTCTTTTTCAACATAGTGAATGACTGGAATAAACTCTACTGTGATTCAGAAGCCAGTGCTTTAAGCTGTTTATCAGAGGTTGCATTATAGCAAAAAAGTGGCTGGGAAGGGTATTTACTCTGCTTTCATAAAAGATTGGATTAGAAGAGAAACAGATCTCATTCCAAAAGTTAACTTACTTTAATATTGATACTATTAATATCTGGGGCCCTCAACATAAGAAGGTCATGGACCTGCTGAAGCAAGTCCAGAGGACAGCCACCAAGCTGAGGGCTGGAACATCTCTCCTATGAAGACAGGCCGAGAGAGGTGGGGCTGTTCAGCCTGGAGAAGAGAAGGCTCTGGAGGGATCCTACAGCAGTGTTCCTGTACTTGAAGGGAGCCTACAAGAAAGCTGGAGGGGGACTTTTTACAAGGGCACGTAGTGAAAGGACAAGGGCTTTGAACGGAAACAAGGTATGTTTAGATTAGATATTAGGAAGAAATTCTTTACTATGAGGGTGGTGAGGCACTGGAACAAGTTTCCTGGAGAAGTTACAGATGCTCCATCCTTGGAAGAATTCAAGGCCAAGTTGGATGGAGCCCTGAGCAACCTGCTCTACTAGAAGGTGTGCCTTGCCCATGGTGAGGGGGTTGGAACTAGATGATCTTTGGGGTCCCTCCCAAATCAACCTATTCTGATTCTATAATGATGATACTCGTATCCATTTCAGAATGACAGGTAAGGATAGTATACCTATGAATAAAGTTGAGGAGGTGGACATCAGAATTCTTCAGGCCCATACAGACTTTAAGAACTTTTTCAACAAAAATTCAGGATGACTACTTTCTGCTATTGATTAATTCTGCTTAAAGTGGCTTTGGCATTCTTTCTCCTTTACCTTCACACCATGATAATTTATATCCCACTATCCTGAATGTTTGATTGTTTTCTTTGTTAAAGAATTTGGAGAACTACCTTTCAAACCGTAGCGGTTTGTTTCATGGTTTTGGGCTTTTTTTTAAGCCCACAGTTAATATTTAGAGACCAGGGCAGGTCAGATTTCTGTAGAATCACTATTTAAAGAGATATATAGTCATACACATGAATATATTTCCCATAATATTGCTTACTGTATTACCTGAAGTATTTACATTTAAATTTTAGGGTAATTGTTAGAAAATCAACTAAAAGATGACTTTGCACAGCTATTAACAATCATGTCTGAGCTTCGTGGTGTATTAATTCACTGGAGCATAACAATCATGAATACCTGTGAAATGAAAGTTAACTGCACATCAAGTCTAATAGGATGGAAAGTTAATTAAAAGAAGCTAAAAAAAATCTTATCGTATTAGGCTTTCCTCTGCTATGAAGTAAGACGTTATATGGTTAGATTTTGATAGGAAAGTCTATTACTTTCTCATAGTCTCTAATTTCCTTTATCTGTATGGGCCACAAAATTTTCTCATGAAGAATTATTTTTCTGATGAATTAATTATTTCTAACCATATTTTTATTCTAATTGATGGACTTAAGCACAATAAAAAAAAAGGATGGAAATAGAAATATTATGTTAATAGAACAAACACTTTATATGGGCAATTCTGCTGTTGGCAAAACTTGCAGCTTTGAACCTTGTGAATGAAATAAAAAGGTGTTCAAATTTGAACCTTAGTGCCCTGCAATCTACTGACTTATTAGGGTATTAATGGCCAGCATTGTTTGGAAATTCTAAGAAACATTACACCCTCAGAAGGTTCACTACAAACACTTGAGCTCATCTAGGTCCTTCCATGCCTTTTGCAAAAGCCACTAAACAGGAATAGGCACATGGATCAAGATTATTCTGGAGAAGAACTGGCAGATTTTCCTGTTATTTCCAGTGCCTAAACAATTCTTGTTAGTCTTTCATGGTAAATTTAAGTGTTAATGCAAAGTGGCTTCTTTTTACAAACTCCCACAACATTGAGTTATTCATCAAAATGGAAGCAGACCAGAAGCCAAATCATAAGCTGCCATTGCCGCATTATATCTCCATCACAACTCCTTATTATTGTCTTATTTCACTGTCTGATAAGTTAGCAGTGGTAACCTCAGCTGAAAAATACAGAGAAAGGGAACCAAGTGGCAATTCAAACATATAACTATAAAGAGAAGAATTCAGCACAGAAGCACTAAGCTTTGAGATAAGATGATAACGGTATGTGCTCTGACTTCATAAGTAGGGAGGCAGAACACAGAGCTAACTGGAAAAAACTCACTTCATTTCTGCTCTTTCCTCAGCCTCACCTTTCTCTTAGAAAAATACATTCCACTTCAAAAACTCTGCTATGGTGTTTCCTGCTTATTATGCCTCAGTGGATGTCTTTCCAACTTGAAAAATATCTGATCTATTTCCAACTCTAAAGAAGTTCTTCATACCAACTCACTGCCAATCCAAGTCTGAGATCTAAGAGATGAGTTCAGGTCGCCTATCATCACTCATAAGGAAAGACATACACCCTCAGCAACCTTGTAGTTACCCTATTGCCTTCAGCAATTTTGCAGAAATATGACTGACTGAACTTTTCAATTCAATACAGGTAAATGTCTCCACGGGAGAAGTGAGAAACAGATTGGAACCCATACCCTAGCTCCAGTGCTGCATGGGCTCTACAGGGATCATCAGGATACAAAAGCATTAAAAAGTCAGTGGACTGGACCCTAGAGGCAAATACACATATGAGTGAAGAGGAGGAAATACTTTTTCTTTGCTCATCTACAGAATTCAGGTATAGCTATGGGTGAAATTATTCCTTTTGCTTTAACAATTATGGATTTTCATAATTAAAAAACAATTTTATTTAGAAACATTTCCTCTCCTTTATTAGTGAAATTCTTCTTTTAAACTTGACAGTAGTTTATCTTTCTTCCACTTCTGCAACTATTGCATGCCGTACAAATACTTTTCTCCATGCATTTCTCCATGTTTCTCTCAGCTAAAGCTTGTTAGTGAGTCAACTAAGGAAGCATCCTTCCAACCTCTCTGATTACGATATTTCTGAAATGCAGACAATAGCATTCATCACTCTTACTAAAGGTCTGAAAAGCTTCTTTTAAATACCTGTAAAACACTGTCTGAGATAAACAATGCTAGTGAAGTACTAACAGGACATTTCTGGTCAAACACCCTGCCTGACATATAGGACTGGGTGCTGTGTCAGATAAGACCAGGAAGATCCAGAACACTATCAAGTGCAGAAATAAAAATGAAAGTTGCAATGACTTACTTTAAAGAATAGAACATATTTTCTAAGCAAAAAGAGGCTTTATCTCTGCTCCCTTCAAGAATACTAATGTGCAGAGTACAGACACACCAAGTGGGCTCAAAAAAGTAGGTGAAAGTCAGAAGCTGCCTGATCTCAGAAAACCAACAGGCATTTCTTATATATTCAAACTGTGTAGAATAAAGTGAAGCATTGTAATGAAATACAGTAAAAAACGTAGATGATATGGACCTTATAAAAACAAGCTATTGTACTCGACAGCTGAGTTTTCAAACATTCCAGCTAAAGTCTCTCCTCAGTGTTAAATCATCTAGACTTTTTTTTTTCCAGACTGTGATTTAAGGTTTAGCTAACTCTATATAGTGACTTTTTTTTTTCACATATAACTATAAAAATTTAGCCCTAATACTATTAACTGCTAAATACTTTCTACTTTCATTAATCCCAAGTCACTCAACGTCTCGTCAGGCTGCCAGTTTCTTCAGCCATGTGGTTAATGTAATTAGCAAATATGCAAGCACAAGCATATATACAGCAATCTACACATGATTTTTTGAATTTTTTTCACTATGAAAGTATTTAATTTGCATCCAAATTCCTAACTGCTGTGGAGATCCAAATGCTGATTGCTTCCTTTTCCAAGAGAAAAATCAACATCCCACTCACAAATGCTCTAAACAAAAGGTTTGGAAGGGAGTTAAAAACAAGTAAGGAATGCAGTGGAAAAGTTCTGAAGTTAGTATTCTAAGCCTATCACCAAATGTAGTCTCCCAGGAATACCTTGTACATACAATTTTTTTTTTCATATATGCCATGGATTTCCTAATTCACTGTTTTTGATCTGGTGCTCAATTCTGGCAAAAAATCCTACATTTGAAACTTAAAAGCATGATTTTCTACTCACCTGAAGCAGTTTTACACTGATAATAATGTTTATATGCATTATTGCTAACTTATATTAGCATAAACGAGAGGTAGAGCATGTAAATAATTTCTTACAGTAGAATCAGAGAGACCTGAAATATGACATGTAGTCATTCTCCTGGGGACTGGTACAGAAGATTACCAGCACTCTGTTTTCACACTTAAGATATTTGCTACAACTCTCTGAAATTTGTCATCATATTACATAATTGAATAATATGGGATTTTTATATATATACCTACACACATATATGGGCAATGTATTATACAGATATATGTTTATACACTCATATATATATATTTCCTTTATTTTCAATTTCCAGCACCTTTCCCAGTGCTCCAGTTAGAGACACAAAGCTAAAATCTATTGGATTTTACAAAAGGAAACTGCATTTGTCATCCCTTAATCCTTTCTTGCAAAGAATCTCTTTCCACCGCACCAGTTCCCTATGCTTATTAAGCTTCCCAACTACATTGAGAACTCGGGTGGTGTATAAGCAGAGGCTCCACTGTAATGGAGCAGAGATAACAGTGCCTCTCTACTCGGCTTTGTCAGTACTACCCCTGAAATGATGTGTAGAGTTCTATGCATTTCATTACCAGAACAGCACAAGACAAAACAAAAGAGAAAACTGATAAAGAGCTGCTGTTCAACAAGCAACAACAAGCATTGCTTTAAGCTGATGTCTAAAATCTTTAACTTCACTGTAGATAGCTCTATCGTCTTGGTTTGCATTTTCTGAAATCTCCCTTGAAAAGAAAATTGATGTAATATGACACATTACAGTAAAAAGCTGTCATTGTCCTAATGTGGCTGGATCCCCAGAAAAATGACCTCCTGGTATGTGCATCTGAGGAAAGGTTTAAAAAACCTGCAAGATCAAAATGCAGCTTTTGTTTAAAAGGGAAAGAGAGATTACTGAGGTTGGAAAGTGAAAGAAGAATTAAGACTCCAAGGTCTTATTTCAAGTCCTGCATTCAGACAGACCTTAAGGGCCTGGTCCACAAAAGGATTAACTATCTCTTTTTAGCATATAAATCTAAAATTTAGATCTTTTAAGCAAATGCTAGCTGCTCTAATATCCACAAAGCTCCTCTTAGCTGCTGGAAAAATTATGGCAATATAGCTATAAAATGTTGTTGGAGCTATTGAACGTTCACACATGCAGCCATCTCCAGGACTTAACTACTAAAATTCATTTTAAATAATCATGTGGAATGTGCAGCTGGCATCAGAGATTCAATCCCAATAAAATACAACCAACAATATTGCTTTCATAGGGATTTTAAGGCAAAAGCAATAGGTATCAATAGAATTGATATTCCAAAGAACATCATAAAGCTGGGTGTTCATAAAAACTCTGCTTTTACGGTAGTCCAAATGGCTTTTACCTCATTTGCTGTTCAGACTCCTAATTAATTAGCTTTAATGGAAACTAAGCAAATTTGATGTGGAAAAAGAAACAAAACTGCTCAAGTTACTCAGGATACTTTACACATTTCATGTGAATATGGTGTTCTTATTTGAGGAGTACCAAGTCTGGCAGGTCTTAAGAATTGCTTAAACTATCTGAATTGGCAGCTTGTGTTTGGACATTTGCCAGCTATGAGACAGGCCAACAGAAAACTTGCAGCTTATCATTAGGAAGGAAAGGTCATCTGGGAGGCAAAGGAAAAAAAGTCATCAGGAGAATAAAAAATCTACTAGTTCAATAGCAAATGAGGTATAGATGACTGGGATTCATTTTTCCTATGCTATCGGGTCTTTGCATTTGCTGTAGACAGCACTATCAAAGCACTCATGCTTTAGCAGAGAACTGTGTAAATACTTTTTCAGAGGAAGCAAGATAGGCAAAAAAGTACTGCACCAGGTTTCCCAACTCTTCCTGCATAGAGGAAGAATCACCACTAACAGAGTGAGCTAGACACACAAATGGCTGCTTTGATCTTTAAACAATCCTGTTATTAAAATAGGGGTCCTGCAGGCACAACATCTGCAATTTGTTTTACCATCTGTTTCTAAAAATATCACTTTAGTGAAGGAAATTTTATTTCCTCTTTCTTCAAAATAATTTTTGTTTACCTTTTTTTTTTTTTTTTCTCCAAGGGACAAGTGATGGATTTGGAAAACAGCTTATGTAGAAAAGACCATAGAGTTTCAGGGATGGACTTTACTGTTGCTATTGAAAATATAATGAAAAGCTGTGAACAAATCAATTGAAGATTCTGAAAAATACTGGCTCAACTCCTTTGATAAATGTTATCAAAGGTTTTAGTCTTCTAACACAAGTTGTACAGAGCTAGTGACAGATGTTTCCTATGGAGGAAAGTATGGTTTAATGTTCTGGAAAACCTAAAGGATAGAGAAAAGTAAAAACTGAAGAGAAGTGTAGGAAACCCCCAAATTATTTAGAGGTGAAGGTTACTAGTCATATTTTCAGATATGAAAAAAACGAGACAGATGTAGTGAGGTACCCACACAATACTTCAAAACTTTTTGTTTTATTATTAGATACCTTGCTAGAATGCAAACTTTTTTTTTTTAATTAAGCATCAATTTCAAAATGAAAATACACTGTAAGGCAAAAGTCAAACTTTGCATGTTAGGAGTTAAAGAATATTTTCTTGTTTTGGATATAACACAGAGAGTTAAGAATAAACTAGATGGAATTCCCACAGTACTTTGCGAGCACCAAATCTTAAGTTGTTATTAAAAAAAAGTAAAAAATAACTAGGGCATGAATTTCTTCAACTACCTTCCAGTCTCTGAATTCCTTTTGGGCTTATACAGCATGTATAAGTACTCGAAGTAAAGGGTGTGAAGACTGAAATGCTAGAGGTTAATGACTTGAACCATTGACCATTTGCAGAAGCAGCAGGTGCTCTGCCGAGGCACGGTTTGCAGCCCCCAGTGGAAGGGGAGGAGAAGAGTTTTTGGATGTGTGGTGTCCAAACCTCTGATCTGAGTAAGAACAGCGCAGGTGCAGAGGGGCTGTGCACCCACCACGGGAGGATGATCACAACAAACCAACCTTTGTTAGCAGCAAGCTGGGGTTTGAGCCAGATAAGTTAAAAGGCTGATAAGAAACAAATCCTGCCAGGAGGGATAATGCTTTTTATCATGCTGCCAGGAGGGATAATGCTTTTTATCATGCCAACGTCCTTCCTCCAGACCAGGTGTAAAACTCAACCCCTCCCTTTGTCCCACCCCTCACCCCAGGGAAACTATTGGAACATTCACCCTACACCTGAAGGTGTTAATCCCTTCTGAGAAGCCACAACTGGCTCAACTACTGAGGCCTGAGAAACCCCAGTCATGTCATAGAAGGTGTCAGAAACCATCAAAGACCCCTGAAGTGCCTCCAGACTCATTTCTGGTGACTTCCACCAGAGGACTGCACATGATCCACAGTGTTGCAGGGGAACACTACCCATCAACTACAGGAATAAGAGCACATCTGGTAGTATGTCCAGTTTATTGCACGAAAGAGTACTCTATTCTGTTTCAGATTCTGTTTCAGATACTCCCACTGCACTGTCTTCCTCTCCAGCTGTCAAACCTTCTTTAATCCCACTACAGGTCTGTGAGAGTCCCCAGCACCCTGGCCGAGGTAAATGATTCAGAACCTCACCACAGATACCTCCCTGCTGCAAGATCAGATGCATGCTGGAGGTCCTCTATTTCAGACTGTACGCAGAACTCAAACCTGAGAGTCACGCTTGCCTTCACTCTCAAAACACCTCCTCCAAATGCTGCAATGTAATAGCTGCTTTCTGAGTTATACAAAAGCCAAATACTTGAATTAACAGAATTGAACAGGAGTATGAGAAAGAGGATGAGGCAAGATTCAATATTTTTCCACATTTGCTTGTAAAGCTCCTAAACAAGTTTATTCTACTATTTCAGTTCCCAAAAATGCTTCCTTTAGCCAGAACATAAACATGTCATTAATAGATTTACAAATATACACACATGTACCAAGAGAGAGCATGCATGTATCCACATGTTTTGCAATATATTTATGATCCATGTTTTAGCTCTAAAAAAATTTAGCATACAGGATAACCACAGATTCTGGGGGAAATACCAATCTCTAGGCACTCCATAGTAGACTTGTTACTGCACAGAGAGAGGTCAGAAGAAGAAACTAAAATTATATTTTGATACACTAGAAAATACCCTGAACTATTTACAGGACTATTTTTCCTTTTTGTCTGTCAAATATAAAATTTATGAAGCCCCCAAGATTTCAGCAGTGAAAATTAGTAGTTGCTAAAACTATTACCTAAAATTGGTCATACTGGTTTCAGTACTAGGGAAAAAAAATGAATTATTGGCATCTATTAAATAAAAAAAAGAAAAAAACCAAGAAAAAATACATAAAATTGCTTTGCATTTCTGCTGTCCCTCAAAGACAAAACAACTTTTCCCTCTCTTTGATGCTTCTGAAGTTTACTGTTCTGACACTGACATGGAATGAAACCAGTGAAGAGATATAAGTGTTAGGATTTTCTTGTTGCTCTAAAATAAGTTAATTTTGAGATTTTGTACCTTTGTCTGTCTATTAGTTGTAGTTCCTCTTCAATGCCAAAAGAGGAGCTGATGATCCTTATAACACCACCACATGGGACCAAAGAACTTCAGTTTTTATGAGACTTAAGAGAAGTAAAAAAAGAGTGTCCTTGATTGTGGTTATTTTGTAAGGTTTTAATAGTGTATTTAGAAGTATAATGAAAATACAGAGTAAAATAAATTCTCAAATTAGCAAACATCTGAGATTTCAAATCAATTCAGTCTAATTTTTTTTTTTTTTGCTTTAATACCTAGTTTCAAAACTGGTATTATCTTTGTCTCCTGCTCCTCACACAGAGTAAGTAGCATTACAGAAATCTTACACTTTACATTACCTAGGAACTGGCATCTCCAGCTGCTTACAGTCCGGATAAAGCACTGATTTCTAGCACTTGTGAATAATAAATTGGATGGGAAACAGAGACACAGAATAAAGGCACAGTAATAACCCCTTTGACATAATTACTAACTTTGGTATCTCATGATATACTTGGGTTGAAAATGGAAGTGGAATATGTTTTGCTGCTCTACTGATGTATTATTCCAGGTGTTACAGTTCAAAAGGTACCATCAGTACCTTTTGAGCTTCTAATACATAAAGCACCCTCAAGCCTAGGCATGATGACCAAAAGAAATATATAATATAAACCTTAAGAGCCAGAAGTAGGTCTCTGTCCCCAGTATTTGTAAGTGCTCAGCACATTTTCTAACACATATTATATATCTTTCAGAAATCAGATAGTTTCTTCTTGTTTAAAAGTAACTAATCAGTTGCTATAGATATTTAAGGGTTTAACATACATACATTTGCTTTTGATGCAAAATCTATTCCTGAGTCATGTGCTAGCTCTTCTTTTCCACTGAATGTGTCATTGGCTATTTTTATTTTCTTTCCCATATATTTTATGAAGCTGAAAATCAAAGCTAACAGGGACAAAAAGCAAGTCCCAGCAGGTTGAAAATATCATATCTTAGTATTTTAGACATGTGTCAGCTTGATAACATAGGCACAGCACTAGAGGGATTGCCAGAATGTGACAGTGCACATGGCTTTGAGTTTAGAGAACACGCTTTAAAAAAAGACTGGAAGGCAGCAAGGGCAAGGTAGCCAGACTGTGGGTCTGATTCTGATCTTCTCCTGATCTTAAATGCAAAACCAGGGAAACTTACACCAGCTAAGTGAGGGTGGAGAAACTAAAGTTTTTAAAGCAAAATTCGAATCAGAATGCCAGTCCACATGATGTAAGTCCTGATATATTTTGCTATATATTGCTGTCCACTCATGACATTAAATTATGTACCCTGAGCATAGTTCATTACATTGCATGTGTTAATTCTAGAGGAAAGAGGGATATTTAATGAAAATAATGTCACACCAGTCATCCCTGTCATGAAAATACTTGACTTATATATCCCTTACTGCATTAGCAGATTAAGAGTTATACCTACTGTATAAAAATACACAATAATATTACTTCTCACAGCAAGTGAAGATAGCATATAGTACTAAAACCTTAACAATGACATAGTTTATTTGTACATTTTTGGTAGTCAGCAGTAAATACAATTTTGTTGTGTTGAAGAGCAATTTGCACCTGAATATCAAAGTCCATTAAAATACTAATTAAATCTCCTTTCCCTTCATCTCCACCTCATTTACCTAGAAGTATTTTATTTATGCTGCCTTAGATGTAGGCAAATGAACAATATAAATATACAGTCACAGAATTAATCAACAGCAAATCTGGAAGTTCAGGCTTTTTATTCTTGGACTAAACAACTGAACCCTCTTCAGCTCTTCTCCTTGCTCAGTGACAAAGGTCACAAAAGCTGAAGCCAACAGCCTGTCCTGAGACAGAAAACAAAAGCAAGGACTAACTATTTCAAGTGCCAGATATTCATATATATCCTTTGTGGGATTAAACAGAGCATAATGGGCCTCTCCCTCCCTGCAGCAGAGGGCTAGTCACAGACATCGCAGAGGCTACATAAGGCAAGTGAAAGTCACCATTCAGGAGGACACATCAGCTTTACCACAGCCTGGAGGTTACTGTCCTGACACCCAGACACTTGATTTACGCATCACAATACTCCGAACTGAAGGTTACCCTGAACTTCATGATGCAAGGGGCTAAAACTCTGATTGTTCTGCTCCAATAACTTGCCACTTGAGCTAAAAAAATGGTTTCTTTTGCTGTTAGTCTCATAACAGAACTGTTCTGGTCTCTCTGACAGAGGGCAGTATTACACAAAATTATGAGCTTGTTGATTATAACACAATTTTATAAGCAGTTGCTTTATTTAAGCAATTGCCAAGAAAAAGCTTTAGATTCATTAGGAATTACTAGTTGTGAAAAACAGATAGAGATCTAAAATCTAAATCAAGTATGCTTTAAATATTGATCAATTTAATAACTACAATCAGTAATGTTTCTCAGATTATATGAATTAAGAAAACTGAACTTAACATGAGATCATTGATTCCCACTGGTGAAAAAAAAGCTATCTTTATCTCTCTGCAAGTATAGGAAACATATAATGGTAAAGTTAAATGAAATAATTAAATAATTATATGATGGATACTTGAACATATCCCTTCACTTCCCTCTTCTGGTAACTCTTACCTTAAACAGGTAAGTTTTATATCGTGCTCTTGTGAGAAAAATTCATATATTTCATCATCTTCTCTTCAGAACAAACTAATTCCTGCAAAAACCCTGCAATTTTAGCTAGGCTAAAGATAAGTGTAAGTATGCTTTTTGCGATGTAGTGATCATTATCTGTAAGAAGACTGCCTCTTCCTCCACTAACTTGAGGTGTTCCACTGATGCCGGCTGATGTTTCCTAATGCACTGAGCTCTCCCATGCCATTAATGTGGCTAGTACATTCTCCAGAAACTGAATGAAGGACACCAGGAAATGCACCACTGTACAAGCCAAATGATATTTTTTTCTAAGTAGTGTTTCAAGATTAAGCAGACACCTGAAAACTCGGCTTGTTTTCTTCTGCCTTATGCATTATTGCACGTTTATGATGCATATGGCAGAAGACACTCCAGATGTGTTTCCACACATTGTGTTCAAGTCATACAAGTAAATATCAGCAAGACAATTTTCACCAGTATCGATAATAGGGCAGACATCACACAGTGACAAACAGAAGACTGACCCCACAGAGTGGAGATGCATTACTCTTAGAAATCCTAAGTACATTCCTAGATTTTTCTCTCCTACCTACAAATGAACTGTGAACTGCAGATTTAAAAAATACATTCACACAGATATCATTTCAGCTGCATGTGCACAGTGATACTCCCTTTCCAAGACTGCCTTTTATAAAAAGTCCTAGGTACATCCCATTTAACACACAGTCTGCACCCTACATAGCATTGTCCGGCACCTAAAGCACAGATCAGAGAAGTTCTTACTCCAGCACATCAGCATGTACATACAAATCCTCTAAAAAGCTGCATAAGAAGTCACTTCAGCATCATGCCAGTAAGCCACTTCTAGGAGTGAAATTATAACAGAGTTTGAAAAGTACTGAAAAAAGAACAGCTGCAAACGTGGTCTTTCTTATGAAGCTGAGTGGACATCTTGTAACATTCATCCTGAAGCCTCAGAGCTTCAGAACGTCATTCAAAGCTTGGTGCCTCTTTGTGGATCCCCCTCAGACAGGTGAGGAGGGGAAGAGAGGAAGGGAAAGGGAAGAGGGATGACAGAGTGCTGAGGAGCTGAACACCAGCTTACAAACAGAGAACAGAATCACATAACAACACTGGACCAATGGACTCCAAGACACAGTGACAAGACAGATGGACACAAACAAGACGCAAAATTGCTACTTGAGAAATAAAAAAAGAGCAAAAAAATCCCATAAAACAAAATAGATATATAACTCTGAGGCTGTGAGAAGCAGCCAACAGTACTGGCATAACTCTTCCAAAAAGAATAAATTCTAACGTAAATAAAAATGAAAATCAAAACAATATCCCCCCAAATCATACACTACAGACTTGCTCGGTTAGCCTGAATGCGTAGCTCTGATGGAACACAAGATGGCATCATCACAGCCCATGCACCGGTTAATGAAGGCCATGGTTAGTTACATCAGCTAAACTACAGCATGCTAGAAAAATGATCTTGCACTGACCCAGAAATAAAAGATACAACAGACACTCTGCATTGCAATAAAATTCTTTTTATGCCATCTGCAGTTTGTAGGGCTCTTCATGTTGGAAGAATTTTTTTCTGGGAGAACTCAGGGATAAAGGGGAGGTTTTTTCTTGTGGATGTTTTCTTTTTTCTGAACTCAATTGAAAAAAAAAAGGGAAAAGGGAAAAAATGGGACAGAGATTTTGCAGAATTTTAAAAGAGGTAGGGAGAAGAGAGAATAAGAATAAAGGAAGGTTAAGATTCTTCATTCTTTTGCACACAACTTTCTTGGGATGTCCGAAAATGTGGATTTCTTAAGGATGGCAAGAAAAGATTTTGTTGCCTTTTTTGTTTTGCAGATCTAGATCTCATTCTTGAGATGATTAAATCATTATTTTGTTGGAAGAACTCCAAAAATATAAATTGAGAAGTACAGCGATGATTTTAAAAATTAAAAAATAGCGGTATGGCACGATTACGAGCCAAAAAAAAGGGAAAGAAATATAAAAGAAACTAAAATATCAATCACCAAAAATTCATGCGGCACAAGATGAGGTGAAACGATAGAAAATGTTCTTCAAATATATACAATGTATATATCTATCTATATATACACAGAGTATGCGTGTATATATCGATTGATATATCTGTATAATTTTTTTGTTCTCCCTGCCCCACCCTACCCCAAGGCTAATTGGTAGATGAAATTATCAATTAAAAGTAAACAAATAAATAAAAGGAAGAAAGAAAAATTCTAAAATAAAAAAGAAATTAACGTGCTTTGTTCACCAAGATATAACAATATCATGCATCTGTTCACACCAGTGAATGCCAGGGTTAGATGAAGGCATGAATTTCTGTGTAAACGTGATTGGATGATAGGGGCTACTGCTGATATTGGCAATTTATTACTTTAGCATATAGACATATATGCACACTGTATATACAGTGCATATATAGATAAAATATCCTCATGGGTGAGGCCTTTGAAGTTTACATAGGAAGAAAGACCAATATGCTGAAAACCAATCTCAGTATTCGTAATGTAAAAAAAAAGAAAAAAAAAAGAAAAAAGAAAACCAAAATTCCTGTAAGTCATCTGCATGATAAGCAAGTAAAACCTGCTTATTCAGTTTTGTTTTGGCTGTAAGATTGTAGCTAGGAAATTCCATCAAACAAGTGATGCTATTATACCTTGGGACACCTTTGGGTCCATATGGTATTCAGCCTGTGAGATGTCTACTTCTCTGAGTACTCAGAGGCATGCACACAAGTTTAAAGGCCATTTCTTGTTCACAACACCAGAAGTGGAGCAGAACTCCTGCTTGTCAGAGGGAGAGACAGGACTTAACTGGGCACTGGATTGTGGGGGATGTTGCTTTTAGAAGAACAGTGAAAACTCCCTAGGTGCTTAAAGAAGGTTGATGTAGTTATGGAGGACAACAGCCAAATAAGCAGTTCTCTTGGTTTCCTCAATTAAGTTTTCTTCACTTTCAGCATACTGGGTTTTGTACTGTGCTGGCTGTTTGTAGACTCTTGGAAGAGAGATTCTGCCTGTTTTCTGCAAATAAATCTCTGACCCAGACAGCCTGCAGGTGGATGGCTACAGGCCAGTAAATTACAGATACAGACACCATACCTGTAGGGTATGTGTCTCCTGTATGTGGGTATGTGTACAAAACACTCTAACTTCCAGTGCAAAGAACTGTAGATTTTGGCCTCTCTATTGCTGTCTCCAGTCCCTCATAGGAAAAGCTTACCAGTGTGATTAGATAATGCCAGCCTTATGATCTATGAAGCCTTTTGGGAAACACAGAATGAATTTCTCTGGGAAAAAAAAATTACATAAGAAATTGATGGGCAGATAGGAAGGGAAAACTGGCAACTGCACCATGGAAGAAACACAGGATATGTCAAACCAGGGAGATAGGATTAAGCCCTACAGATGATTTCAAGAGGCTGTATTATGAGCTTCAGGCTAATTGGCAAGTGTTTGGGTCTCACTGTTTTGAGTAGTCCAATGAGCAGCTTGGGCTATGATCCCAATCAGCTGCTTGGCCACCAGCATCCAGCCTGCCTGGTGCCAGAGCACTCCATTAATGGACATCCTTAACAGGAACAAGGGCAATGGTATGAGGAGACAGCAATAGTTGCTGTCAGGAAAACATAATTATAATCCTCAAGGTTTTGAAATCTCAGTAAGATGAGACTGTAGGGGTACTCCTCATTTGACTGGAAAGAGATAAATGCTTGCTTTCTTCATGATTGCACAGTGCTTCCTAGTCCGGAGTAAAAATATTTTCCTTATAAATTTGTCATTCACTGAGAGTGGCTGAGTGACCAAAATACCACCGCAGAATTGTGTTCAAAAGCAGTCTCAGGACCTTGGCTTGAGCTTTGAAGAAGTTGAATATTTGTGCCTCAGATCTCCCTGAAGCAGGCCAGAAGAGAGTCCTGTACTAATACCAGGGAAAATCATCATGTTTCTGGTACAGAAACAAGAAGCTTTTTGGTAATGTACTGGGACAAGCAACATTTCCATAGGGATAAGGGACAAACTGCTCTTGACTGTTAACTAAATGCTTCTTCAGGGCAAATGAACAGTATTATACCCCCTGTATCACTTGAAGCCATTCTGGGAGATGTATAGATATAAGGGTATCTAGGCTTGTCTGCTATAAGATGAATACTGAGTATTTTTCATCCCTGAACATGCAATGGTTTCTTTTGCATTACATAAAATACAAATGGGTTGTGGATTGCAGCTGTCATTGCCATCACTTAAAATAATCCCTTATATATACACATACACATGCACAGGTGATGTCTATTGGCTGCTTCAGTCAGAAAAGGTCCCATGACAGCTTCTGTTTCTTAAACAAGTGGATCTACAGAATTCCCAGAAGAAACCACTTTTGGAAGAGGGGCACAAAGTGGTAGCAGACCTTCTACAGTGAGCGTCTCAAGCCAACCTGGAAAATCCTGAATGGAGCATTGAGGAAATTGCCTTCACACCAGCTTCTTTTAAAGAGATGCAAGTGTTCAGGTGCAGATTGTATGCTTAAAGGATTCAGGTATTGGATTCAACAGTGAATCAGTAGTAATTATTAAGTGGCAATAAGGCCTTGCTAAATGGCTCTCATATGATATTTAGCCTCAAAGAGGACATGATTTTCAGCCTTTGAGTACACCAGAAACAAAGGCTTCAAAAAAAGACTCTCTGGAGTACTGCCTCAGATTCAGGGCTAGGACCAAAGTAGTACGTTTAGATATTGGGATTTGATTCTGACCATATGAAATCTGAAAATTTCTGATTTGCAGGGCCAGATTCTCTGCTGCCCTTGCCTTGGCTATTGCACAGCAGGTTTATAGTGATGCGTACCATATCTCACAGCTGCAGTAGTGAGTTCTGTAACCTTTGCATTACTGGACTATAGCAATGAGGGTGATAGAAGGCCAAGTCCTGGTGTCTGGCAGAAACTCAAGAGCTTTAAAAGCTACACATTATCAGAGCAACAAAAAGCAGACTGTGCTGGGTTAGGTCATTTAATTTTCAGTTTGTTCTAAAAGGGATCAGGCAAGCCAGAAGGCAGTGACCTGTCAACAGAACAGGATGAATAACTTCAAATGAGCCCAATTAAAAAAAAACAAACAACATTAAGTTTAAAAAAAATCCAAACCCACACACTTGAAAATACAAGCAGGATAATCTGGATCTTTTCTTTCCATGATGTATATATTTAAATACCAAATCTTGGCATGTGACCAGAATCCTGACTTGGCTGGTGAAGTGTAAAGGCAAACATATCTGCTCAGCCAAGCCAGCACCACTGGATTTTGATAAGGTGGCTCAGATTGCTTTAGTGATCCAGAGCAGAATGGGCTGTGTGAGTGCTTCAATACTGGCTGTATTGCATACACTGGAAGCACTGGGAATGCAGACAATAAGATAGACAAAGAAAATGAGAAGCACCATAAACCTGTTACTTTTCCTTCTTATTATGATGGAATCAGTTATGTTTATGCAAAAAGGACCTGCATATTCCTCCTGTGGTGAATCTACACCAGCACTTCTGAGATCAGGGAAGCTCAAAATCTGGAAGTGCAGATTTCATTAGCAAGGGCCATCTGGGAGACTTATTTTTACATATAATCAAGCTAACTTTTATTCTCAATGCCATAGTAATTCCCAAGTAAAGATTCAGATTTCAGTGGCTCATGCATTCCGTTTTCCTCTGCAAGAAGAGCATGGTGCAATAACAGATACTGGGTGAAATTTGCAAGAATGTCTAGTAGTTTAGGAGAGAACCTTCAGCAGATTTTCAGCAAATCATATTATTTTACACAGCAGATATTCAAATGTCTGTAGGGACTTAGAGCTGCCAACTGTAACGTTGAGCAAGATTTTCAAAGGCGTGTCATTTTTTCCAAATCCAGTTTGTACCTGTTTGTAGCATTAGTTTTCTAAGTGTGTCAGGAAGGAGATATTTTTAGTCTGGAAATGTTGCTCTATAACAATCTGAAATTTCATGCTAAACATCCTTTTTTACCAAATTTCTCCTCAAACTTTGATTTTTCCACTGGCAGCACAAGCTGGAAATATTACTATTACAATTTCTAGCCATTGAAGTTAATTGTGATTTCTGAAACAAAAATGTACAAGAGGATGACTCTCATAAAGACCTCATTTTGTCCTTTAATTGAAATACTTGGCAATCAGAATATAAATAAAGAAATCTTGACACCTTAGTGAAGCTTTAATGAAATTATTTCTATCCATTCAGTTGCATCTCAGCTGTGGTACAGTAGTCCTTTTAGCATGCTCCTATTAATCTCATGCCTCACTTCCATTATAATCACTGTGTTGGCATTTCATTACTACTTTATTGAAACTCTCAGTCCCCACACTGTATATACTTCACAATCTAGTATTATTTGGACTGCTTTTCTTACAGATGGGGAGATGAAAAACACATAGAAATCTATGAAAAAAGGGAAGTAGGCTGAGCTACCTGTTAGCATCAGTCACTGTGTCACTGCCTTCCCTGCCATCACAGGGAAGTCAAGGATACAGGTGGAAGTTCCCAGCTACAAGGCAATGCCAATCTTAGATTACCGCAGGACCAAGTTCTACCAAAAATGCAGTTACAACATGACTATTTGAAAAGAAATGTGACAGCACTAGCCTTGGGTGAATTTTAATGTTATTATTGTGTTACACAAATGGCTTCAGGACACTAGAAACAGAACATTTATAATACTTTCTTGGGATTTTTTTAAGGAAAAAAAATCATCCCAAACAAAACAAAGCAAAAACAAAACAAAGCCAAACAAAAGAATTCCTCTCAACTATTTATATGTTTTACTTTTAAGGATAAAAAATTCTAACCAAATTCCCTCTTTTTCTTTTAAATGTACACAGAAATTCGATGATGTCTGTTCTCTATTATAGAAATGCTTAACTCATGGCAAGCCTCAAAAAAGAAGACTTGAAAAAGCCTGTAAGAAATAAAATAGACTGCAGCTGCCTGCTGGATATCACATCATATATCTCACCAGAAAGAAAAGCCATCAATATATCAAAATGTATCTGAAAGGAAGAAGTTGAGTCACTTTCACATGGCCAGTCCTTCTGACTCTTTAATGGATACATTTTGAAGCATCACTGCAGATAACAAGGCAAGAATTACTACTAATTTTGTTATGCTAGAACTATGTTTTGGTGCTCCCCAATTTCTTTGGGCTCAAGGAAACAAAATTAGTATAAACACATTACCATGTTAACTGTATTCAAAATCCCATGGACAAATGTATATTTAACATCCATCTTCAAAGCAATTAAGAAAGCTTAAACATTGCTAATAACCCATTTTTGTTTCACTTTCATTTCTCTTCTGTTTTTCAAATGTTCACCCTCCTCACTTTATAAATCTTCATTATTTGTCACACTCCACATTGATATTTTTGTTTTACCACTCTCAGTAAAGTAACTTCTGCAAACAACTTTATATAAACCAAATAGCAATGACATATCTGTGTTTTGCTTATTCCAAGTCCATGGGATCCGATGCTTGGCTGTATATTATCTTTTTATATACAGTGTATATATACATAAATGTATATATATACATATACACACATATATATACATATATAATTATATATGTATACATTCACACACATATAAATATATGTATGCATTGTTTTTTGCAAATGAAATCAGAAAGCTAGCAAAACAAGACTGACCTGACTTACCTGTACTGGGCTCACAGTCAATGAAATCTTCATCATCACTGGAACATTCAGCTGATGAAACAATGTCATCTGTTGTCTGGCATGTGAAGCAAAGGAACAAAGGAAAAAAAAATGAGTTATTTGCAAGTCAAGAGGCTGTTACAGAGGCAGCTAAGAATCAAAGAAAAAAAGAGTTTCAGATTTGTAACTTTTAAAATATTTCAGTTGTACCAAGCACTCCAAATATGCCTGTGTAAATATGCCACCATTGAGCTGGAGTCTCCTGTCGAAAGAACAGTGCTTATCCTGTATTGTTGAATATTTCAGGTGTGCACAGGTGCTGTGCACCTGCTGCGCTGTCTAGGTCAGCAGGCAGGTCACACTGATATTGTTGAACAAAGTACAGTGGGCTATGACGCTTGTTTGGCCAGCAAACCATCCTCCAACAGTCAGAGTGGATGTGTCTGGTTGGAAGACGCTGGGCTCCTCAATAAATAGCAGTATCATGTAGGGTCAGCCAGAAGGCAATGAGAGACTTACCACATGAGGCATGTTCAGACTGAACACTTTCTGCAGAGTAAAATATACAAGATAGACCCAGATAATATGCATCACTCAGGCAGCTAGCAGTACTCTTTACTGCAGCTGATGCATAACTCTGAGGCAGAGGTAATTCCTGCTCTGTTAATGCACCTCTTGGGCTGGGAATCTGGTAGAGAGTAAATATCTATGCAAACCATTTGTTGCATGTTGAAGAACTGCTGCATGTGTCAGGTATGCCCAATATGCTTATGCCAAACTGTGACTGTTCACAACTCTTAGAGGCTTCAGCACATTCCTCTGATGTTTTTTAATTTGATTGGTTGATTGGTTTAGGGGGTTTTTTGTGTTTTCTTTTTTGGTTTGGTTTTGTGTTTGTGTGTTGTTCTAATTAATGAGCAGCATGTACTGCAGCATGTTAGAGAGAAGTGTACTGGTGTCTCTTCCCAGCAGCATCTCCTGCCTGTAATTGCTGCAATTAGTTGAATTAGTAATGCAGACCATTAGGGAGAGTCTGTGGCAGCCTCTGGATACAGGTTGTAATGTTCCTGCACACAATACAAAATTACCCCAGCTCAGCAGCATTGGCTCAAACTATGGCTTCTGCTGAAACTGTCTCCCTTAACAACTTTGCCTTGAAGAGAGTTGCTTATTCTGCTGGCAGTAGGATCAGTGGGATAACTCCTGAAACAAAACAACTGAAATGTTCCTCCTCAGGCAGGAAGCATTGCTGAACTCAGGAGCAAGGCAGTTATACTTCAGTAATCTCAGTGAATATTCCTGGGAATCTCACACCATGACAAGACTTTCAACTCCTTATTCCTGAAAAAGACTCTCAAGCTTTAAATAAGGTCTCCTTTAACCTTCCTATGTCTGCTATGACTGCCTCCAACATGTTCCCTCTTTCCTTTAAATAAGTGTTCTGAGGACTCAGCCTTTTCTTTAGCCTCCTGTGCCCCCGGAGCAATGAGGTACCTCTGACCCCTGCCAGAAGTTCCTTGCTCTTCCCCTCTCTCTTTGTATTTGATCTAAGGGGAAAAAAAATCAGATCCATGAAGTTAGTCAGAAAGATCAGACTGAGCATAACGCTCCCTCAGTCTTGATTTCCGTGGCTAAGATAGAAGCAAGAAAGAAAAACGGGATTGGTCAGCTGTAAATAAAAAGTATAAAAATAGAGTGTCTGTAAAAAAAGAGCCATGAAGTAAAGGAATCCCTATTCTATGTGTTACTCAGTCATACCCAGCATTGCCATTTGGCAATGTTTGGTTGGATGTGATCTTGCAGTTGTTTCATGCTTAAATACTTTCATTTATTACTTTTATAATTTTGCCTCAATGGAGAGTCAAGATTAAAATGAACTGGAGGTAATCTGTACAAAGAAATTTCCTGCCTTACATGTCAAGGTCATTCTTTAACATCTTTCAGTCATAGAAAGTGGAAGAATTCTGTTGAAATCCTACTGACTTCCCTCTTAAGACAAGCTGGCTTTAAAATTTGTCTGCTCAGTAAGGGGACAAGAAAGGAGAAAATCACAAAATAGAAATTTACTTTTTTCAATTCTTCTGGTCCTGTCATAGATTTTAGAAAGTATTATTTATCCCAATAAACTTTAGAACTTACACAGAGATCATACCTTCCAACCCTGAAATGCAGCTATCCCACGGTAGAAAGAGATTAGTTTTTAATTGCACCAATGTAAAGTAATTTAGCACAATTTAGTAAACAAAATTACATTGCATGAAATTTTTAAGCAGGTGAAATGTAGTTAGTGAAACTGGAGATTTATACGGTACTTGTCTAAAGTTAAGGATAGCACTGGTAATAATGAATAAAATACCCATCACTACTAAAAGTCCTTGTTCAGTGCTAAAGCCCTGGCAACTGGTTTTGGTTTTCAGGTTGGATTTAGAGTGTGTGGATTTCACTCTTAGTTGAAGATCTGGCAATTCACACTTTTCATAGAAGAATAGTGATGATTTTCTCCACTAGGAAATAAAGATAAAAATTATAACAATGTGCTGTTGTCACTTATCAGCAGCTATACCTATTTGATTACCCACTTACTTGCTCAGATGTAAGGGCTTCATGCAACATTAACCTGGAATCAAATCCAATTGAATTGACCATGTGATTCAGTATTTGTAAAGAATAAGGTGTTCCTTTATAACTCTTTTTAATCCCCTTGCTTATCAAGGGCATCATATGAAAACATAAAGGTAACATGTCCAGAAAAAACTGCTCATATTTCTTTACACAATGTTGTTTGGGTTTGGGGTTTTTTTGTTTTTTTTTTTTTTTTTGGTTGGGTTTTTGTTTGTTTGGGGGTTGGTTTGTGTGGTTTTTGTTTGGTTTTGTTGTTGGGTTTTTGTGGGGTTTTTTATTTTTTTTATTTTTTTTTTTAATTTTTTTTTTAAACTGGGCAACTCCTTGCAACAGGATACTGTTAGGTAATAGAAGTTTAGATGCATTTTGGAAGTGAACAGCCAAATTAAAGGTAAAAACATCCTTCCAAGGCTATTAATTACCCTATACCTGGTTTGGAAAGTTCTTGTGCCAGCACCTGAAAAGTCATGAAACCTGGCCCCTGTTTCTCTTCTTGATCAATTTCCCATCTAATAAGCAGCTTAAGGTAGCACATGCAACATAATTATGCTGCATTCTTAGATATGTATGCCAGATTTCCTGCTATAAAATTCTCATGCAACTTGTGTTGGTTCTGAGCAGAAAAAAGGGCACGGTCAGACAGACTCAGATAAAATGCAAATGTGTGATGTGCACTACTCACCAACCCTGCCAACTCCCACCCTCTAGCTGCACTTTTTCATGACTGGTTCTACACTTGATTTTATCAATTAATCTCTATCCTTTCTCCCCATCTCCACTGCATGTTATTTCACTTGATATTCCAGCTTTTCTTGATCTGTGATTGCTGTTTATCCTATGCTGCTGATTTTGTATGTAAAAAATAAGGGCTAGAAAAACAAAAACCGTCCAGAAGTGGTGTTAAACTTAAGGTCATTAATGAGATCTCTATAAACCACAGAAAATAAAAGTACATTAATCTTTGTTGCCACTTCCTATCTTGTATTTTTAATCTCAGTACTTTCCATCACAATTCATCATTAACTGATTTTCTAGTCCCACCACATATTGGTTTTCCATGAACCTTCCGCTCAAATAGCAACATCTGAATCATCCCAAAGGAATAAAGCTATTTCAGTGAGGAAGAGCAGCAAATTCCTGACCACAGAAACAGAGTCAAGGAAACATCCAGAAGACCATTACTTCTGGTAACAGGAATCTGTACCTTTCAAAACCCTCCTGGAGCTGAGACTTTTCACTGGAGGATTATTGTATTTGCTGTTTCCACAAAACAGGAGAGGCTTGTGAGCAGAGATCCTAGAAATCTCTCCACTAACTTCTAATCAGAAACAGCTCACTATGAGGCAGTAAGCAAAATCACTATCCCACTTCTGGTTCCCTTTCCCCATTTTTGAAAAGTTCTATTTATACTCACCCATTGGCCCCAGGGGATGTAAACAGATTAATTCTTTAGTGTCTTCCCAGTGATCTAGGGATAGTAAATGCTAAACATTCTTATGTACGGGCAACAGGATAGTAATGAAACTTCTCCATATGCTATGATGGAAACAGTGTTTGTGCTTTCATTGGAAAGAATATGAGAGAGAAAATATTTTTCTCTTCCCCATATTAGCTAAATTCTATATTAAAAATAATAAGTCACACGACACTATTTTAAAATATGTATTTCATTTTTAAAGAATTCCAGCGTTGAAATTACTTGGCCTGTACTAAAGGACATAAAACTAAAGATAGGTATTATAATAACTTTCAATAAAATCTTTCTCTGGCAGGAATCCTTTTTATTCTTTCCTCCGAAAGACTTTTTTATGGCATTTATATTATTATTTTTTCTCTCCCTCTCTCTAGCGTTTAATGAAATTGCCTTGGAATAAAACCAGGGTAGGAGAAAGTGCTAAACTCTGAGTTCACCCCAGAGGATTTATGGGCATATTTACCTTCAAATTCTTTCAATTTCACTGAATTGGCTTCCCATTCCTTTCCATGAATTATTAGTTCTGTAATCACCTCCTCCTAATTATTCACTCTAAGTGCCTCTTCAATCTTGCCACAGTGATGGTTCTACATCTTTGTTCATTACACTGTACGTACTGGTGTGGGATGTATAGTGCAAAAAAATTTGGGATGGTGGGGCAAGATCTAATCAAGATGACTCTATTCCTGTCCAGTCTATCAATTGCCCAAAGCCCTAGTTTATGTATCAGATCCATAACCTTTGCTCCTTTGTCCTACACAAAATGGCAGGTACTGAATCTTCCTTTTCCCAATTGCAAACTTTTTTGACACCTTGCTCTTTGGGTGCACTGCTATTTGAGAAAGATTAAGCATGCTGGGTAAAATAAGTCCTGTCACAGAACAGCTTTATGAAATTATAAACAACACACCCAAGAACGATAGAGTTTTCCCTTCTAGTGGGAGAGAAAAGACAAGGACCCATAAATTCAAACCCCAGACAAATTCCTGCAGAATTACATACTTGGCAGTTGTTTCACTTACTAAAGTAGGATTCAATTTTCCTACTTGCCTTTTTCTTGAAACTCTTCTGCACAGTATACATATTACTTCCAATTCAACACCATTATTTGAAAAGCAACACTTAATGCTTAGTTGTGAGAGAACTGTAAATCCGTTTGCCACCAAGGAACCACAATTTACAGTCCTTCTTGAAATACAACCATCACAAAATGCCAGGCACAAATATCTCTCCAAGAGTGGAGAAATACAGTGTGTATTAACCTCGGCACTGCATTTGCCTTTCACACCTAAAATGTACAGAGCTGAAAGTCAACAAACTTTTCATAAATACAACCACTTCACTACCTCCATTGCTTCCATACTGCTACATTTTCTACATATCTCAAATTTATTATGGAATATGGACTATGTATTGTCTTCTTTGCATAACAGCATACAGTATGAATGCTCCCTCAGAACAGAAAAAAGCAGTGATGCTGTTCCATCTTCTAGAAACCAAGATGTTTCTTGGAAAATAATAGATTTAAGGCATTTGCTCTCTTGCCAAAAGAAGGTAACAGGTGAAGTGTCTGTCTCATTAGGTGTCATTTCTAACTTGAATACCTCAATCTTTCATACTTTGGTAACTGAGCTTCTTAAACTTTTTGTCTTCTGTTCACACTATTCAATTAAATGAGAATCCTTCATCTGTCCTTTCTATGCATTACATTTGTTTCTCACTTTTTATTTAATCTTTATTTGCAAAATACCCTGGAGTTCATTTTGGTATAGTAGACCTCAGAGACTCAGTCTGGACAAATCCAAACAACTACATACAGATACAAAGAATCTGCATACAGAATCTGCATACAAATGGGAAAATATTAGAAATGTTGCAAAAATCATAATGAGGTATTACAAAAGAAGCTGCAATTTGGAACTGTATAAACTTTTAAGGAGAATCCTGGATCCGCTGTCTGTTGCTAAAGGGTATTAAAGCTCTCCATCTCATTGACACTGAATAGAACAACATGTATTTTCTTATCATGGAACAGACATAGCCTGAAATACGTGCAAGCCCTTTGCACCCCCACACAGTGATGCTGAGGTTGTGTCTGCCGCTGCAGAGACAATGCATCAAAGAACATGAAACTAGTAGTTCTTCTTTATACAGCTCATTTGAGGTAAATACAAAAATAAGAGGGCCACATCCTCTGTTGGTTTAAATTGGCATTGATTTCAACCAGACTACAACAACTTGCAGGAAGAGAGAATAGCTCATTACATTTAGTTTTGGACAATTCAATGCCAAAAGACTAAGAGTAATTGAAGTCAATTCAGAAAAGAGCCACTGAAGACAGAAAACAACTTGAGAGATGTATGAATCAGACAGGCTTAGTAAAATACCAGAACTTGACTTAACAAGGACTAAAGGTATGATAAATATCTACAGGTATCAAAAGGGACATCAGGAAGAAAGACGAACTATTTAGGGTGCTTCAAAAAAACAGTGGATAAAATTAAGCAAAAAAAAAAAAAGGGTTATTTTCACCAAGTAAAATCTCAATAGTGTTCTTTATCAACTATGGAGAAGTGTCCTCAAGGAAATACCAGAAACCACCAGTACTGAGGTCAAATCGTTGCCCCAGCCATCCAGGTAGGAATACCACTAGTGTACATGCCCTAGTGGGGAAAAGCTTGCCCCATCTATCTCCAGTCCAATCTAATTAATTCTAAATCAAGTCAGTATTTGCATACTCTCAATCAGTATATAAGCACATCACACATTTCTCTCTGTCATTCTAAAGCAGACAGTAAAGGTATCCAGCAGAGCCTTTCAGCTAGTTGTGCTCAGAGCAAGAATCACAGAACATGTTGAGTTGCAAGGGAACCACCAGGATCATCAAAGTCCAGCTCCTGGCTCTGCACAGGACAGACCTGAGAATCACACCATGTGTCTGAGAGCATTGTCCAAATGCTTCTTGAACTCTGGCAGCCTTGGTGCTGTGACTGGTTCCCTGAGGAACCTGTTCCAGTGCCCAATCAGCCTTTGGGTGAAGAACCTTTTTCTAATACCTAACCTAAACCTCCCCTGACAAAGCTTCATGCCATTCCTTCAGGTCCTCTCACTGAGGCTCGTAGGTTACCTATCAAGAGGCTGATAGGTAACCAGCAGGCATGAACCCTTCAACAGTAGCCCAGCAAAAGTGCATCTACTGGCTGCATGTTCCAAGCTGGACATAAAAGCTGATTTGCTGTCAAATTATACTATTAAGTAAGGATCGTGAGAGAGCTACCCCTTATCAAAATCAGCCATTTGTCTATTACTATGGCAGACGAGATTAAGGAACTAGCCAGTTAAGTAAGAGAAAGCAAAAAATAATCCTCCCAATTGTATGTCAATCCAGATTCATGGGCAGTCATGTTTAAAAACAGCCTTGAAAGCTTGAATTAGTCCTTTGAAAACCAAAAGCCTGTCTCAATAAAATCAATAGTTCATTAAGACCGTAAAGTTCGAGTCTTCTTGACCAGGTTTGATGACAAATTTCAGACTTCATTCTGTCCCAGAGCTGTGCTAAGACAACAGGGAAAAAATCATGTTTCTGCCTTTTGTCTCTGTTTACTGGCAGTGGGAAGGGTGATGATGTTGTGACAGAGTGTGAGCAGAGAGAGAGAAAGGGAAGAGAGGGCAAAGAGAGAAAAAGTAAAGGGAGGGCAAAGAGGGGAGAAAGAGAAAAGGGGAGGATTAATTCATCTGTTGTTCAAGGCACCCTGACAGGGGAAAAAGAAGTATTGAACCACAGCAGCTTAACCCAACTTCAATGTACCTTCCCAAAAGCATAAGGAATGTAATTCTTCATGGTGTTCTGCTGATAAGCAAATCCTTCTAAATCCTTTCAATTTATTTCTTGGCCTGAAGAAATTACATACTATTTAGGAGCTAAATAAATAAAATTTCACTTCCATGAATCTAGATTGGTTGTTTATTGATTACATATGCCCACAGAGTCACCTGCTCTTCTGTTTCTTTTCTTTCCTAACAGAACAGTGGTGTTCTTTTCTTGAACTAGGAAAGGATCAACCAGTGAGTCTTTTCCAGACTATTTGGAGTAACCATCAAGATTTGAAAGAGCTTTGAACTGGACTGTAAAATACCATTTATTGGTTTTAACACAAAAGATACAGCTGTGGTGTGAGAAGACTCTCTTTCTTGCTTTATCAACCATGCTCTCCTTCCCATGTGCATTTTCCTTCTTCCGAAGAAGTACCTTAAAGATGAAAGTTATGTATTTATACACTGAGGTCATTATCTGAGCACAGTGCCTCTCAGACTAATCACACAGGAGGAATTTTCACGCTGAGTGCCCTTTTCATCACTTGATACAGCTTGTTCCCGTTCCCTATTATATTTTTATTTCTCATTGAAAGAAACCTGTTACTTGAAACAGAAACTGTCAGCCATCTGTCTTAAGTATAACCCCAGTTATGCAGATGGTGGTGGTGCACGTGAAAACTCTCTAAGAAAGGTACACTAGGTGTACCCATGATGAACTAAAATAAACTAAATATCTTAATGCTAAAAATCAAGCATTACAGCTGAACCCACAATAACTCCCACTCTGAAATCAGTGAGAGCTGCTGGAAGGACAAAATGCTGAAATTCAAACACTGCTTGGGAGTCTGACTTTGTGAATATCACATTAATCTACACAGTGTTTCCCAATCCTTGTCCAAGAGTCTTCAAATGTAAGACATTTCAGAAATGGTATGAAAATAGTTTCGGAGTGTTATTCCCTGGCTGTTACCCGCCTCAGAAAAACCAACCACCAGCCAAACACACAGGGCAGCATAAACTTTAACTTTCTCCCCTTCCCAGCATCTGCTTAAAGCAGGTCACAGGAAGCAAAAGCCAAATACAGATTCTCAGAGGTACATAGGAAAAAAAGACAGTTTATTGCCAGAATTTTAACATCCTGCTGGTGTGGGTTCTATCCCCTTATGCACTCATTCTGATGTATTAACTTAAACTGCCACAGAAATAATTTTATTAATATGCTGGGCTATAAGCATCACTTGCTGAAAACCAAAATGTTATCTACTTCACTAGCAGAAGGGCAGGGCAGATCACTTGAAAGTAGTAACTTCTTAAATTGCCCCAGTCCAAATTGCCAAGGACATTGAATCAGAGCCCTCATGGTACTTGACTTTATACTCCTGATATTATCATAAATTTACTACCCAACACCAGCAAAATTACCTCCTTTCCTCATGCTTCTGTTTATACTACCATAAAATGGGGAGAAAACAACTTCTCTGTTTGCTTGGCATACAATCAGAATTTTAGTAAACATTTTACATTCTCAAAGCAAAGCCTAAATACAGAAAACTCCTTTACATTTAGTAAAGGGAAGCCTATGTTTCAGAAAGTTAGGGACTCAAATGATCTGAGATGAATCAGCTGCCCTTTGAAGACTCAGCCTCTAGTAAGAGTAAATGGGTTTTTCTTTGCGTGCTAGCTGGCACTTAATAACTGTGTCAGAAGAATATTTTTCATTTACACTTTGCTCCTTTGCTGGAAATCAATATGTCGTTTGCTGGCATTTTCTTCTGGACATCTTTATTTAGCTTGTCTTTTTTCCTTGGAGGGGAGGGAGTTGTATTTGATTTTGTTCTGTTATTGATTGGATCACTCTGAGCAAGAAATAAATAACTAAGCACAGCAGAGTAGCTTTAATGACAATCTCTTAAACCTCAAAATCTGCACACCATGTTGTACTCCCCCCACAACACATGATTCAAAAGAAACAAATCTATACAGTAACTATGTAGCAAAGAGGCAGTCACATATGCAATTTAACTGGCGCTTCTATTTATGTGATCATTAATAAAACCACACAAGTCCTGTTTCTATTAAAGCAGTATTCCTATTGCTGTAGTACCTACTGCTGGAATCTCACAATCTTACAAATGAGGCTTAACACAAAATTAAAAATACGTGAGATCTTCTCCCAGCAGACATCGTTCCCTGAAGTAAATCTGAGCACGTTCACATATTAAACATTGATGGCAGTGCAGCCTAATAGGTTGCAGCCAATCTACAAAAGGCTAGCAAGCGATGGTGGAGGGGCAGTCACTGTGCCCTGGCTGCACTGGAGTGCCATGCCAGCCCACAGCATCCCTTCTAGCATCACATGAGAAGTGATAGGCAAGCCAACCCTATGGGCTGCACGGTAATCTCTCATAGTTTTTTTTTAAATTAGGGAGTGCTTCTCTCTTAATTTTTGCTCCTCATTATTATATCAGCCACAAACAGTTGGCATATGCAACTGCAAAATTCATAAGGAAGAAAATACCTTGATCTACAGTCCAAACTGTGGCACTTAAAATGTAATGTGACAGGGTATGTTATTCATAAAGTAACAATAAATGTAATCACTCCAAATAAATGTGCCTTAAAACAACTTCTGCAATTATTCTAAGTACCTCTGAGTGCAATAAGATAAACAACTATCTTTGAATATTCACATTAATTAACTAGACTATTCTTGCCAGACAAATATTCTCCTTTCTCTCCAAACATTAACCCACACTTAGGAAATGGCACTTAAATACTGTTACTCACAGGATTCACACATTAGCTCACAAGGGGAAGGCAGTATCCACACACATTTAAATGCAGAATAAACATAATGTAGAATAAATAAATGAAGAATAAACCCTGGTACACTACGTTCATATCAGCACCTAGAACCACTCCCTGAATAAAATTACAGAGCAGAACATTTGTCAGAGGAAAATAGCCACTAAATACCTGTATGTAAGCATATATACAGCATACTGTAAGCATATATACAGCATACCTGAGAAAAAAGGCCATAAATGGTTTTAATTTATAAATAATAAAGTTCATAAACACAAAGGTGGCTGTGGTAGAATTGAGTTTTCCCAGGAACAGTGACAGCCTCTTAAACACAAGTTCATCAGTCCTCTCTTAATTTAGGACATAAATGATTGTCAGCAGCTAGTACAGAAACATCTGTATATGTAACAAAAGTTATATATTACCATTAACATAATGAAATACTGACATATCAACATTATCATGGTCAAATCTAATAAAAATTAAGTTAAACAGTTCTAGGTATCATTCCACCCAGCAATACAACTGCCAAATATCTGATGCTTAAAAATCATGCTTTTCTATCATTAACATTTTTTTTCCTTTTGAAATAGGAGTGGACTAACAACTTCACTGGAGGTATAGGGAACTGACTTCACACCATGATAGTACGAAACAGATCACAAAAGAGTAAATGGGTAAAAGAAATCAGTGCCACCACCATCAGGAATTATGGGGGAAAATTCAGGAAAGTTAAAGACAGAAGTTTGTCTAATCATAACTTAAACAAGGACAGATATCTATTCCCATCAGACATATATCCATCAGCTTAAAAAACATATTTGTTCCATTAAGTACTGATGAAACCAGGTAAACTTCAATCTCATGAGCTGTGGAACATGACATATCTCCTGTGTATTAACTTTGAACTGAACTTCATTAAAATGCCACATGAAGTGGTCCAAGCTGCAAATGGTTGTCATGCAAGAAAATTTTGCCATTGGTAGGCAGACTCCCATGCACAACAAATCTGGTGAACACTTATCCCTGCTGGGTTTCTCAGCGGCCCCTGCCTAATCAGAACATTTTCTCTCTATGAAGGATAAGAAAGCCATTTTCCTTGCTTATTTATTTAGTTTTCTAGTGAGTTTGATTAAATGCAGTAAAGGCAAATCAATCTTTTGTGTTTGTGTAAAATGGAAAAAAGGAACAAAGTTAGCTTTAATGGCCCAATAGACGCTCAGCTGGAATGCACTTACAGAGCAAGAAAGCTAGACAAAGGAATTCAGGCAGCTTTAAACACCATCAAGAACATGCTGACATCATCTATACTTCTACCTGTTTAAAGGGAAAACAACAATCCCACTTCACACTCAGCGAAGAGGCTTTCTGTTTCTTTGCAATTCTATGAAGGTATAAAGTACTACAAGGTTCTTCCTTGTGTCTTTCAGGTTCCCATGGTGAAAGCTGGGAGACACTAGGAAACAAGTATCCAAGGGAATATCATCAGGAGAGAGGACAATGAAGTTCAAAATCAATAAGAATACCTTTTCCACTGTCAGTAAACTTGTTTCTAAACTCAGATTTGCTGTAGTGCAACATTTTTGACAGTAATGACCTCTTGTAAGGATTGTAAGATAGCATGAAATTCATGCCTACTATGAAATGAAGAAGCTTCTGCATGAAGAATTTGAGTGAGACACTTAGTTGGAAGTAGCACTCTGAGAAAGTATTTTTGTAATTGTTGACAACACTGGAAATCACAAAAGAAACTCTGCCTGATTTCATGCAATGCCCATTAAAGCCTTTAGTAATACATGGAAATACCCAGGCCTTCCAGACTATGGACAGCCAAGTTTTAGCCCCACAGAGTATTTAACCTTAGTGTTAGCAATGCACAGAACAGGACAACTTGACCAGGACAGAGCCAAAATGTAGCAAGAAGTATTTGTCCCCAGTACTCCAGTTCCTGACTGAACAGGTAAAAGTGTATGTTTAGGCTTCTTGCTACATCAGTTTCTGCCTTTTCACAAGAATTACAAAGGCAGAAAGAATCAAAATTTTTCTTCTAAGACAAAATTTGATGTTCCCTTGCTATAACAACTACAGCAATAGCTTTGGGGTGATGGTATGTTTCTAGTGTCTCTTGGGAGGAAAGTTCACTTTTCCTTAAAATTCCTTTCTCAATGGTAGCATTACTATAGCATCTCTTGTACTACCCAGAAACAAATCATACTAGCCACTGACATTAAAAGGTGGTGCCTTCTGCATTTTTACCACTTAATTTTCAGACTTAGGCTCTACTCACACTAGGAGATTACTAGCATGACAGACATGAGGGCATATCTGAGATGGCAGAGCTGCCTCTTTTAGGTCTAGCAATACTGAGTCAAGAAGGGGTTTTGCCAGCAGAGTTACACCATCTCCAAGCGTTGCAAGCCAAGCTGACAACAGTTGGCATAGTTATATGCATATCAGGATTTTGACTGGCAACAGCATGCAAAATCAAAGCATATGCATTTTTGAACTCTGGGGCACTGCAGTGACATTGTCAGAACTCAACAGTATACCATTGTATTATCCTGAATGCTTCATATGGTAGAAGAGTTTTTAAAAGAATCCTATAATAGTCTCTACAGTCTTTAGCAGGCATAAAACTATGCAAGTAAAAGACTGTGGTCAGTGAGACTTCTTTTGATTTAGAAATCTCAGGGCCAAAAGGTCCATTATTTTCACCCTGTCTGATAGCCCATTTTACACAAGTGTGGAATTACACAGAAGAGCCAAGTGCCTCAGGCTTCTGCAATGCATTGCCTGATTTGCAATGACCCTTGGCAGGGCACTTAACCTGTCAGCACATCATGGCTTAATTTTTAAGACAGTGAAGATGCACATGTACCTCTTGGAAGCATATTTTTATAAGCTGCTGTGAGAATACTTGGAGAAGAGTGCTGTGCAAAGCATCAGAAGAAAGATTAAAGAACCACAAAATTGTTTAAGTTGAAAAGAACTTTAAGACATTGGGTCCAACCATTAAGCTAACACTGCCAAGTCCACCACTAAACCATGTCCCTAAGTGCCACATCTACACATCTTTTAAATACCTGCAGGGATGATGGCTCAACCACTTCCCTGGGCAGTCTACTATGATTGTATCCAGTTGTTTATATTTTGTGAGCAGAAAGACCCACGCTGTCAAAATGGAACTCCCATATGGACTGTAACTGTTATGCAGGGCTAAGGAAGGAGAGACCTAAGAAACATTCTGCTCTCTTTAATGCTTCTGAAATGAAATACAGCATTGAAAATGACTGCACAGTCCTACAAACGGAGACTACTGCATAAGTAGGAAAGAAATTTCCTGCAAACTCTCTTCATCAGTGGAAAAAACTGCAATGCATATCTACAGAAATAAATAGCAGCAGAGTTTAACACTGTCCATCACCAAAGGCATGGTGGACCATGAGTACTCCTCCCATCAGAACAAACACTTTGCTTTCAGCCAAAGCACA
The DNA here is from genome assembly GCA_013396755.1 of Sclerurus mexicanus. Lineage (NCBI taxonomy): Eukaryota > Metazoa > Chordata > Aves > Passeriformes > Furnariidae > Sclerurus > Sclerurus mexicanus. The sequence continues at coordinate 391,652 of VWZF01003291.1, forward strand.
GCTTTTCCAACAGGTGCAGGATAAAGCTCTGTAACCTCTGCACGAGGCTGCTTAGAATCTCAGCACCTCATAGGCACTGGAACAAATTACCTGGCCGGTCCCAGGATATCCCTTTTACCTAAGTCTCCCACTTACCCAGAATGTGCAATTGATTGAAACAAATGCTACAATCCGACACCATGGAGCTCTCAACAGCTGTCAACTCATTAAGTTCTATTCACTGGCTTCCCACCTCCTTGCCAACGTATTACATAAATTGCTTTTTAGCTGGCAGCCTTCCCCTTTGCCTGAAACCAGTTTGCACTGAGTATGTTTAAGTCTATTGTTTTTTTTAAAAAAATGAATTTATTCCTTCCCTTTGGTAATTTGCTTTGCTTTGCAACAGTTTGAATGGGCTGCAAATACTGTTTCATTATCAAGCTGCAACTGGAAATGAATATTTTAAAGCAGCTGAACAGAGGTTTGGCTGTAAATGACTATATCCTAATTAAACAAAACAAAAGGAAGACAGAAAGAAAAATTAATTTAATTAATGAGATATTGATGCAATTTACAAAGGACTTCCCATTTAGAAGGAATTCCTGCAACGTGAATTTTATAGAAAGAGTTGGAGGTTCACTGCTTCCTTCTCAGTTTAACTATTGGTGTTTATTATATTTCATTTTTGCTTTTTTCAGAGTCTTTATAATGCCTAAAGGTATGTTTGGTATCTGTCCATACAAAGTCACATACACAAGTGCTTCAAATGCAAATACATACTTATAATGACTGTGCAGTAAGAACATGCGAAAACAGAGCATAAGTGTAGTCATGTTAGCTCAAACTCCATTGAAGCCTTGATTCCTGCCTCTGGCATTAGGTTGTTATTTATGTTTTTTCACAGAAAAAGGATAAACACAAGAGAAATACACAGAGGTACTTTTCTGTCACATATGCTAATTGGAATGGCAAGCATGAGTTAGGAAGTGGTTATACCTGCATCTTTATGCTGAATAGATTTTGTATTTCATAGTTGTTAGTGGGCTTTTCTACCACATACTGACATATTAGCTTTTAAAATCTGTATTTTTTTCTACAATATCATATGGCAGTAAGTTCCCCATTTGGTGAAAGCACTTCTTCCTGTTTTATCTCAGCCTACTCCTACCTTATTTCACTCCTCAATCTCTGTTTCATGAGGAACAGTGAGCAGTCATTGCCTAGTCACAATTTCCCTGAAAAATTTTGATTTTAGAGACTTCCGTTATCACCGTTTGGTTACCAGTTTTTCAGCCTGAAGAATGCCAGCCTATTTAACCTCTCCTCACATGGAAACCACTGCATATCCTTCAGCATTTTTATTTGTCATAGATCAATTTTTGAGAGCTGATGGCCAAAACTGAGTGCAATGCAGAAGGCAAGACACAACACAGATTTACATGGTGGCACAATGATATTTTCAGTTTGGGTTCTTTTTTTCTCTAGTAATTTCTAAATTTTTTTTGTGCCTTCCTTAATGTAAATACAAGTCCACAAGTAGCCAGATCTGGCTATTTGTCAGCATAGAAAAAAATTTTCAATGTTCAGTGTGGTTAAGCACACACATAAATCAGTAGCCAATAATGCATTTTTTCTGTTACAGCCTCAGTTTCTGACAATTTTGAATTAAAGGCCCTACAACAGAAAGAATTTATTGATTCTTGAGATGCTTCAGAATGCCATCTATTGAATTGTATATGGAGTGGGATCTACAAAGAAGCAATAAAGCTTTTGAGAGGATGCTGGATTTCTTAGTAATTTTAAGTCCAACAGGACACTTTTCTGACATTACAGAAGGCACCTGAGTAAGCCCAAGGGATGCCTGTCCGGTTCACAGTGTCACAAGGCAGAAGCACTGCCTTGTAATGTGTAATCATTCAAAATGGACTGGAGCAATCCTACTGATGCACATAAGGTGAGTAACAGAGAGAGGCCTCAGTATTAGAAATAAAAATATGGAATGTATACTCATACATTCCAGAAGTGAGGACACACTGTAGAATCTGATCCGACTTGTTTTCTTACATATTTTTGATGGTAAATGGTTTCTATATTGTGTATGTAGTAAAGTGAATCAGGCTTAAATGTAATGTCACAATGCTGCATGAATCAAATTAGAAGATGAGAATAGACCTGAACTTTTAAGAAAATCACAGCTGTACTTTGTAGCCCAAAAGACAGTGAAAAATTGAAAAACTATGGTATATTTGCCTGCAATAACCTTTCCTCTTCAAACCATTTGTATCATTTTGGGTGAGCATGACATTTCACTCTGGAGTGGACTCTACTGTCCACTGGGGATCAGTGACAAAATAGTTTTAAGGAAACTGCACTGGTTTAAAGTTAGTGAGGTCAAAGAGAATGCACACAAATAAATACAAAAACTACAGCACCAAGCAAACACAGAATCTGGTTCTATGTGAAATGCAGTCTTCAGAAACCTGGGGGAGAAGCTATTGACTCTTGTCAGGCTAACCATGATTTGCCTAACTGAACATCAGTAGGCAAATCTTTGCAAAAGGAAGAGAAACCATTGACCTGAAAGCATATAACCTATAATGTTCTACAGTCATAGTTTCTTTAAGTCCTGTATAGCATGTGAATGTAATGGACATAAATGAAAACATAATTCCTTTACAATTACATGCCTTGCCATTGATTTAAAACAAATACAATTTCTCATCTACTTCAGCAAAAGAAAGAAGAATATAGCAGGAGTGAATGAATAAAATAAATGGATCATTGACAAAATGGGAAGGGAGACAAATACCTTTCACAGACTTCACTTACCTGTGCTATGATTTGTTTTCAGTGAGGATCTAAAGAAAAAGTGCTAAAGGAAGACTTTGTCTCCATCTCCCACTCAGTGTTCTACCTTCTGCCCAAAGCTGTCAAAGCCTTCCTGCTCCTAGTGTGCCTTTCCGTCCCTTGTGGTATTACTGAAGCTCATGAACTTTGGTCTCCTCCTTTCAACATTACTTCTGTTTTTCTCTCTCACCTTTTTTTCTTTTAAGTGGCTCTTCAATATAAAGATACTGATCATGACTCAAACGCAGGGGAAAGATTTTTTTAAATTACACATTATCAGAGAACATAAAGCTTGTATGTTAAGATACAACAGCTATTACCTGAATTTTAACAACAATGATATTACCAAGAGCCTCTAATCAGATCAAGAAGTTGTTAGTAGATACTACAGTACAAACAGGATAAAAGAGAACTTGTTCCAAATACTGCTGTTTAGGCAAAGAAGCAACATATTTATTATGGCAGACAGGGAAATAACAGCTTAGTTTTATGATAAACTATGATGCTAAAAGATTAGCTTTTGTTCTATGCTGGAACATCCCCAAAATGCCCTTTTAAAAACAATCTCAGAAACAGAATGATACCAAAGTATCAGTTTTGAGATAATAGTTTTTTTTAATTTGCACCTAAATTTCAGACATACCATTTAGTGTGTGCATGACAGCAAAGCACCCACTGGACATTTTATAGAGTGTAGCCCCCAGAAAAAGGATCCAGGCTTGACATTCACGCTTCTGAATAGCTAAAAGCAGGGAAGTTTCTCACTGCATCAGGAGCGTAGGAACAAGAACCTACAGCATCTCCTTCACAGAGCAGTGCCCTGATTGCAACCTGCTGTGGTGAGAGAGCCTCTCACCCCTTTTCATGACAGAACAGAGAGCATGATATGAGCAGAGGGTAATGTGAATGATGGCAGGAAGAGAACATTAGAAAATACTGATTATATCCAAGATGAATGAAAGTGCAGAGGAAGTACAGGCAGAACAAGACTGTTTGGCTAAACACGGATTCCTTAATCTGGTTAGACTGGGAGATTTCCAAAGAGCCTAGCAAAGACTTTGTTTAGGAATGTAGTTAGTGCCTACATAACACTAACAGAGGTTATACTTCAATAATCTACAAAATAACACTTAAGATTATACTTCTACTTGCAGGACCTTCTGACAAGAACAACTTCAGTGAAAAAAAAAAGAGAAAAGAGAACAAAAATGTAATTGCCTGCCTATCAGCTCCACTATCATAATTACTTTCAAACTCTTGACATGGGTTGAATCAGATGAACACCAAATCAATTTTTGCAAACAGCAATCATTGCATTCTTAGCTCATAAATTAAAATGTCACTGGTAGATTGAGTACAAAATAATGCCTGTTTCACTATTTTACCCTGCAGAGAGAGCAACTTCTTTTTCCTTCTGTTTGTGAGTGTAGCTTGTATATCCTTAAGCACCGTACAGTACATTACACTCATCTAATTTAAACCAAAGTTTGTACAGCTGGATTCCACATGGAAAACACAAGAAATTATATACTATCTATGGAGTGGGGTAGTGTTATCCCCCTGGGTACCCAGAGCCCTAGTCTAGGTGTGGGGAGAGGGTCGCATGAGTTTTTCTCGTTTCTGCACAACATGCAGTGTTGGGGATTTGCTGGCTGTACACAGGTTCAGAGGAGCAAAAAAGCCTTAAGGCTCCACTCCACTGTCCTCCCCTTCATCCTTTTCTGACCTGCAGTGCACTGCATCATGCTCAGGCGAGTAGAAGGTTCCCCAGTACAAGGAAAATTCTCAGAAATTATTCATTGTTGTTATTCCTTTAAGGAATAAGGTGATCAGATTAAACTGATGAATCAGTTGCATATGTTGAAAACTGACTCACACCAATAAAGTGCTTAATTTCCTATTACCTTTTGTGTCTCATTTCTAAGTACAAGTGGGAATAATTTAGTGGGCCATTCTGTGCCCAGAACCTTGCCTATCGCTTTTCACTCTGTTTCAAATCACAAACTCTGCAGCTGAAAGGCAAAGAACCAGACCAACGAGTTTACCTCTCATGTAACTAGAGTTATTAAGATACCTCATTCTTTTCCCCTTTTAAGGGGCTTTTGCACTTACATACACTGTAAGTGATTTTTAATGTAAAGTACATTGCCTAATCTTTGCCTGATGATTGAGATAATCTTTCCTTATATAATGTGACTAGCCAAGCCCAAAATTCCCTATCTCTAACATCATACTTGGTTTCCAAAAGATAAAACATCAAACACCTTCCCCTCTCACCCACCCCAGAAGGAAAGGAGCTGCAAAGACCATCACTGATTGAACTCCCAATTGCTCCAAAATTCTCCTCCAAAGTTTCACCTTCAGATACCACTGAAAAAGACATCCAGCTGTACTAGCAAATCTAGCTAATCATTTTAAGGGCATTTCTGTAACAGCCAATGTCACTATTCAGAATTTTGCCTTGAGGGATATCTTTGAAGAGTCCAGGATTTTTCTTCTGCTCTTTCCAGCCTTCAGAAGCTGAGCTATAAACTCACTGAAACCTAAATATAAAGTACTTCCTTATTTAGTAAAAATAGGAGTGCCTATCTCTTCAACCCAACCAGCAGTCAGTATATAGGATTTCTGGAGTGTTGCATTTAGGAAAAGTTTCCTTTCTCCCTTACAGTTGATTATTTTGCTGGTTCAGAAAGAGAAATTTCACTTTAAGTGGAATGGTTGACTCTGTCTAATCAGTGTGGTAATTTGACCTCATATGATGTGACTAGCCAAATGATCAAAAGGTCTTGTCTTTTGTGTTTATCAATGAGTTGTCTGCTACTGACTGCCATCGGCAGCTTTGCATCTTTTTGCAAAAGCTTCCTTCTCTGCTGTGCCACCTAAGAGCTGACAACTTATCACACTGACGCTCATCAGAGCTGTGAGACACCAGTACTCTTGTATCCCTCTGATACTGTCATTAGTACAGTACTAAAGAGGCAGTAGGTGCAGACTCATCAGGCACACAAATCAGAGAAAAACAAGAAGGAACCTCTGAAGGTGCAGGAGCCAGTACTCAGCTACTCTGGTTCTACACCATATAAAGCCATGAACTTACTCTTCTGGACCTCTTCATCCAGATGACACCCATTTCGGATAGGAACTCACTTCTAACTTCCAGATGTGGCTTATTTGCAGTTGGGTTCCAGACATTTTGGGCCATGAAACCCTTTTGTTTAAGTAAATACTATTCCAGACTTCTCTTAGTAATCACTGTACAGCTTCAGAGAGCAATTATATCTCTTTTATTCCTCCAGTATGCAAGCTAAACTAGCTAAATTGTAACAAATCCCTTCTCCCAAGACTGAGTCCCCATTCACAACTTTGTCCCTCAAAACCTTCTCTTTACCTGTGCCAAGTCCTTCCAGCCATTCTGTAACATGAGCAGATATGCTTTGAAACAGCACTGCACAAACTTGGAGGTTGTTTTTTTAAAAATAAAATACTTTGAAGAACAATCCTGCTGTAGTAAAATGGTGGTATGTTTGTGTGAAGAGGTTTATGAGTTCTTTATTTCCATAAGTAGAGGAATGCAGCCAATTATGTTCTATCAGATAGAAAACCAGGTTTGCTACCAGTTTCAACTCGGCTGCTGTTCAGAGACTACCAAAAAACCTGAAACCAGTTCTTAAGAAAGGGATTTCTAGTGGCTTAAATGCAATGAGGTTTAAGGATCAACCCCATTTACTCTTGAATGAATCCAAAGCAGAAGCAGAGCATCTACAAAATGGCTGGAAACAGAAATGTGCACCCCATCTGAGTATAGAAGGAAGTAAAGAGATCAAGCTGAGGAAAAAAAAAAAAGGCAGTTACTTTTCAAATTGCCATCTTTTATCTTGGAAGAAACATGAAAACTGGAACTGATAACTGTCTCAATATGTTATCAGTTATAATAACTATATTACAGAGATGCAATACAGAGTAAGTCCTTAGAAATTCCAATCTTACAAATCAAATATAATGAATAAGTGAGAAAGCCCCACTTTTCATTTCAATTCTGCTCTGCTTATCTGCCATGCTAATATTTAGAAAGTAATTATTGCTCTTGATGATTAAATGTTTTTTTTTTTTCTCCTCTTGAAATGACTGCTTTTTCTTTTGAAGTCTGCATCACCCTAAAGGGAAAATACACTTCTCAGCAGATTTTTTTTTCCCCCTTTTTGCCCAGCAAGGAAAGGGGATTAGAAAAATTAGAATAGAATGGCAATAAAAAGAGGAAAGGGGAAGAGTGAGCAAGGAAAGACAGAAAGACAGGTCCTTTTTTTTTTCTTTTTGCTATATGAGGAATGTCTTTAGGAATTAGTGAAGAGGAAGAACTGAAAAATCATGAGCTCATCACACAGGGTATGACACCTCACGCTGCAATCTGGAGTTCCTATAATGAGGTGGCGAGTGGGCACTGCTGACAGCTTATTGCTGGAGAGAGGTTAAAATGAGTTCTGCATCACCAGACCAGGCCCATCAACACTTGGCATCTTCATTGTACCACATTACATATAGTTTTTTTTGCAGCATTATTGCAGCTGGGTTAGTTCTCCAAAGCGAGCACAAATTTATCCTCTCCCAGAGTTAATTACTAAGTTAATCTGGGCTGGAGGGAAAGGAATTCACACTGTAGTGATGAAAGGAGGTGGGTGAACCTAGTAGGTTACATACTTTACCAATATAAAAAGATTAAACTATGAAAGTTTAACTATAGACTCATACTTTTCCTGTAGTATCCCCCATAATAAAAGGCAAAATTAATAAAAATCAATATACAACAGCAGAATATAAAGTGATGTGATTTCTCATTCCCTAAACTTCTCCCATTAAAGTGATATAATAAGGCATTGGGGTTTTTGGACCACTGAAACCACAAGTGAAAATCTCTAAGAATCAAAGCCCGCACGTAAGAATGTGCTTATCACCAAGTCACCCCCTCCAAAACCCTGGAATCAGTGTATGTGATGCAAATTAACTTGGCCAACATTATATAGAATCTTATCACATAATTTGTGTGCATGCTTCTATACTGCTACAATGTGAACATGGTGGTGCTGAGTTAATGGCTGGACGTGATGATATAAGAGGTGTTTTTCAACCTTAACAATTCTATGATTACTTCACTCTGCTCTTGCAGAATAGAAGGCATAAGGTGTGCACCATTATTGATGAAAGACACTTTCTCCATAATCCTTATATGAGGCTGAAAATGTTGAAACTAATACTTCAGAGCACCCTTTAGTAAGAGTGGGCAAAATGCCATATATCAAAGACATGTAACTTTTTTTCAAAAAACCTTCAAACTCATCAGTGGTAGTTTCCAATGGAAAGGAAGGGGAAAAAAAAAAAAAGGGTGTGAGTTGTGAGTTCTTAGAAAATCACATACTGACCATGACTCCCAGTTAAGCTCTCTGAGAGCTGCTGAAGAAACTACTTCAGCAAAGCCAAACTATAATTCACAGAAACAAGCTGGAGGAGAGCCAGCTCTCGATGAAGTGACTGGCTTATTTCAGAATATGAAGTGTTTCTTCTTGACAGCAAGCCATGCTGACTGTCCTTGAGGAGATGCTAAGAAGAAACCTTGATCAAAAGTGAGAAAGCATCAGTATTGGGTTGTATAATGGAGGGCCATTCAATGCCTTTATATCTGCAAAGCAGCTAAGTAAAATCTGCAATAAAACAGATATCTTCAGTTGCTAAGCATATATTTCTTGCACCTGTTATTTGTGCTTGATAAATCACCAGCATGTTTCGTCATTGTCATCTTCTTTATTTTGAACACATTGCTTTTGAAGTTAATAAAATTACTTGTTTCTCCTTTGTGCTGGACCATTTGCATAATTATAAAGAGGGTTCATGGAAGAGAGTCAATCAGATAATTCCCACATGCAAATTAAAGATCTTTCAATTAACATGGCAGGACGTGTGTGAAAACCATGCTAATGTAGCAGAAGATCTCCCTAGTGGCAGTTCAGCAATCTGTCTGTATGCCAAGACATCTCTTTGCTTTGTCACTGATGGCCTTTGCTTGGGCAAGAGGGTGGTGGAACAGAGCAAAAATGGAGGTTTAATAGAGATCTTTATTGCAACGTTACTGGTGAAGTGGGAGAGCAGTGCCTTACTCTTAATCTTGTTTCAGGCAAAAGTCAACTTGTTTGATTAAACAACTGTCTCTCATCATATCAGGGAAAAATTTTAAGACGACTCTGACTTCCAGAAAGCTTTTTCATTTACTGATCAGTTTGCTCACAGTTCCCCTAATGAAAGATGACTTCCTTCTCCTGTCCTAAGTAATAACACACACATACTACTTTCATAAGCCTTTTCTTGCTTCCCTACTTGCAAGTAATGGCCCCACAGAACAGCTACTGAAAAGCAGATACAAGTAGAAAAGGACACTGGATACTTGGTAAAACCTTAGGTTATACCTGATAAAAAGAAATTAATTCAATCTTCAGATTGCATGTATACAAGCTGATCATCAACTTCAAAATCATAATTTAATACTTCCATGAGTATAAAGATACTGTATGGTCCTTTATAGATGCATTACACCCTTCCCTCAAGCATGAGAAACATTAAAGACCAAACACCAGAAGACAGATCCTTGTTTGCTACTGTGGCACCCTGCTAGCTTTCTAATCACTGAATAAATTTTCAAAAGCAGCTCTTGCACAGGAGAGCTAACATGCCTGTGTCTTCTTGCAAAACAAACCAAACTGTGTTATGTTAGGTGCTAGTTCCTCCTTACTCCTGAATTGTGACTCAAATCAGGAGCCAGCAGGTCTGGAAATTCAGTGTCCCTATGTGAGCATGTCAGAACTCCCCCATGAAGGTATCTGCGTCTCTGATGTCACTCTGATATGTTCCCTGAAAAGTTACAATACTCTTAGAAGCTGTTTCTCAAGGAATAACTCACTGTTTGCCTTTAAAAAACCCCAACCAAACAAAAAAACCCCAACAAACCCAAACCACCAAATAAAATCCCCAAGACCTGCTGTTTGCTCTAGGTAGGAAAAATTCAGCAGAATATGCATTTATTTGGCATATGATGAAGAGATGTAACAGCAGCGAGTGTCACAAACTCCAAAGTATTTTAAAGAAAATGAGAAAGCTACCTTCACTGAATGTAGTCAAATTGTATTTTAAACCTCAGACACTGTAAAATTGAAGGAATATGACTTTCACAAACAGGAAAAACCTCCTACTAACTAATCACGAAGATGAACTGGTAGTGGCCTTGGTATTAGTGTCGCCCTCAGTTCTAATAATTTCATTACCAGACAGCCAACGGGGAGGTCATCTGCTTCCTGCTACTAAAGTATTATGGAGCACGACCTAATTTCATTTAAGTACAAAACCAGGAATCATGAATGGTTACTGAAAGGCCCACTGCTTTCTCCCTGGATTTCACACCATACTGGTGAGGCAGACCTAATCATTCACATCTCCACTTTTGGGGCAAATCGCTTTCCCATTCAGGTCTTAGCATTCAAAACTTGCAAGGGGATAGTGTTGTGAAAGAATTCAACTGAGACACAAGGCTTAGAGAGCTGCAAAGTTTGCAAGGAAGCAACTGTAGCTCCCACACTGTGCATATAACCTCCAGATCACTGGAATTTTCATCAAACTACCAGTATTTAAGAATAAAAAAATAATAATAAAAAGCTGATGTATTTGTATTCCTGTGCTTCTGGATTTGACCAGTTTATAAACTGGTTCAAACTGATCAACAGTTTGAAATGTTATTTTTGTGGTAGCAAATAAAAGGCAGGAGTTCATTCTCAGCAGGCTATTAGTTTTACAATTATTAATACTAGTTGCTCTATTATGTAGCACTAGCAAAGTAAACTCAAACTCTTTCAGCACATTTTAGCTTTAACAAAGCAATTACTTGAGTCAAAATCATGCATCAAATTGAGCAACTTCTAGCAGGAATTATATTTCTGTCTTCAAGTCTTTGTTTTTCAAATAGTAAGGCATAATAACTTCTTGAAGAATTAGTAATCAATGTGTCACTCCTCTAAGTAATTATTTTACTTGAAACAAGTAATAAGCCTGTGTTCCCATTTGAGGGCACATGTAATTGCAATGTATTGTTAATTCTGCAGTCTTTTGTACAGAATGAATATTCAGCTTTAATAATTGTAGGAAACTATCAAACTATCTCTAGTGTATGTTCTCTGTAGAAAAAAAAGAATGAAAAAAGTTATCACACTGGATAACTTTTTAAGTTTAAATCTCAGAGAAAAACACAATTTACTGAAATGCATTCTCTGTGTGATATTTGTGTGCATACTCTGCATTTCCCAAGTTTTATTTGTTGTTTTGAAAGAAAAACTATAGGCCTAGAAGAACCTGGAATCAGATGTGCTTGTTTTGTAATGCTTGTCTCTGCCATTGCATTCTCTGTCACACCAGAAGCAGGGAACAAGGCTCTTTTCTGCCTCTGTTTCACTGCCTTTAAAGTGAAGAGAACTGAAACCATCTTAGGATCTGAGAGCATTGTCCTCATGAGCTGTTTACTAAGTGCTTTAAGATCAGTAATACATGTTCTTAGTGAAGCACAGAGCATTGTTTTTAAAAGATAATAAATTAAACTGAAATATAATAAAACTTTTCAGCTCAAATTATATCTTAGGACACAGTTATATTATATTAGACCCTGGAGGCACATTTTTAGATGAATTTTCACATGAAATGAAACAGATATTTTATGTTATACATAAACACTACACCCAAGTATGGGACATGACTTAGATCCTCAGAGGTGTTCAAGAGCTGATGGCTATGGCCCTAAGTAACCTGACATGACTAGACCCTTCCTTTGAAAAGGCCATTGGTGTGGCTCCTTGTTAGTAAGAGCCTTTCTGGACTGGCCTGAATATTCCACACTTCACAAGTGTGAATCTCATATGAACACACAAATGGACAGGACATCAGTGAAATCCTCAGTCTAAACAGCACCCGGCAGCACACAGGGTGAAGTCAAGGCTGTGCTTTGAGCCAATTCTGGTGCCAAGGACGATTAGACACATTACCTCATGACGGTGCCTCTGCAAAGAAGTCTTTCCTCGCAGCTGGACTTCATCTGTTGGCATTGTCCTGTGTTAATGCAGCCAGATGGCCTTTCTCCTGCAGTGAGCTCAGGGAACGTGCACAACTGTCCACACCTGACTGTGCAGTGCTGCCCACATTGCCTCCTGCCACTACAGAAAAGCACCATTTATCCCAGACTCCAAGAGTACAGGTGTCACTGCTTTGCCTCTGTCATTGCCTCTTGCAGCCCTGTGCTTCCAGCACCATGCAGGGCCTTTAATTAACTGCTGACAAAGAGAGAACATCAGCTCATCAGCCATCAGGAAAGCCTGTGATCACTCATCATGCACCCCTGCCACAAGACCAAGATGAAACCAGGTCTTCAAGCTGAACATTTATGTTATTGTTTTTATTTTGTGTATTTGTTTGTGGTTTAATGCCTATGAAGTTAATTTGAGGGCGATAAATAGCTTTTTGAGAAAACTAATTTGTACACAGCTGCAATTAATCAGAGTGCAGAGAAGAGTGCACCGGAGCTGAACGCCCTGCTGAAACAGATGGTTGTGCTGCCATCACACACCCCTGCATTCATGTGAAGGTTAAGCCAAATTGCAGAGCCCTGGGAATTTGAGCTCGCACACATGCTGGCTCTCCCCACATCAGGTCTGCTAGGGAAAAACTTGAATGATTTTCACCTGGAAGCCTCCTGGGGCTTGTAGTCATTACTTGAGAAGTTTAATAACCACTGGCAGGGAAGGAAAAAAAACCCCAAAAAACAACAAACAAACAAGCAATCCACTGAACTTTTCCAACTGCACTGCTGAATTTATCATTTAGTCCTGTTCCTGGCTGTCTTCCTTGTATTGCCTGATCCTCAAAACTTTTGTGGCATGAGGGAAAAAAAATAGCAGCCAGATGGAAGCTGCTGTTTACAACAAAGCAACCTGAGAAGAATCCAGTAGCCTTAGTTGTTTCTACTAGTTTCCATTTGAATGCAATAGCAAGTTAATATTCCCAAAAGCAGAGAAGTTGAGGTGCACAGAGAGAGGTATAACATTTTCAAGGTTCTGGCTTGCAGAGTGGCTCCCTGCAAACCTTGGAGACTGATCTGCACCTGTACTGAATGATGTGCTGATTCAAGTGGAAATTGTGAGAGCTGGCACCAAACATCCCTGAAATGATAAAAAACATTTCATTCCATGGTACCCATCATGCTTAGGGCATGCAGTGGCTTGTAAGATGGTTATTAATTAGGTTATTCACTACTGCCTGAGGTGTACTCAAGAGTTACCAGGAAGCGTTTTAGCATCAAAAATCTTATCATTTAAGACAAATAACAGGTGAAATCCAGGAAGATTATGTTTGAAACATGAACCTCTTTTTAATACATAGATACGCTACTTAATCACCAGAAGATGACTAATATGCTTTAGGTATTACTGCTAAAGTGAGTCTTAAATGCAAAAGAACAGTGCTTGTGCAAATGCCATAGCTATTACAAGTGATTCTTCAAAGGTCAGAGTAAAAGGTCCTCCCACATGTGCTATTACACTATGGAAGATAGTCCTAAAAGAGATTAGTGTGAGATATACCAAAAACACAAGACCATGTAATGGCTGCTGTAATGCTGATGATTTCAAAACTGCTAGAATCAATTTTCATGACTTGATTAAGAAACAAAAGGCAACATGGAAGACAAATTCATACTGTATGGGCTTGCTACCCCTATGGGAAAAGGATTTCATTTTACTCCCCATTTTCCTTTCCTTTGCAAACACATACAGTCTTGCAGCCATGTCTTGCATAAGGGAAGCATTTCAGCTTGGTATTAAAAGCAGATGGCCTGACAAGTTAAAACCTATAAATGTCCCTCCAGTAAACTCACATAGGATAATTAGTGTCAGGTTTCTACTTCTCTCTTCCTTGCTAACTCTTCAATGTCTTCAACAATTTGCTATTTTCTTGCAAAGGAGGGATGAGAAAAAGGGCACTCGAAAATGCTTGCTAAAGACATAAGCACTATGGCAGGCACTTGGGGAATTCCAGTAGCAGTGCAGAAAGACATCTGCATAGATATTTAAGGAGACCAAACTTGTGAGCCTCAGAGTAGAAAGGCTTTTTTTGATTCTGCACAAGTTGTGTGTGCTTTTGCTTCTGGCCAGGACCTTACTTTCTCAGGTTCCAAAAGGTAATTACAGCGATGTCTCCAATAAACTCACAGAGAGTGTTATTATTTTTCTCTTTTACACAAAGTACATGCAACTGTATTCAACAGGCTATTGTCTTTGGCAGTTGTTACAGGCAAGCAAAAAGAGTCACTGTTCGAAGATTAATCATAACAGTGGTGATCAAAACAAAAGCAAGGTCCACAGTATGATGACTGACAGTTCTGAAGGCAGTGAGATACAGTTTTGGGCTGAGAAATTGGGAGGATTTCCACGTGGACAATAACAACTATACATGCAATATCAGCTAAGAAACCAGAAACCCAAGCAGGACTTCCCGTGTCATTTTAGCAATGATAAAAGGATGTGTTTTTGCAGACCTTACAGAACAGAGGCATAGTGTCTTCTATTATTAAACTTTTCCAAAGACAAACTCACAGATCAAGTATAATTTTGTTATTTTAGTCAGAGACAGAAGTCCAGACTTCTAGTTTCTGTTCCTGGTTCTGATATTAGACTTTACCTTATAGGGCCACCACTACTATAGCACCTGACCACATTTTATGTTTTATTCCTATAACTGATAGTAAAGACTATTAACCTCACTTTCAGGAGGGGGGCTATGGCACCATAAGGTTATCTGCCCTAAGATCATATGGGAAATTCATAACAGGACTGAACTGACCCAATTTCCCCAAGATTCAAGTTTTGAATTTTCTTCTTTGCTCAAATCCACTCAAATGGCCATAACCTCAGTTAGCTCTGGATATAATTGTATTTTCACCAAGATGGGTAAGAAACCTGAATTTTAAAGCCTTTTGAATTACTAGAATGAAAGACACTACAAGAAACTCTGTACTATAATAATCATTTGCCTCATGTCTTGCAGTAGTAAAACAAAGTAACATCACTACAGCATATTATTCTTTAGATAAAATGCTCTTCTTATTTCTATGGTATTGGTAGTTCTGCAATGCTCAACTCCGTAACACTTGGGCTCTCCTGTTTACTTTCCAAAGTCCATGCCATAGTTAAGATTTGCTCTGCAGTGCCTCACAGTGAAAGCTCTGGGTGGATACCTGTGGGCAGCCAGTAAACAGTGGCAATAAAACCGACCTCAAAATTTATTGCTACAATATACTGATTGTCTTCACTCCTACTGTGCTGAATGGACTGAAGATAAAAAGTGGGGGATATCCTATTGGGAGTTATATATCAGCATTACAAAGCAACTTATCAATCCCTACACAAGCACATCAGCCAAAACCAGCACAAAGGCATAGTAGTAGGTAAAAACCAAGAGCCTAACTGTGACCACACAGTGTTCGTATTGCCTGTAACAGGACAGCTGATGCAGAGTTCAACACTGAGACTGAGATACTCTGCTTTTATGTGACAGTGCTTCACTCAACTGAACTAAAGGAAAAAAACTACCTCAGGCTAAGCTAGCAGGAGCAGACCTAGTGCCTATTTGAGATGTACTTTTATAATAATAGAAGAGGACTGCTGCTACCAGCTTTTGAAACAGGTATGAGGAGCTAGCACATAGCAGCCCAGCCAAATGAATACGCTCATTAAGAGCTATTTCCATTAAAGCTATCATCACCCTCTGCCTGCAATTTACATGAGCTTTTCCTATCCACATCAGAATTGAAAAGCAAATGGTGTGAAAGGGAAATGCACTGATTTGAAATAAAAGTTGCACAAAAATCCTAAATCATAATTCAAATGCTTGCTGTTAGAACAATTAATGAATTCCCATTGCCTGTTGTATGGAGGCCCTCTCATAAAATTTATCATTTCCCTGCAGTCTCCTATAATAGACAAAGAGATTGAGATTTTCTGGAGGTGATCCTTCTGCCTTCATGTGCAGATCACAGAAAGCTTTTAAAGGGCTATGCTAAAGTCAACTGTCTGTGTGCACGGGAAACTGCATCTGCTACATATGTTAAGTATAACATGGACTCACACATGTGTTTCTTGGTGCCTACAGTCTGCTGAATGAGATCACTGCTTGTGGAAAGGAGTTTGTTGTACCTGAGAGCACTGATGTGTGTCAGTGAGGAAGATGATACCTGGGAGGGTGTAGAACAAGACACACGTGTATGTGTGTGGGTCTGAGAAATAGTTACAGCAGACAGAATGACTGGGAACTTTTCTATCACTTTTTGGAGCACATGACTGTATACTCTGGGCAAATGTGGTCATTTAAAGTGTACTAAAAGGCATCATATGTAGTTATGTACACCCTGATGAATATATTGGAGGTCTCTCAGTATGGCTTAAACTTTGCCCTCTCACCTTACATGTTGGACAATATGGGAGGGACCAATGCATCCTAGGAAAATGTTTTTAATGTAAGTAAATAGAATACCCCTTCTCTTCCCTTTTTGGTCTTATCAACTCATTTAACATCAGATTGTTGAATTATTATCCTTGCAATATTCTTGTCCATGAAGTAGATATTTTGGGTTTAACTCCCATTATGTACCTTGAACATGCATGAAGCATTTAGTTCTTTGGGATGGTAAACCATGGGAAACCTCAACGTCAGCAAAATTCTTCTCCCTGCAAGAAGCAGGCAGGAAATGGAAAGGAGCTAGACCAGATGCCTCTACCTATTTCAAATCAGATTAAAGTCTTCAAAGGTATAGGCATGAACCAATTTATGTTTTAAGTGATTTTAATATTGTGTCCTTCCTGATCTTGAAAGAAAAGAAGAGTGTCTTCCCTCTAGCCCAAAACTTCTGCTTGATCTTTGCTAACAACAGCCTGTGTAATGTCTCTTTTTGTGACTGGCAGTCTGTGGGGCAGGAAAGCAAGCCTAGCAAATGAAATTCACCTAGCATTTACAAACCAGACAAGAGAAAAGGAGGCTGAAGTGAAAAGGAATCTTTTTTCAGCAGGGAGCAGAGCACAACAAGGAAATAAAAAGATGAATAAACCTGTCATAGACTTTTTCTTTATGGAGCAGAGGCACAGTTATTAGGTACCTGCAAAGAAGGCATGCTGGATATATGACTCCTAATACATCGTCCATAATAGAGCACTGTGCAGAAGGCATACAACTTTTCAAACAGTTGTCAGGGACAGAAATAAATACAGTGTCTTAGTGGAAAAAAATGACCGAACGGATTAGAAGTGAGCACTGGAGTGGTGCAGCCAGAAGTCTGAGAGCTCTCTCTGACAGCGTGTTTTCATACATTTTACTTGTCAGAGATGTGAAAATTATTGAGCTATTATTATTATTTTTCTCTTAATAATCTCAGTGAGGTTTTTACTGGTCCTAAAATGTGACAAATTGATAGTGTTCACTAGAAAAGAAAGGCTGCAAAGCTTTGCCAAGCATATCTCCATCCACAATTGTGACACGCTTTATTCCAGATGGGTCACACCAACCATTTGAAAACCCTGACCTGACTCACTTGAAGGCCTCAAAAAAACCACTGCTAATCCTCTTCACTGCTAACATCTAACTTTCTACATATTCCCCTCTTGCAGTTCTGACAAAGCATTGTAATCTTCAGCCATATTTCTCTTCTGTTTTCTGTCTGGGGTCAACTGCACATTCCACCATGCTCTGTAGCATGCCATCTTATTCCACTACCGACTGGAATGACTGGAATGTCCTAATCCCTGAGTTATGCAATCACTGTTATGCAATCCTAATGCAATAAAGCTAAAATTTTTGTCATAGACTGACTCCATAGCAGAGTCTTAACCCTCTTCCTGTCTGCCTTCTTCCACAGCATCACAGATTTGGGGGGCAAAGAAGTATCAGAATGTATAGGTTAGTTCTGGACATATGAGGCGTATTAGGAAAGGTCAGGTTAGAAATGGAAGGTGTTTTGTATGCTGTAACAAATGCTGAGGGAGAATGTTTTGTTGTGCAAATTTGTTCACTAATAGTTTGAACTAAGTAACAGCAAATTTTTAAAAATATTTACCCCTGTTGGGTTGTGGTGGGTTTTTTGTTTCTTTTTTGTTTGTTTGGTTGGTTGGTTTTTTTGTTTGGTGGTGTTATTTTTTAAAAAAAGAAAACACAACAAAAACATTCAAATATTATAGGTAAAAGCTTTAAGTAACAGCAATAAGTAACATCTAACAATTATTGTTTATGCTTTCATGACACCATTAGACCATGCTGTCTCCACGCTAACTAATAAGCATCGATTCTGAAACGAGAAACTTGGAAGATCTTTCTTATCCTTTGTTCTCCAGTCTGACATTTGATATACTACAATTCACACAGGAACCACTTCAAGACTATTGCACATCCTAGCCCAGATTTCTTTATAGACAGCCTCATTTCTGCCCCTGGCCTGAAAAAGAAAATCAAACAATTTGCAATGATGGATGATCTCAATAGTGAAATTCCATCTGACCTGCTGCTAGAAGCAAGGAGTATATTACTGACTTGAGATATGTAAGTTGGTTAGGATCAAATATCATAAACCCCAAAGCTTTCAAACTGAACATGCACCTGAACAAAACTCTTTTTCTGAGATTTAGATAATGCATTTTTCTTATCCTTATGCATGAAGCAGTGTTTATCAGAGCCCTGGGTGAAAAGACAAGTGCCCTATCTCCGCCAAGGTAAAACAGCTGACAATCCAAGATTGGTAACACTTCTTTAGTTTCACTCTCTCTCCCTAGCCTAATGCCTTCCTCTGATCTTTCTTCTCCTTGGTTCCCATGTTGCTCTCTATCCACAAAATCTTTCACTGTTTCAATAAAACAGCCTAGCACAATTACCATCTCTTTCTTATACTGTACTAACATGTTATGAAAAACACAAGTAACTTTATTCTTTCCACACCCTAAAAGTAAGCAACAAACTCATCTCTGACCTCATGTCTAGCAACTGGTGATCCCTAGATATGTGACTTACAAGAAACAAAAATGAAATTACAATAAGAACAGCTCAAATTACATCAAAATGAAAAGTTGCATTACTTTCCGGCTGGCTTGTAACCAATACACAATTAGATGTAAAGTAAGGCCAGTTTTTATACCAGCACTACTCTCTGCCATGGCACTGGCTACAGATGTTATGAGCCTCTAGTTTTGAGCTTTCTTCCCTTCTTCAGTACTCTACCATGCTTAGAAATGTATAAATATGCAACCTAGCTTTATGGACAAGGCCAGGGCAATGAAGCATTGATTTGTCCTTTCAATAAGGGTGAGTGACAACTTCATATAATTAAGTCCTTCATTCACTCTGCACTTAAGCTTTATTCACATCACTTTTTAATGTAACATAAACAAGTTTTATGGGTCATTACTTGGACAGGTGTGCTGCATACTGCATCTCTTAGATTTCAGGCCAGAAAAACAAACAGAGGAATGTCAAAATTACTTGGCTGCAAGCATTCAGGGAATGCTGTGAAATGTTTAAAGACATGTAAGCAAGATTGACATTTTATCTTCCAAAAACTCTTTTGAAGTTTGACATTACATTTATTTACTCCTCACCTCTTCTCTACTTTTACACTTTACTGAAAAGAGCATCTTTCAGATACCAAATTCATTCCAAATCAATTCATTGTTCTCCTAGCTTCATAAACTAAATGCTGCAAAAGTGGAACATTCAC
Organism: Sclerurus mexicanus; assembly: GCA_013396755.1. Lineage (NCBI taxonomy): Eukaryota > Metazoa > Chordata > Aves > Passeriformes > Furnariidae > Sclerurus > Sclerurus mexicanus. The sequence continues at coordinate 411,300 of VWZF01003291.1, forward strand.
TTCACAAATAATTTAAAGATCTAATCTTTGCGCCCTTTACAATACAACATAACTTGTTCACACGTGAGGGGTAGCCCTTAGGGAAGATGCTCTTCTCATTACAGTGATGGGGCTAAGACCACTTCCTTGCTAATGTGTAATTCTACTCAGAAATAATATTTGTTGGGCCAATTCTAACTTCTCAGAGTGGAAATGAATGTGCTTCTGCAACTGCATTAAAATGGTCTACACACTTATTTTCCTTTAGCTTCTAGAAAATGCCAATAAGCTCTTCCTGATGCAGTACCCACAATTTCCAGAGAGTTTCTATTAAAAATAAAAGCAATTCCTCTTAATTACCTTCATTGATGGCTTTGATTCGTGCATTTTGTACTGACATAGTCAATTACTGTATTCAACCAGAGTTGCTAATTCCTTTCACTATGCAAACTAATTTGTACAATCATAACTGCATCTTCAGCATCCTATATGACCTGTCCAGTTTCTGCAATGAAAGTGGGCAGAGCTCTGATCATCTCTGTAGAGGGTTGCCTACTCATAAATTTACTACATAAAGGTAAAATCAAACACATAAACCAATTCATCCCATAAGGCAACTGAAGTATCATAGCACAAGAAGTATCAATGATTGAGTAAATGCTTCACTTTCTTGGACAACAAAGAGTCTTTCAACATTTCCAAGAAGCAGGCCTAAATTCTTTATTGAATCAGTACCTGCACAAGTCTTAACTGGACATGCCATTCTTCTTTTGTTGCCTTTTTTTTTTTTCCTCTTTGGTCTTCATGAAAATGGAGATTAAAAAAATGCAACTTTAGGAATTAAATGGGTTTGCACGTACTTAAATCTGAATCACCAGCCTCTCCTGTTCTAAACTGTCATGTGCTATTTCTGCACATTGCTGCACAGCTTTTGCACTCTGCAAAAGAAAGATGTATATGAGAAATGAGGGAAATGAAGCTTGAACAGACAAGAAAGACAAATATGCAGCCTATTAGGGACCTAAACCACTTAGTGCTCTGTTCATTCCCAAGAATTGTAAAAAATTATAAAAAAGCAACCTAGAAATGCAAAATTATTTTGGGGAGCATTAGCTTGCAACTGAATCACAATAGATGGGACAGAATACTTTCTTTTCAATAAGTATTTCTCAATGACTTTTGCAGATTAAAAGATAATGTGATAAACACACATTACAGGGTTTTTTATTTGTTTGGTTGGTTTTTTGTTTGTGTTTTTTTTTTTTTTTAGCTCACAGAAGCTTGGAGCAGATGACATGCAGTGTTTTGACTTATATGAAGAACCTTTTCACCACAGAACTGCAAAAAACAGAGACAATTTTGACTCAAAATATTTCTGCAGGGTCGTGCTACTGATTTAAATGTCGTAAAGGATGAGAGAATCTTATCCTCTTCTGAAAACTCTTCCCACTCTGAAATTTGAATGTGTTCTTTCCCCACCAAAAAGAGAACCCAGACTATTCTGTCAAGAAAAGCCTTCACATTGTACTTCAGTATCCAGGAAGAAAGGTTCTAGTATTCCAGCCTACAATCACGCTATGCTGAGTGCAACTATTTACATACTACATATATAGGTTGAATAGATGGGGAAATAGAAGGTCAGTTCATAGACACACCAGCCAATTAAGTATATGGAGTCAAGCATAATTAGAGTAAATTATGCCAAGCATGATTAGAGGCAATCACAAGGCAAACACATTTTTGTTCAATTACTAACAGTAGCAATTGTAAAACTTTTATTAATGCTATCCAGTAGCAGAAATATTCTTGATAATTTGAATGTCCACAGTTTATTGATTCAAAACTAGCATAATTCTATATAATTTTGCATATTTGTGTATATAAAAAGAATTCAATCACTGTGAAACTTGAACTAACAGAAGTTGTACATGCAAAATTGTGCTTGGAACAGTATGTGTATTTGAATAACAAAGGTACCTAATACTACAGACTAATAGCTTAGTTTTGCTAAAAGCAAATATGCATACATATGCAATATTTCTTTTAATAAAGCTAGACGGAAGTTTTTAAACAAGTGTGGATTTGAAAGACAAAGCTGTTTTTTCATTTCTTTCATTAATGAGAAAGAGATAATAATTTTGTACCATTCAGGTGTGCAGTTCTCTATGTATTAAGTACTGAAATTGCACAATCCAGTCTTGTGAAAAAATACTTACAATTTAAATTAGTAAATTTGGATACTAGAAGCAACAAAGCCATGTGATGCTGCATACTATGTTGGCTAATTTTGCCTGTTTCTCAACAATGTAAAATTATCTGCATGGAGCCCTGAGCTGCTATGGCTAAACTACTCCTAATATTCATGCACATTTATTCAAAGCTAAGTCACCTATTTTTGTACAGGACTACAGGATTCTGTGCAAGTATTTACAATGATCTTACCAAGGGGAGAAGCTAGTTTAGAGGCCAAAAAGGTGGAGTTAATTGATAAACTGTTTATTAGATTTGGTTTTAATAGCTCAGAGTTAGTGTTTCGTAATGTAACAGTCTGAATTTGGAGTAGGATGTGAAGGAAGACCGTCTGCTTTGTGCTCTGTTGACTTGAGCATGCAGCACCTGGTTTTGCCGCAGCTCTGAATCACATGAGCCATTAGGAGAAAACAAAGTCACAGAGCAAACGACACAAAAGACACAATACATCTTGGAATCAGTCCCAGCTAGGACAGGCTCCATGATAAAAGTTCAGGTCGCAAGTCGTATAGTGCAGATACCAGCAAAAATGCCAAGAAGAAATCATTTGCAGAGAAGAAGAATGAAAGATAATCTCTGCATCACATCTGCATCATGAAGCTTTAATTAACATTTCACAAGCCCTGGCACACTAAAAATGTCACTTTATGTTCACTACGGAAAATCTGTGGGGGGTTTAGAACTACAGCTATGGACAAGACGCAAAGATGGGACTACGATTAGGACATAGCTGAAATAAAATCAAGCTGCCTTTCCTTGTGGCCATGTGAATCATGGCAAAAATAGAAGCAGCTGTTACTGTTGGTTTGGTCACACTGGGGACAGCTATTGCCATTGGCATGAGTAACTGGCTAGCTGCTGGCATTGCTGTAGTGGTTTGGCTGGCACAGATCACCACTTTCCTCTCTGAAACAGTTTTATAAAAATATGTTCAAGAATTTCAAGTTGATTCAATTTCTTAACTGATTGCTTTCTTTAGAAATAAATACTCTAAGTGTTTTTGGGACTAAACCCCCTCAAGACCCTGTTATATATAAACTGGATCACAGAAAATAGAAGTGAAAGGTATGTATTTCAACATATTTATCCTATTATCTAATCCACTCTTGCCTTCCTTGCAGCCAGTACAGCAGAGTCCCACACAATGCATTCAGCAGTAACCTGCACAATCCAGATTTAAATTTGCTGAGCAAGGATGCTTTCAGTTCTTTTCTGGGGAAACTATTCCACAGTTTACCAAGTCTTGCTTTTAAGACATTGCTTCTGCTTTCAGCCTAAATTTATTTAATCATAGCTTCAGCCCAATACATCTAGTTATATGCCCTCAATGCATCACTCTAAAGCATTTATACTCCTTAAATGTGTAACGTCTATTACAGTGATCTTGCTTCAGTATCATTTAGCAAACAATGCACATTCATAATCTGTGTCATTTCTCATCATCTTATGTTTTAATTTTTATGTCCTTTTTTCCTATTTAAACATCTGAAGTGGCATGCAACAATATCACAGGAGAGGCAATTCTTTTCAAAGTTGTTTTGAAATTCTTTGGGCCTGACAAGCTCTGCAGATATCCTACTTACAGGATCATTTGCTATTTACATAGCAGTATGTTATCTTAGCACAAATAAGCTAAGGAGAGCCTTGTGTTCCTGTCATCATCTACAGCATCATCAGGTGACTTGATGAAGCATCTCCATTTCCTCTGTACATAACTCTAGCTAGAGGCTCTAATTCAACTATTGCTGCACTAAATTCAGAAGTAGTTATAAAAATTACTATGGCTACCTAATTGTTTCATTTTCTGTTGGTGCGACTCATATGGCTCATACTGCACCATCTCTGGAACATCACTGTTCCCTTTAGTGGCTTGTGGCTTAGTGAAAGTACTTCATGCAGCAGGATTCAAGCAGTTCTGTGTGGTCTCTGTAACAGCAACTGCAGAAAGTTAAAAACCGTGTTCCTCTGATAGTGCTATAGAAGCACTTTGTTTCCAATACATAAGCTGTCCCAAATGACCTTTATCTAGGTTTACCAGAACTGCCAAGACCATTGCCATTAGAGGCACAGATAAACAATGTTTCAAGTTTTGTCATCTGCACGTTCAGGATACTGTAACTTCTGACGTCTCCAGAGTTACTGCATGCTTATAGTCCCTCCGGGAGGAAGAAAATTATATGTTTCAAAAGGTGTAATAGGAAACAAGGTGGATACAAATTTTATTTCACAGCATCAGAAGCAGCTGTCTTTTTGTACCAGTGTGTGTATGCACTATATATTAAAATATAAGCCCAGGAATATACAGAGGGATTATTAGAAAGTGGAAATGGATTTTAAAGCATTTGAGGTTGTAGATGTTTGATATGCTGAAGTCCTGCTATTGTAACCAACTGCAAGTCAATGAAGAGAAGCCCTGCAAAGAAACCTTGACAACTGAGACAGATGGGCAATCACCGACTGTATGAAGTTTAACAAGGACAAGTGCTGGATTCTGCACCTGGGATGGGACAACCCTGTTCATGTGTATAGATTAAGGATTGACAGGCTGGAGAGCAGTGCTGTGGAAAGGGACCTGAGGGTCCTGGTCTATGGCAAGTTGAATATGAGTCAGCAGTGCCCTGGCAGCCAGGAGGGCCATGTCCTGGGAGGCTTCAGGCAAAGCATTGCCATCTGGGCAAGGGAGAGGATTGTCCCGATCTGCTCTGCACCGCTCACACTGGCCTCACCTTGGGTATGGCGTGTAGTTTTGGGCATCACAATGTAAGAAAGGTATTAAACTACAAGAGTGTCCAAAGGAGGGCAACTAAGATGGTGAACGACCTGGAGGGCAAGCTGTACGAGAAGCAACTGAGGTCACTTGGTCTGTTCAGCCTGGAGAAGACAGAGGGGAGACCTCATTACAGTCTACAACCTCTTCATGAGAGAAAGCGGAGGGGCAAGTATCTAACTCTTCACTCTTGTGACCAGTGACAGGACTTAAGGGAATGGCAGGAAGTTAAATTGGGGGAGGTTTTGATTGGATATCAGGAAAAGGTTTTTCACACAGAGGGTGTTTGGGCACTGGAACAGGCTCCCCAGGGAAGCGGTCACAGCACCAAGCCTGTCTGAGTCCAAGAAGCATTTAGACAATACTCTCAGGCACATGGTGTGATTTTTGGGGTGTCCTGTGCAAAGCCAGAAGTTGGACTCAATGATCCTGATGGATTCCTTCCAACTCAGCACATTCTATAATTTCATAAACATTAAATAAATGATTCAGAGAAGAACTTAATTAAGCTTTAGACCTGTGTATGACTTTTAAACTAATTACATATTTAAACTTTATCTGATGCTTATATTTATCCAGTCTTTGTGTGAGGAGATTAGAGTTTGTATTTACATACTATGTATCTAATATATTTTTGTATGCCTCTGTGTATATATGTGTTAGGGAGGCAGGACATTGAGGTGCTGGAGTGGTTCCAGAGAAGGGCAATGAGGCTGGTGAAGCGTCTGGAGCACAAGTCCTGTGAGGAGTGGCTGAAGGACCTGGGCTTGTTAAGTGTGAAGAGGGGGCTAGGGGGTGACCTTATCACTCTCTACAACTACCTGGAAAAAGGTTGTAGCCAGGTGGGGGTTGGACTCTTCTCCCAGGTAACAAGCATCAGGACAAGAGGGGATAGTCTTATGTTGTGCCAGGGTTGATTTATGTTGGACATTAGGAAGAAATTCTTCATAGAAAGGGGGATTAGATATTGGAATGGGCTGCCCAGGGAGGTGGTGGAGTCATCATCCCTGGAGGTGTTTAAGGGAAGACTGGATGTGCTGCTTAGTGCCATGGTCTAGGTGACAAGGTGTTGTTCAGTCACAAGTTGGATTCGATGATCTCAGAGGTCTTTTCCAACCTAAGTGATTCTGTGAAAAAGTTTTTATTCTGAGAGTGTGTAAGGATAAGTTCTTCTGGTGAACAAAGAACTTACACAACTGTATGAGCAAGGGTAAATGTGAGCAGAATGTGCAATGCATATGTGTAAGGTGTGAAGTTAAATGAAAAACAGGCATATGAGTTCAAGTATAAATATAAATAGTCAGTTTCCTGTTTGAATGAAAATCTTAGGTAGGCAGAAGCTTTGCAAGGCAGTGCAATTCTGTTTTCTTTTGTGGAAATTCTTTTGTAAACCCATCTCTTGAGTTCTGAAGGTTTTTGAAGTACTTTTTATATTCTTGCTCTTCCACATGCAGCAAAACATGTTCCAAAAGTGATAGCTATCTGTGAACTCAGCAACTTTGCCAACTAGAAAAACAGCTTTCAGCCCCACAGCCCGTTTGGAGCGATAAAGAATTACTGTGGTCTTGCACTGAAATGGACTGACTTCATTATCACACTCAATGATGGTTTTAACTTCATATTTCCTCAGCTCTGCCTGAAGGAAAAATGATAGCTCTGATAACCAAAGAATGCTATTAAAGCTAGCTTCCCAAGGAGTTTAATGATAACTACATTATTTCTCCTTAAGAAAACTAAATTGTGAAGCTAGTTCTGTTCAGTGTGCTTAACACTGGAAGATTTTGTACTATTGGGTTTTAAAGGGCAAGCTGGTTTGATTTTTTTATACATATGTGTGTTGGATTATTCCATGGAAGGGTTTTTTTCAGCATACTTTGAAGGTAAAAATGAAGTCTACATAGTAAGTGATCTTCTAATGAGTTTGTGGCTTTTCTATCATGCTTGTCAACAATGAAAATGAAGTCTGGATTTAATTATTCATCCACTGTGTAGTTCACTGTTTGATCACATTTAGTGGTTTCCTAACAAAGAAAAACTTTAATTGTACCAGCACCTCCTTATTTTTGGCATACATTGTACAGTTAATCTTGCTGCTATGTATAAGATTAAGGAAGTGGACTTTTTTAGTTTTTTAAGATACGTGCACATGTAGATGAGTGTTCCAAGGCTCAAAACCTTCTTAAGATGGTTTCTTCAAACAGAAGGTGATGAACTATATGCAGGAACTTGTTATTCTATTATAGAACAAATTCTTGTATTTGAAGGGATAATGGCATGGATTCTGTCCTTGGTTATATTTTGCTAAAATTGTAATTATAATCTGGTATACTATGACTACTGATACAATGAGCTACAGCAACACCCTTCCAGTGATAAAGGTCCTCTGACTTAATGAGTTCACATTCTAAGCAACAGATGCTTCCATCTGAAAAGGGATTAAAAGGGAAGCCAAAATGAACCCTTTAATCTGAACTTGTAATACGCTTTATAAATTTTCATTCACCAAATTTAATGTCATCCTTCAGAAGATAGTAATTACCCAAGCAGAGCAGATGACTGATATATCTATGTAGACAAGTACAATGCACTCCCCAGAGTGAATGCCACCTACTGTCTCCAGAAGACTATACCCATCGTCTCATGTGGCACCATGAACCACAGCTACTGTTTCTCTACAGTTAATGCCTTAAAAACAAATTGAAATGTCTTTTTGAAATCCTACAAAATATTACTGAGGATTTTCTCATTTGTATACGTTTGTTTAATCTGCTTTTGAGCACTGATAAATTCTTTGGTTTAGGCACTTTTTGCAATTAGTTTTACAGGTTAATTATCTTCTGAATACAACACATTTTCTTCCATCATCTTCAAACATATCACCTTTCAAATCCTTTAAAATCCTTCTGTTCTTTCAGTTTTGGAAAGGACAAATAAGAACATTCAGTATTTCCTTCCCAAATCATTCAGGAATTTTCCCCATGCCTGCCTGCCTGCCTGTTTGCTTTTTTTCTGTGACAGCCACAGCCTCCCAAATATTTCCTGCTGTAATTTACTCTTGTGTTTCTTGTCAACATTAGCAGCTGTTTTTTGAACTTCCTTTAGTTATACTATTTCATGAATCTATGGGCAGAAATAAATGCTGCATCCTTGGTAAGGATGTACCACTGTTTTATATAATGCCACGATAAGTGGAATTTTCTAACCCATTATTTCTGTATCACAGTGCAATGCTTGCTTTTTGACTCTGCTGTGCAATGAGCAGATGTTTTTACAGAGCTGCTGGCAATGTCCCCATGTTTTTTTTGTTTTTTTGGTTTTTTTCTCCCTGAATGGTTACAGTTAATTTAGAACCTAGTAATATGTATGAACAATTCAAATTATTCCTTGCAATGGGCATTATTTTTGTAGTTGTCAACAAAGCATTGCATATGATGTTCTGCTGTCAATACAGCCTCCCTTATTAGGTGACTATTCCTCACTATCTTCTTTAACACTGGCTTCCATAAATAATTTCTTATTATCTGCAAAGCTTGTAACTTCACTGCCTACTTCCTCTTCCACCTCACTGATTAAATAACAGTGGTCCTCAAACTGAAGCTTGAGGTACCCTTCCAATAACCTTTTGCCAGTTTTCTATTAACCTGAAAATCAAGCATTTATTTCTCTTTTCAGCCTCCTGTCCTTTGCCAGTTTCAAATCAATGGCAGACTTTACTGCTTCCTATCTGACAGCTTTGCTTCCCTATAAACTCTTACAAGGAATTTTTGAAAGACAAAATAGATCCCATTTATTTGTTTTACTACACCCACTGTATGGATGGCACAGAATTAATACTGGCAGATTGGAGGAGCACAAACTCAGATTTTCACTCTCATATATTGACTCAGATACTGTTTCATACAATAAATTAATTACCAATGCAACTAACTTTCCTAAAGTCACTATCACTAAGCTATACAAATATGTATCCAAATAATGTGTACTCTCTTTTTGTTCTACAGCAGTTATCTCAATGAGTCTTTTTCATATTGAGTTTTTAAGGACATGGTCCTCTACATATCTTCTACCATAGAACAGTTTCCAAGAAAATACACAGCAACTCTGTAATGCTTTCTAGGAACTGTAATTTCTGCCTTTAGTCCTTCATTGTCAAACCAACGCAGCGATAATTTATCAAATGTCCTGATTGAGATATTCTACCTGTAATAATCATTATCCTGTTACTGCAAATAATTAACTAGGAACTTCCAAAACAATTTATGTGTTAAATTTAGTGACTTGGCAGGTACTATAGAGTGAAAACCAGGATCATGATCCTTCCTTTAACTTTTCTATGAGATTAGCAGCTTCAGTATTCAAGTGGTGGAAAAGAAGGGAAGAATATACAAACTGAAAATGTTTGGAAGACAATGAGGGGGTGAGTAACAAAATAACTGGATTTTTCAAAACCAAGCTCTGTCAAAGCAGCCAGTTATCTCCCTATATTGTTGATGAGGGTAAAACTAGAACATGTTATACTTTGAATATCTTTCAACAGTGTCTCACATACCACAGGGAAACATATTGCGACATAATGGCACAAAGCCAACTGAAAAAAACATTCTGAATGAAAATAGGAGGATATATTAGACAGGTTTGTCCTGCTTTTGGTATTAATACTTAATTTATTTAGGACCTGGAGGACAGAATAAAAGATAGGTTAATAAAATCTTAAGATTAATCAAATTGGGAATTTGCAACAAAACTGAAAACCAGAATTTACTTCAAATTGATTTTGAAATCGGAAATTTTGAAAAATCATTGAAAATATAAGAGTTACAATCCAATAAAGATAAATGCAATTTCTATAGTAGGTTAGAATAAATCTGCCTAACTGCAGAATGGGGAGTGATCAGCCTGTGAAGAGCAGGACCTAGATATAAAAGTACATTGTACGATACACATCAGTCAAAAACTCATGCTGATGCTAAAATGGGGAACGATAAACCAGACTGTATAAATACAGCTATAGTCTACTGCACAAATACACACCAGAAGTCTAGTACTGTCTCCTGTAAAATGTATTCAATGTTGGTAAATCTTTCTCTTGAACACTGTGTTTAAGTGCTTGAGAACCTGTGAAGTTACAGGGCAAACAGCTGGAGACTGTCAAGGACACAGCAACAAGAAAAGGCAGACCTCTAGAAAACAGAGACTGGAAGAAAGGTAAAATAACCTGTTGTTTAGCCTAGAAGCTTGGGTCTGAACATGTATTAAAATATGTAAAAGTGTGCTCAAAAGAACATGACTTGCAAGATGGATGTGACAAGTATCATGAGCGTAATTTGAAGAAATGGATATTTCTTCATAGATATTCAGATAGCATGAACTTTCTAAAGATAAAGGTGAATAAACATTGAAAAGCTTTTTATAAGGAAGATGGAGAAGCTTCATTTTTAGAAGCTTTTCTTTTTTTAAAAAAGCTCAGAAAGACAAATGTCTGTCTAGACTGAGCAGGTGGTTTTATAAGCTTTTTTTCACACTTGTTATCTATAATACATGCTTAAAAGAAAAAAAAAAAAGGAAAACAGCTGCAAGAAAAATGCTGAAGGTATCAGAAATGCTCTTGGGCAAATGGGAATAGGCCATGACACTGAGGAAATAAGGTGGGTACTATGCTAGTTAAAATACCTCTGATAGCTATTTTAAGCCATGAGCAGTAACTGAAATGACTGCATCCATCAGAGACAGCACCATCTAGTCACAGTAAGTGAATTGAGTCATATAGTCTGGATTCACCCTCTGGCATGGCACTGATTCACTCTGCAGCCTTAGCTGAAACACTTGAGCTTTCTGCATTTACTTTCCTGTCTCTGAGAGAAGAGTACATATCTACCTCAAAAGCATGTCACAAGTGAATCATGGTAGAAGCCCTGGTTGAAATGGTTTGTTATCAAGGAAACTGAGGGAAAGCTTGCTTCCTAGAACACAGCTTCAGATAACTTAAGGGCCTAGGATCATTGTTCTCTGCAGCTGTTCCTGATGCCTCCATGATGCAGGTTGTTTCAATGCTTTCAGGCAGGCTGTCAGAGCAGCTGAAATAGTTCTCAACAAACACATGGAAAGATCTCAGCAGATGGTCACCATGTACCCTTTCAGCCTATTTCCCTGCCTTTTTCCTGTCTTTTTGAGAAAAACAATCACTCCTCCTAGTGTGCTTCTACAGAAGGCATTTTATAACATCCCACAGTGAAAAAAACCTGTTTCAATCTAAGATTATTCTACAAGACACTCTCCTCCAAAGTTCCTGGATGGTCCTAGGTCCTATATCTCCTATCTGACATCACACTATGTGGTGTTCCTCTATACACTTAATTTTCATCCAGTCTCAAGGTATTTAAGACCCTTAACTTAATGGGGCACTATCCTAGGAGTGCCCCATCCTACATCTTCACACTTAATAACCAAAAAGTTAGAATTCAAATCTTAAATTGCACATCACAAAGCAGGGCAGTGTCTGATCTGAAAACAGGTTGAGGTTGATCTGATTTTCAATTTTGTGCTATGATAACGTATATGTATCTGGTTTTATATACATGCATATATGGATCCATATAATAGATATTTTATATATGTGTGTATGTGTAAAACAGATTGTTTAGCTATGAAGACAGAAGCATATGATTCCAGTTTCTCCTTACTTTGTAGAAGTATATTCCAAGCAGATTCAATTCCAAAATATGCATGATACAACTAAGTGTTTTAAACTGCATGTTTCAAGGAATACTGAACTGTTCTTAAGGATGGTGTCTTTAAAAGGAAAAAGAGTAGAAATTGTACATGTTGGCTAAAAGTCTTTTGATTACTGTGTGCCTTATTTAGAAAGCCAAGTTTGACCTTCCTTTTTCTGGAGAGCTTGCATTCCTAATTTTGGTTGCTTTTTTCTTTGTTGACTACAGAACTGATACACTTTGATTTTCATACATGACTTATCTAGTTTCCATGTGCTTCAGAGCTGTCCAGCCTAGAGGCATCTATTCTGGCCCCAGTCCAAGGCAGACTTCAACACTTAATGGCAACTGGGGACATGCATGGCAGAACACTAGTCCTCTGCTCTTGGATTTCTGTATTTAAAGAAAAAGGCTAAGCTGTCAAATACAAAAAATGGAAGCTGTGACAGGGCACAATGTAGAAGTTACTACATAGAAAAGAACAAGAAAATTGTTTGCCTTTTTGGAAGACTCCAATTGATAACTGACACTCCTGTCACCTTCTTAAGTCACCTCCTCCAATTTTCTACTAAGCAGTTCAAAAAGTCTATAGGCAGCACAGCCTTTGCCAAAGCAGGTCAGAGCATCAGTCAGTCCCTCCAGTGACAATATCCTGCCCCTTCACGTATCTGGAGAGAGCACTAGTTTCTCTCGTCTCCTATTCAGTTTTCTACTGTAGCAGATCAGATAACCCCATTCAGAATGAGCACCCTGTACTCACATCTAGCAGTGACCCCAGGAACCTTTATTATCACTCTGTTTATTGTCACTGTCTTATACACAGGAACATTTTTCCTATATGAGAGAATTCTTGTAACACACTACTGAAGTATCTGAGTACCTTACAGCAGTATTTTAAAGGCAATGACTGCATATGAGAATTGGCTCACAGAGAGTAATAGTGAAGGGCCAACCATGTCCTGGGGGGCATCAGGCAAAACATCTCCAGCCAGTTGAGGGAGGGGATTGTCCCGCTCTGCTCTACACTGGGGTGACCTCACCTTGAATATTGTGTGCAGTTTTGGGCATAGCAATACAAAAAAGATATTAAGCTACTGGACAGTGTCCAAAGGAAGGCAATGAAGATGTTGGAGGGCCTTGAGAGGAAGTTGTATGAGGAGTGGCTGAGGTCACTTGGTCTGTTCAGCCTGGAGGAGACTGAGGAAGACAGTCTACATAGAAGTCTACAACTTCCTAGTGAGGGTAAGAGGAGGAGCAGGCACTGATCTCTTCTCTGTGGTGACCAGTGGCAGGACCCAAGGGAATGGCCTGAAGTTGTGTCAGGGGAGGTTTAGTTTGGGTGTTAGAAAAAGGTTCTTCATCCAGACGGTGGTTGGGCACTGGAACAGGCTCTCCAGGACAGTGGTCACAGTACCAACCCTGACAGAGTTCAAGAAGTGTTTGGATGATACACTCAGGCACTTGGTGTGACTCTTGGGGATGGTCTTATGCAGGGCTAAGAGTTGGACTCCATGATCCTTGTAGGTCCCTTCCAACCCAGCATATACTGTGAAATCTGTGAACAGCTGGTACAGTTGTTTTCTCTCACTTCATCAGCCTAACCTATTCACCTGGAAAACATATTTTCCTTTGGCAGAGAGGAAGATCACAAGCTTTTGTCCTGCATTCTTCTATCCTAGGAACAGTGATCCTGGGTGAGAGGTAGGCTAGTGAGAAGCAGGAATAAGTTTCAAGGAAACAAAGTTATCACTAGCTATTAGAAGAGGTAGGAGATGAAAGTACTTTTCCTCTTGCAGTTCTGCATCATTCATGAGAATAGGTAGGCAAAGAGGTTGGGAAGCTGGGATCAGCAGACACCCTATGCACACTCATGATTCACTGCAGATACAGAAGCACTCTGCAACTTGTCTTTACAGCATTCTAGTATAAATGGTGTTGATTTCATATCTGATTGTTTCTTATAAAAGAGCAAAGCACAAATCAGCAATACTTCAGGAATACATTATGGCTAAAATATGTATGTGAATTCATATGCAAATTAAACATTGCTTTCCACTCCTGGAACATTACTGAGTATCCCCAAGTGTCAGAGAGTTTGGGAGTGCCTGTTGTGCTGGCATCAACCTACATGTCAGAACTCTGATATTTCTACAAGGAATAGGGAAGTAAGCAGCTCTTCCTTCCTGGCCAGTGATTAATCCTTCTGTACTGCAGCAGAAGCCATACTCCATAGGCTTCTGACTGGCAATGTTACTAAAAACAGTAGGATGGCCATTTGATGGAAAATCATCATCTCCCCTCTCCTGTGTATAACCACACTGATAACTGCATAGAAGAAGTATCTGAACAACCTGTATGAGTTGCAGACTTGACACTTTATTCAACTCAGCTTTCAAAAGCATCATTCTGGCACTGCAAATATTATTCAAAAAAGAAAACAACACTTCTAAGACTTTATTTAAAAAACCCTGACAACAGTGAATTTCAACAGTGCTGAAGGCCAAAGATTTCCCATTGCAAACATCTTGCTATCAGTAGGTCATAATTGTATTGTGTAGGAATAATACCTTTCATTAAGACAACTTTTTTTTTTTTTCCCTGAAGTCATATATCTGTGGTCTCGGCATAAAGGTGCCATTTAAAGGGAACAGTCCAATGCCCATTCTGGTCACATTCTCAATGCATACACAGACAGGAAAGAGCAATAAAGGCATTTCAGTGACCAAGCTCTTGATTTTTTAATGGAAAAAATTTCATTTTGTGATTTCAGATTTAAAGACTTTTAACTCTTCATGTTAAAAAGCTTCTCAGGTTATAGGCTCTATCCCTTAGTATCTATGATATTGGGATCTTCCAGAAAATGACAGAAGTTATGCCTTCAGTAACATAAAACATTAGTGAACAGAAGTAGGATTGTTAGTGTAATATACTCTGAAGCTCCAGAAAGCATTTTTTGTAAAAAAAAACACCAACCAAAACCAGTGTACTACAAGCAAAAAATTAATAGATCTGTGCAATTTGGCAGAGTTTTTATGGACTGGATCAGTCTTGATACTCTTCGATAAAGTAAACCAAAGAGATTACCCTAAAACTATGATGTTCACATTATTTGGCTGAAAATATAGATCAGTATCCAAAGTGTAGCACTTTTCACTGATATTCAATTCTTTAGCCATTAAATAGAAGACCAGATAAAAATCTCTCTTTAATAATACATCTGTTTAGAAAAGAAAATTACAATTCCTATGGAAAACTTTTCTATCCTCAGTTGTAAATGAAGAGAATTTGCATTGCTACTGGAGTGCATAAATTAAAGGGAGAAAGGGGGAGATGAAAGAGTGTGAAAGAAAAAGAATGTAGCTGATTGCAACACAATTTATTAGCTTCAAAGGTCAAGGCAGACAGTGTTTTTATTGGATCTGATTACCTAGAGGCATTTGCAGTGCCTTGACCCAAAACAAACAAGTTGCTGTGGCAGTGCTTCCATATATTTATGTCATCTCTAGGCTAATGCAACCATCTCTCCGAGTCCTAGCGCAGCACCGCTAGCTCTGTATAGTCATTATCTATTGGCTGAAAACGCCAGGCAATAGGCAGTAGCACAGCACCATCAATTAAGTTTCTCCAACCTTTTCCTGATTTCTACTGGATCATCTTTGCCCTTGGATTGGTCTGGTGACTAACATCCTCCATAGGCAAGAGATGGCAGCAAGGGGTTGTTCAGAGCCACTTCACTGAGAAACATGCCTACCCATGTAGAAGGAGTGTTCTCTGGGGATTGACTCCTTTGCCAGGGCACTTCAGATGTGTTCTGGGATATTCACAGCAGCAACAGTATAAAAAGTACCCCAACAACTATGTAACAACAGCTTCCCAGATGATATACTTTCAGCGGCCCTCCACATGATTTTCCAGGCTTGTGACTCTTCTTGAAAAGAATGACTCAGTTAATAAGCAAAGTTTAGGATACTGGAATTTTCCAGTGAATTCCAGAAAATTATTAAATCTGCTGTAGCAGTGGCTCAGATGTCTAGTGTAGTGGAAGATGGCATCCTGTCTGACATAGCAGATGTTATGAGGGACCAGCTTTCATGTTCATCCCATCTTTTATTAGCTGCATTGGCTTGTGGTCTACCTGAATTTTCTGTAAGAATATAACTGTGAAATTCCTAGCAACACTTGTGTCTAAGCTCTGTGAGAACTATGAAGGCTGCTGACCAGCCTTCAGTCTCTGAACCTAGGTTACTGAGTCTCTTCCCAAGGGAAGCACTCGGTGAAGACAAGATGGTGCCAGAATATGCTTCCAGTATCCTGCTGTTCTGTCTTCAGGGCAGCAAATGCTTGCTACAGAAAGGGTAGCAAGTTCAGCATGTGAAAAAGTGACTCTAAAATAGATGTGAGCTGAAGCCATGTCTTACACGAACTGAGGAAAGAAACAGGTCATATCAAAGCTTCTGTTCAGCTGAGGAATACAGTGCCACATTTGACAAAGGAGGGATCAATTCTACCAAGCAGTACTACTACTAGTTCTCACTAATTTGCTCCACCACTGCTAAAACCTGAACCAGTGATATTTTTACCAAAGGCTTCAGCAGCTGAAGTGCAAAGCCAAGTGCACTAAATCAGCTATAAAATATAGCATAATATATTTCACATAAGCCACAGAAATCTTACAAATTATATTGACTCTTAACCACTAGTGATTTACAGTATGTATTCTGGAAATCCAGAGGCAGTAACTATGGTATCTTTCTTATTCACAGGACTTATTCACAGATGTTTTACAAAAACAGGTGAAGCCTTCAAGGGGTTAAGAAAAACCTATACACTAGCAAAATGAATCATCTTTTCTTTTAAAATATTCCTTCCACCTCAGTGAGCACAGTATCACTGGTGCTTACACATGCCAGCAATGAAGAAGCTTGTCATCTAATAATAGCCAAGGAGTAGAAGTTGCTGTGATGCTCAAAGTCTGAATCACCTTTAAGGTCCTTCCAGCTGGGGACAGTCTGTTTCTGAGACACACATCTTGACAGAGAGGGGAAAGACAACATTCCAGCCTCAGGGTTTCTTATATATACAGCAAAAATTAGGAAAGCAAGAGGTAAAACTGTCTTGAGAGCAGTGCTGTCAGGAGATGACAAAACTAGTTGAAAGTTTTAGGTCTGCAATACTAAAGGAGAATTTTCTTTCAGACTCTAAATAAAATGAAGACCCTATAGAGGGAAGCTTTTATAGAAGCTAAGATACAAAAAACTATCCCTGCATTAAAAAGTACTGCAAGAATTAATTTAAGAATAGCAATAATCCTTTTCCTGTATGGTGCAGATACCAGACATAAGAGCAGACAGAGGCTGATAAGAGGTAACTAGAACTCACTATAAAGTGACAGAAAGTCATTGTCATACAAGAATGAAACACCGAAGTTAAGAAATTACATTGACTGAAAATTCTCCCTTTCCATTAAAAGTTCAAATGAGGCATTTTAATTCGAGCTGATATTATTTAGTAATATACCTCACTTCATTTTTCAACACCCACTCAAATACCAGTCCAACATTTGTGTTCATTTTGACAGTTCAGCCAGTTACTAACAGCATTTGGTAGCTGTTGGTAACCATCAGATACCCCATGATCTCATGCTGGCATCATACTGGTATTTGCAATTAAGATTTCACGTAGCTCCAAGAAACAACTTATTTATACAAGTGTGTATTAGGAACAAAAATACAAAGGATCAGGTGGACACAGGCTTAATGTAGTACTACTGTTATAATTATGTGATATATTTGTTTGCAATACAGTTCTAGTAATTTATTAAAAAGAGTAAGTGTAAGGTACACAACATAGCCTGCTTGTTCGTAAAAATCTACCTAAGGAAACTAATATCACATTTTTTTTGACAGCATAAGTGCTCAGAATCTCTACCTATTGTTCTTATCTCTGACCTAGCGTTTGGCCACCCTTTCTCAGTTTTCAAACACTCATTTTCATTAAAACTACAAAAATGTGATGACCCAAAGAAGTGACATCCTTTTACTTTAACCTGACACTGCAGGATGGAGGGACACAAAAGGCTTTCCAGTGAGAACAAAAAATCTCAAGTCTGAGAACGGTCACTGGAATTTCTGACCAATGCTCTTAGGTGATTCCATGCACTGGGAAGAACCACACGAGTTTCCTACACCAGAATAATTGTGCCAGGCAATACCGATTTGTTGGATATGCACCCAGTTACTCTCAAAGACCTATGGTGTCCCTTTCTTCTCTGTAGTCAGAAGAAGCAGCTTGTCCTAGAAATGGTAACATGTTTGTGCTGGTTTGTGTGAGGCTCTGAGAGAACAGTGCTGGGCAGGACAAGAAGACAGCATTCAGAAAAGAAAATGGATTTTTGCACAACACAGAATAGCAACATGTTGTGTACAGCTCATCATCTGCAGTGGTTACCTTCAATCCCAGCAGGGACAAGGGCTGAGCTGTACATGAATTTTCATTTATCTCTGCAGCTCCAGGCTGAGGGCAGACAGCACCCATTTTACCATAAGACCATGTTTGTGAGCCAGGACAAGTGTACTTCCAATTTGCAAATTAGAAGAGTCCTGTCAAGGGCAATATTAATTTCTACAGGGTCAGAAAAGCAGCTCATTATTCCTGACTCTGCCTGCTGAGTTTCTCATGCATTAAATAAATAATAATAAAAAAATCATTCAAAATAAAGGAATTTGTTGTTATGGCCAGTGTTCTGCATTGCTCTCCATAAAGATGTGTCAGCTGAGAGCAGGTTCCTTTAGGGTCTGGCAGGAAAGACCTGTCAGCAGTACTAATAGAAGCAATTAATTAGTACTTTTCAGCCATACACATCTGAAAACACTTTACAAAAGAAGAAAAAGGAAATACTAATGCCACATCACATAAGGAAGAAAACTAGGCACAGGGGTTAAAGTGCCTTGGGCAATAGTATGCTGAAATGCCATGCAAAGTCTGGAAACAAAACATTACTGAAGAGAACAGAGAAAATGGTGTCTGTAATAGCTGGTGGACTTGAAGACCCAGTGATTCATGTAAGATTTTCCTACAACAGATTTCTATAATCATATAATTCAGGCCTAGAGAGTTGATTCCGGTGTCCTATCAACCTGTGCTAGAAGGAAACTGCACAAGTTATTTACTAGTAAGAATGGAATCAGCACAGTGTCAAACACAAATTTCTTCACTGAAAAAAATTGCTCAGTGAACTACAGAAGAGACTAGATTTGGGACCACTGAGAAGACTGCTGATAAGGAAAGCAAGTTTTGAGGGTGCAAGACAATTTCAGCATCTCTTTGTGCCGGTTCAGCTACAACTATCCTCCAGTACAGTCCCCATTCCTTGAGTAAAAAAACAAAACAAAACTAAAAAGGACCAAAAATGCCCTCTGAGTATCAGCAATCCAGAACAAATTTGGGGTTCCCCACCCAAGCTGCAAGTGTCAGACCACAGCTTATGTGCAGAAAGAGCCACTTCCCTTGACAGAAAGGAAGTCCTCACTAGCAAGTGGCAGGCAGCAAAAGGAATAACAATTCTAATAATCCCAGATTATAATAATCCAGTATTTCTGCAGTAATCAAAAAAATTATGGACTGACTTTATTTCAAGAGCAAAATGAAATCCTGTTTTACTGAGAGAAGAGAAACAGCTTTTGATCTGCACTGGGTAGCCCATAGAATGGAATTAGATTCCCACAGGGTGGCAGAGGACAGTTACAAGATGGACCTCGAGTTTGTCATTGCCCTTCAAAAGAGGGCTAGTATAAAGTAATTAACAACTAGATTAGAAGCTTGCTTCCTCATTCATTCTCATTATTTCTCTTGTGCAGTTATTGGACAATTTATGTTTTGTTTAATTCTGATCTGAAAGAAGAGAGTCAGGTTATTTCAATTTATAGCTAGGTAGAGGTTTTCACTTCTTCATAGTCACTGCTGTGAGTACACTGATAAGTTACACGCAACTCGGCTTTGAAGTTAGCTTCAAAGTTAAAAGGTGAGTGAGAGCATTCTAGAACAGAGGCACAGAGTTTAATATAGGCTAACTTAACATTCTTTTTCCCATATACACGGAATTTTAGGCTGCCAGTTCTCATGAATGAGATGGGTTACTTTGAAAAAAAGGAAGAAGAACTGGATTAGAGAAAACAGCAAACAACAGGTATGATTGATCAGAGGGTCCTATTTGTGTAGTTCTGTAACACAAAACAAAGGCTGGGTAAATAAAAAAACAACTAATTCTAAACAAATGAATGACAGTATTTTATATTTTGTGAATTGTACTGCTGTATTACCATGGCTAATTGAGTAATAAACATCCTGGGAGGATTAAGTGTTTTCATAAACATTTTTTGCAGAACCTTAACCACAATAGCAGTTTAAAGCAGTCACTCCTCATGCTCTGAGAATCAACATCTAGGGACAGAATCCAAGAGAAATATGGCACACATGTGCAAAATCCATGAGCAGATGCACTGGGCAGGTAACAGTGTCCTCAGAAACCTCTAGGCTGTTTCATGACCCCAGGTACTGTCTGTTTAGCCTGTTGATCAAAATAAAAATAAACCATGCAAGGCAGGTGCCTCCCACAGGGCAAGTGCCTTCCATTTTCCCAGGGAAGAGCTTCATCCTCTTTGCACTTTCCAAATCAGTTGTAAATGGAAGGGTACATCCTGTTCAAAGGGGGTGAGGCCCTAACATAGAGCTCCTAACATTTGTGAGACTCAGGAAAGCAATTCCATCTGACTGAGTTTATATCAGTGGATTAGGTTTGTATTCAGTTGACATTAAAATAAACAAAAGGTGGAAGCACCAAAGAAGCAGCAAGGAATTGTGGAAAGTTAACTCTGTGAGGAAAGAGAAAGACAGTGTAGTTTGATGCAATGGCAAGAGAGTGAAGGAAAAAAAGCAAATAACAAAAACAGAACATTCAAGCCAAGACAGAAAAGGTTAAGTCAGAGCCCTGACAGTCTAACAACTTTACTGTGAATTCTTTCTGTGGGAGACAGCCGCCACTGAGAACACATAAACACTCCATAGCAGAGCGGCTTCAGAAAGCACAGCAGAGGTCATTCAGAAATGTTCCACATCTCAGAAAATGTTTTTTAATTTAGAAGAAGAAAAAATCTGGAGTTTGACATGAATGGTTTTTCTTTGACTTGTTTTCCAGGTCTGCAGAAATAGACAACACAGTACAGCCTGGAAAGCATGTATGAGCTCATCTTTTCTACAGAAGCCTTGAACGGCACAGCAAGCATCTCAGCCTCAGTGAGAAGGCCATGCAGGTGTGCCACTCAAGGTGTATTTTAATAAGAGACATTGCATTCCTGGGCAAGGAAATAGCTAGTTTCACTCAACTTTTCTTTTTTTAAAGAGCAAGAAATTCCTCAGAAGCCATAAGATTTTAGTCTGGTACAGAAGGAGTAATGAATAAACCATTCGCATGGGATGCCAACATAGGGTGTGAGATATCAGTGTAAGAGGTCAAAGCCAAAGATAAGTTTAATGAAAACCTTTGAAAACTAATGAAAATCTCTCACTGTTCAAGAAAGACTTCAAAGTGACAGAACTGTCACAGAAGGAATAGCAGTCCCAGAAATAAGTTATTAGATGAATACACCTAGGGAAAAAGGATATGCAGCTGAAGCAAGTACTGCACCTCTTTATCACTTGGCTCAGTTAATGTGCCCTATCTGGCTGCCTTGTCCGGGCAGGAGCCAATACCTTTTGATCCACCTTTGTATCTGAGAATTTCCATTTATTTTGCTCCATTTTCCCCCTACTGTACGTTGCATGGCAAGACATTTTCAGATGCTGTCCAGGCTTTCTGCCCTTTCAGAGGGAGAAGGATGATTTTCTTTCTGATTGCCTTTCCCCTCTGCACAAATTCTTCATTCTTACTACTAACTGTTTGAATCTCTATCTTCATTTGGCACTACAGAATGTAATGCCATGCAGCAAAATTTCAATAAGGCATTGCAGGGACATTGAAAAGCCTTGCCATATTAAGAAATAGCCTTGTTCATAACAAAAACTTCTGACTGACATCATGTTTTACTGTTGCAGCAGTGGTTAAAGATGTTAGCATTCCCATCAAAGGTTCCAGTCCCTGCAGCAAGGGCAGTGAAGAAGACCCGTGTGTCCATTCCTCCTCAGCTCCATTTCACAGAGTGTAACCTGCTCATCTAAAGGGGTTGGCACTTCAGTACAGGCTGTGACCCAAAGCAGCTCAAGGACAAGTGTCTGTCCTGATCTTCCAGCTCTGCCAGGAGGCAGCTTAAAGAAGTGATCAGAGACATGTCAATGATGACCTACTAAATGGCAAACTTCAGTAAGGGAAGTCTTTGAGTCTCAAACATTGAATCTTTTCTGTGTCTTTGATTCTGCCAGTGAAGCGGGTCACTTGCATTGTCTGTTCACTTGTGCGTGTTTGAACCCCAGCTGCCTCTGAAGACAGATACAGCACAACCTTCAATCATGTTAAAATGAGGTTATGTGTGAACCAATTAATCTGAGATAATAGATAATATTCTCTGCTTTTCAATAAGCAATGTGAAAAGTTACTGTGGAGAATGTTTAACTGTCTAAACTGAGTTAACTTAGACTTAGTTTTGACAGTGCTTCACAGTTGTCCAGACCCACCTGTCTTTCCTTGACAGAAAAATAGGAAGAAAAAACTCCAAAATCACCTATTGTCTTTGTGGATGAGAAGAGCTTGCACGTTTTCACAAGATACCCGAAGTATGGCCATGAAATGCAGATGGAGAGGATTCTTACTAATCAGTACACATAATTTTGCATGTAAGACAGGGCCATTGTTGAGGTAATTATCTTACTGAGATAATTTGACTATTCAGAAACCTCTTCTTAAATATCTGGTTGGGAGGTGTCCTGATGTAATGACATCCTGGTTAATTATATCTTGCTTTGGTTTGGTTTCGGTTCTTGTTTCATTGCCGTGTTGAAAGCATCCTTCATTGCCATTCCAAACTACTGCTGGTTTAGCTATGCACTATTAAACAATAATTAGGTGCTAATCTACAATTAACTGTGTATCTGTGATGAAAACAAACCATCCTTAGATACAAGGTGTAAGGTGCTTCATAAAGAAATTTTGTTAACAGCTGTTTTCATTACTGTTAGCATGCACAGTGCTCCAGCAGGTGCCACAAGGTCTATCCCAGAGACTGAAACCTTTGAGCAAGTAGATTTGAAACTTCCCTGTTTTTCCTTACTACAGAAAAAAGAATCACAGCCCTACCCAGTAAGATTTGGCTGAAGTGATTGCTTAAGACAAACCCCTCTACCTGGGACTATGTCAAAGGCACCAACAGAATTACAAGTTTTCCTGAATTACACGCAAGTAGGAAAGCAAATTCTGTATCTAGTACCTGGAATGGCTGAACCTCTGCATACAGTCTGATGCCAAACAAGGTCAGTCAAGTTAAAATTGGCTTCCTGGTGCTGCCATGTGGACTACAGCCCGAATTTCACTGCTGTATGCAAAGGAAAATCTTGCCAGATACATTAAAATAGAGCAGAAATGGCACCTGGAAC
The DNA here is from genome assembly GCA_013396755.1 of Sclerurus mexicanus. Classification (NCBI taxonomy): domain Eukaryota; kingdom Metazoa; phylum Chordata; class Aves; order Passeriformes; family Furnariidae; genus Sclerurus; species Sclerurus mexicanus. The sequence continues at coordinate 434,586 of VWZF01003291.1, forward strand.
AACATGATCTGGTTAAATGAACAGTCACTACAACTAGTAACCAGGAAAACACAGTCCCACTACAGACAACATACCAAAGCTACAGAACAGTGCACACTTAACTCCTCTGTATCTCTTCAAGGATATATGTACAACTTTCAGTAACAAGTGCTTATGATTAAACTTTTCTCCAGTGATGCGAATTTTCTGTGAAAATATTGCTTTGCCTTTTCAGAAGGCAAAGCAGTGTTCATAAACACATCCTCCCTTCCATTATCCTATAGGTTTTAGAACTGGTCACCAGATTTTCTTACATGAAGGTTTACAGCAAAGAAAATTTGTTTCTGGTACCAGAGAGTATGGCCATTTCTGTTCACTTTGATATCTTTGACAGATTTGAAGCCGTAAGTCATATTATGGTTTCTTTTATCGTTTTTATCTGCTCAACTCAAGTCAGAAAATCTTATTTCTCAGACCCCACACTTTCATGCAAGGAAAATTGAAAAATTAATGCATGAATAATAACAAAAAACCCCAATCAAGTTATTAATTCAGTTTTACTTCTACAAAATAAAACCCAGCTCTCCTCTATTCCAGAAAGAACATTTCTTTTTTTTTTATCTTTTCATTTTAAAGGGTCTTCCTGGACATTAGAGGGGAAAAGAAATGACAGGGGCCTGGACTGATTTTTTCTGAAGTCCTTGCATTCTATGGATGAATTTGTACAAGACTGCTGAATAATGCCCTGATTTGAAATACAATGAAGTTATGACTTAGTCCTAGTCTAAACTCCATGCATGTTCTACAGTAAAAGGCATCAGTCATATAAATAAACTGATAAAAGAAGATAATTTCTGGCTCAGAGATTTAATTAACAAGTGGATTTCTGAATTCTAGATAAAGTACATAGGTGTTTTGAATTAATATTCATTACTCCTCTCCATATCCTCAGTCTGACTTTATGGACCATGGGTGGATGGGGTCTTGAGCTGCAAAGCTCTCAGAAGCCAAGGCAAAATACATGACAGATACTGCAAATGCAACTTGCCAGCTGAAGCTTTGCTGTACCCATGGACAATAGTAATCATTCCTCATTTTGTCGGTAATGTCCTATTGGACAAAATGGGATATAGTACTGCCTAACCAGTGTCACCTTTCATTGCCACCACACAAGCTGCTTCTCAGCTTTAGAAAGACAAAAAAGCAAGGAAAGAACAGCTAACAACAGAAAAAAAAGTTTAAAAAATTAAATCCTCAAATTCTCCTGACATTCAGCTACAGCTGTCATTAAATCAGGTTAGAATAAAAGACTAAGAGTCAATAAATTCCAAGTGACCAAAACTGACAGAAGCTGAGGAACAGCCAGCCTGTGCCACTCCCTCTCTCCATCACTAGAAGGATCCTTGCTGTTGTAAACTGTCATTGACATCCCCTGCCCTGTTCAGTCTGCAGCTCTCTTGGGGAAAGGTGATGACATTGCCCTCATTTCACCCTATTTCTCCCCTTACAGCAGAAGCCCTGATGCCATTTAACTTTCTGTTTTTCTGGCTGACTTTCATGCCTAGAGTTCATCACTATAGTAGCAAGCAGGAGAACACAAATGCCTGCAGCAGCATTGCAGCATAGTTTCAATAGAAGAGCTTCCCAAGGCATGCCAAAGGAAATCTGGCCTTATGGAAATGAGAGGGCAATTCAGACTCAGCATCTGAACCAGGGACCTTGAACAATGTAGCAAGCCATCATAAAAGAGCAAGGTGCAGACTGCAGGGTTACAGCTCACTCCAGTTGATATAGCATTTCCTAAGGTCAAAGTGAACATTGCAGATCATGGTCCTTAACAATCCATAGCAAGGCTCTCACACTCCTTTCCAGTTTGTTCCAACTTCCTCCCTCCTTTCCCTCCAGAAATCACATGGAGCAAAAGCTAATGCCATTCCCATGGCTTCAGTTAAAAAAGGATAAAATAAATAACTTCCAAGCATCGGATATTAGCTGAGAGGCATCCAGAGAGACACCAAGCCCTCTCACAGCAGATTGTAAGTGGGTCTTGCTTCTTGCCAGGGTAACAAATGCTACAGCCAAGCAAGCAGAAATTTCTCTGCTGTGCTTGAGTCCATAAAAAGGACAACGTGTAATCAGCCATCTGAGCACCAAAGAATTATTCATCTTCAGGCAAGCAACAATAGCTCACAGTGAGTCAGATGTGGGGGTGGAATAAGTCCTCTACAGGAGGGGCTCTCAGTGCAGTGGTTCTTTCTGAGGCATACACATGACACACAACCCTCCTTCCTTCCATCTATCTTTCCTTTCTACCTTGGCAATCTTATTTGTGTCTAGCAGCTGGAAATCCTGCTGATTCCCAGCATCCACACACAGCTCTGTTACAGAGTGAGACCAGCTGCCCACCCTCCTGGCTCCAGAGGAAGCCCATAAGCTCTGCTGCATAGATCCTCTTCTAATGCTGTTAAAGCTGGATGCCTTCAGGGACTCCGGAGGAACAGGCTGTATATTATGACCTGTCTAGCATAACTATATTTCTAATATATTTCATTCTCAATAATTGCTAAATCTCAAGACAAGCAGGTGACAGCAGTAGTCACCTGAACAGCTATTGCTCACAAGCTTAAGAACACGAGTTAATTATGCAAGTCTGAAGTGTGACAGAGTAAATGGCAATGCATTAGGCAGTGAGAGGACAACTTCAGCAGTATATGTAAACTGGGAAATATGTATGGGACAAATGTGAGGGGAAGAGTGGCATGTATTAGGAGCACAGAATCAGTTTTAGCTTGTTTTTCCATAAGTATCTCTAATGAGTCTATGTTTATAACAATGAAACAAACCTGGACACTGGAGACTCACCTTTTAATTTAAGTGTCAATATAAATACATAGCATTACTTTAGCAGAGAACAGGATTAACTGCTGCCTAAATGTAATCAATTCAGAGCTAAGACAATGATGTGTAAGATTTGGACCCTAAACATATTTGCAAGTCTTGAGCCTACTCTGTGAAGCAAGAGGGAATTATGCTAATATACTCACAGCAAAGAGTAATAAAAGGGAGTCTCTCCAGGAAATACTGCCCCTACCAAAATACCTATGCTTCTATAGCATAGGTATCACAGATCACAGAATGATATGGGTTGGAAGGGACCTCTGGAGGTCATCTAATCCAACCCTCCTGCCAAAGCAGGTTTACCTAGAGCAGGATGCACAGAATCAAGTTCAGGTGGGTTTTGAATAGAGATCTCACAACCTCTCTTGGAAACCTGTTCCAGTGTCCATCACCCACACAGTAAAGAAGTTCTTTCTCAAGTTCAGATTCCCATTGCCCCTTGCCCTGTCACTGGGCACCACTGAAAAGAGTTTGGTCCCATTCTCTTGACATCCATCTTTAAGATATTTTGAATGCATTAATAAGATCTTCTCTCAGTCACCTCTTCTTCATTCCCAAGCAAGTCTATTCCTTTATTATTGCTTTTCCTTCCTACATTCCTCTGCTCAAAGGGAAAACAAAATAAGGTATGACTTCTTAATTACCTTTTCTTTGAGAAGATCCTGAGGAAATAAGTCAATTGGAATCCAATACTGCCCACTCATAAGACAGACGTTCTATTTGAATCTACATTATATGCATTCAAGGCATCCATTTCTGTTTTCGCCACAGCACAGAGTAGATTTTCTGCTCTATGCTGTACACATCTTTAGAATTAAAATGGAACTACAGGGTCTTAGTACCACTATGAAAGACCTAGGGCAAGGACCAGGGAAGAGGGAAAGGTGTTTCATCAACACCTGATGAAATTTACAAGGTATTACCCATATTATCACACTAGTGCCTATGACCTTGGTTGTGAGGTGGAGCAAGGGCCTTTGTTTTACTACATAGAAAAAGTAAAGTACCATTTAGAGAGGAAGTTTACTGACAGATGCTGAGTGAATTTAGTAAGGCTTAGAAAACAGTAGCTCCCAGCCCAGGACTTGTATCTAGCATGCTGCAGCCTTTCTAGCTAAAATGTCGCAACCACAAAGCAGCTTGGTAGCTCACCTCCCTCTGAAACATGCCGGTGTGCCACTTGCTGTGGCCTGCCCCATTCGTCTTCTTGCCATCAAATTTGATCTTACCTCTCACTTCCTGCATTAAGTTCTTCTAACAGGAGGATAATATATTAAAGGAATAATAATAACACTGATAATAATAGTCTAAGGAATACATATTTCTTTCTCCATATTTCCCCTCATTTGATTAGTCTCCTAGCAAGAGCAGCATTAATCACTGCAACAACAGATAAAAGACAAAGTAAAGACCAATTTGAATTTCACTGTGTGCTACTGAGTGTGTATGTGTATGCTCAGGCAGGAGGGAGGGAGGCCGCAGGATAATCTGTCATTTTGTATATTTATGCTGCTGGAGTGAGTCAGGACTGGTTCTCCATTGTTACCACAGATTAAAATCATTCATGTCCTTATACTTTCATTGGAGGTCATCTTCCAGGGAAAAAAAAAAGATATGGTCAAGTTAAATTCAAGCTATTTCTGCAAATCTCCATGTATGGCTTGGACACTGAAGCCCTTGTTTGGATGTTAGAAGAACATAATATAAAGTAGGTTTTTGTCTTTACCTGACCCGACTCTTTTTACACTGAGTTTTCCTGCTTTGAAACAGTTACTGGTAAAGAATTATTGCATTGAGAGGAAGAGGTGTGTTTTAGACAATCTTGGTACAAATGAGTGATGCCAGCTCTGCCTGACCTTGAACTGCTGTGGAAGAAGCCACAGGTCCTCAGATGTCATTTTCAGATGTCACTGCCAGCAGTTCTACTGAAATGAGTCCCTGCCAGCTTGGCAAAAATAAAAGACTGTTCTTGGGAAAGATGGAGTGTCAAACAAAAAAAAGATTAAAAAGTTGAAGAGCAGTTGCTAAGCCATATGGTATGAGTTTGTGTTTTCCCAAAACCTTTGTCCCTCCAAAATACAGTTGCTAGGATCACCAGTCTACCAGCTCTAGCCATGTCACCCTCCATCTTGAAACCTTGCTTTTTCTTTCCCATATCTCTGTGAGACAGATGTGTCTCATCCTTTGGATCTTAGTTCCTTGCCTGCCACTGCCAGGTATTCACCCTTTCTCTACCCACTTTGATACATACAGCTATTAGAGCATTTTCAACATTTCCTACTCTCTGGTTCATCTGTCCTAATAAACTGCTGGCATTCCCTGGGAATGTCCTTATCCACAAATCGGGTTCCCAACTTGAGACAAAATGGGCAACACAGCACCAGTGGAAGACTCTAAAAACAATTATTAGGGTAGAGGGTTCCTTCATGAGTCATTTTAAGGGTGAAAAGCCAACAGACCACACTTTCTCCAAAAACACACTCTAAGAAAACAGGGAAGCATTTACATCCGGTGCAATACCAGCAGAACTGAAAACCAGTTTCTCACCCTCTTGGCTTTATTTTTCCTTTGAAATTTTATGGAAACACATTCTTATCTTTCAGAATATAATAGAAGTAATTTTGCAATCAAAATGAACAACATCCCACCTACTCATATGCTGTCTAAGGGAGGAGATAAAGAATTGGTGGTTGTATAGCCTGTCTTGCTAATCACTGCTTTTACAAACTGTACCGTGACAGACATATATTGCAAATCAGTGACAACTCATCCCACAGATGAAAAAGAAACTAGCAGAAATCATTCTGTTTCTGTTAGTTAACAACACCATTATTCTACAGAAAATCCAAGGCATTAATTAGACGGTTTCAGAAAGCAGGTCTGTCAAAACAGCATGGATGTGTTTCCAACATCTGCACATTCATTCAAAATGAATGAGCTAGGAAAGGTAAGAGGTATATTCTCACCTCTCAGCCAGTCTTGTGAAAAAAACAAACAAATAAAATGGAACTATAGTCTCTGGAAGTATTCTGGCTATGTCTGCAGCTTCTAAGCATTTCCCTGAAGTATATAAATAGCAAGTAGAACAGATATGCTATAACATTACATGAGCCAATCCTCCAGCTATATTTGAGCTATAACCATTGATTCTACTTCATTTATTTCTAAGTAGTTCTTTTGCAGTATTGGATCTCTTCATCATACATTGTCACTACACAACCATCCTAGAACAACACACTTGTCCTGTTCTTTCATTTGGCTCGGGATCAAATGTATGGTCAACTTAGTTCCTGAGTACTATATTAATCAGGTTTTGAAAATAATCGTCCATGTGACTTTCAAGAATTCTTTTTGTCAGGGCAAATGACATGTCTAAATGCACAAAGAGATACTGTGCTCTGAAAAAAAAAAGTACATACCGATGTTATTAATGTTGTTTTCTGAGAAATGTATGCCTGCCTGCCTGTCTGAAGAAAGCAGGTATCGGTTTACTGCAGCTGTTATTACAGCTTCTTGTCCTTCTATTAAAGAAAATAGTGTGCTTTTTGGTCACCTAAAAGTAAAAGTTTCAATAAGTTCTTGATCAAGATAAAAAAATAATCAAAGAAAACAATCTAAAAAAAATTCTGAAATTCTAGAAAAGTCATAGACCAGTCCCCTTCCCCACCTCCCCTCACCCTTCTTAAGCTGGGTCAAATCTTCATTTCAAAAATCCACAGTAGAGCAGAACTGGGTACATGTGTCAAAAACAACACTTGAGATTTTCCTGCAAGACCCAAATGATTGCTCAGATCTGCAAGTTAAAGTCAATATAATCTTAACTCTCACATACATGAATCAGGGAACTCACATCTTCTGTAAACTGCTAGACTGAAGAAATAAAAAGACAATGAGGATGCCAGCAGGACACACAGCGGAGTGGCTGAAGTGACTACTTGCCAATGCTACTATATAAAACCAGGTTATCCAAAGAATAGATACATATTTATTTTGAGAAATCATACTATGTGCCAACTTGTGGCTCTCAAGTTTGCCACACACATTCAATCAAATTCCTCTCCTGGAGTCATGAGAGAGACATCTCCATTTGGAGCTGACAATGGTTACTAGTTAAATGTTCAAATACCACTGGTGATAACATCAACAAATGACAGCATAGACCCAGTATATACCAGCATATGCATGAGCTGTTTCTCAAACACAATGTTCTTTATTACTGTAATTGTGCTTAGCAGAAATACAAGGCTTAGTTTATTTTCATCATCAGTACTTGTCAGCACTTGAGAGCGTAGGCTGGAAAAATAATATTACAGTAAAATCCCATTCTCCTTTTGGATGGGTACTGAACTTGTGTCTCACTATGGCACTTCCAGAAAACTGGTTCACTATGGCACTTTCAGAAGTGCAGCACAACTGCGAATGAAATAATGAAAATATAGAGTTATAGTTTAGATTATATGACCTTTATAGGTAATCTGAGTATCCTGAACGTGACATCAATAAATGTAATTTAAACACACCACACCACTCGCACATCTAACACTTACTTGGAGAATATTTTTGTCCCTGTCCCATACAGAACATTATCATATCATACATGTATTTCTGGCTAGATAGCTACTGAATTACACACCAAAGACTTTGTATTTCAGTATGCACTAAATCTATTTCTATACTATGTATTTGTGAAGTATTTAGAGGTCATTTGATATTATTGAATTAATAACTCTGTAACCTACATGAATAATAGTCTGCATGAAAATTTTCAATCCCAGATTTGGATACTTGCTTCCAAACTTTGCTTTATTTCTCTGCTCAAAGCACGTTACCATTTAATCATCACAGAAGAGATGTGACTGGGAATAAGTAAATGCCATTTTGTGAATGTCACTGAAGCAATGCAGGACTGTAGTACAGGAGAAAGGATTCCACTCTGAAGCATGGTAGGGTCAGGGGGCTTTGGTGTCTTTAAGAAAAAATAGTGGAGGAAGAAGGAAAAAAGGAGGGATGAGAGCCAGATTGTGTAATTCTCAGCTGTACCAACGGGCCAGTGAAGTCAGTCTTTAAAGCAGAGAGTCATCATTAAAGCTTTGTAGTCTTGGGATGAAAATGTCACTAGCGACTTATAAGAAGCAAAAACCAAATTAAAGGCCAATTTCTTTCCCTACCAAATTATTATCTATGAGTGTAAAAGAAAGTACCTAGGTAAGACCAAGGGTGAGACAATTTTATTTGTCTTACTGACAGTGAAAGTCTAATTAGACTGACAAATCTTCTGTGCTATTTTCCTTTGTGATATACACTGTAAGGAAGAATTTAGCCTGGAGCTCACTTTATGGAAAGACATTAATCAAGATTATTGGACCCTCAATAGAAAACACAGTTAGAAGGCTGAAAAGCCTAATGGTTAAAAATAAAGGTTGAGAACCTTATTCTAAGCCATATCAATGGGCTGAACTCTCCATATGGTTAATGGGCAGATCCCCTCTTCTATTCTCTAGAGAGAACATTCTGCATATAATATATCATACACTGTCATTCTGTGACTCTAAGATCACAGCTGAAAACATCCATGAGTAATTTATGCTTGTCACCTCCAAGCTATAGTTTGAACAATTTGGCAAGTGTCATTATCTTCATCTCAAGTGGTTGAGGCATGCCCTAGATATGTAACAGAGCACGCAGCTTCTGGTTCCTCATGGAGAGCATAACCAGAAGTCCATCTGTCCTCCTAGAAGGATTCTGATCAGTTTTTCACAGAAAAGTGTTTTGATCTTGGGTCCCCAGCCATCCATGCCACAGGCCAGAGATATTAGAGGCCCACCCTAGGTCAATGGGCCCTAGAATATTACCTGGAATGGTTCTTCTCCTGGATTTGCTGAACTGAATGCAAGTGTTTTGAATCCAAGTGTATCACGATGCATGCCTTCTAGACTACTTTACTTAGTAATTAACTTTAAAGATATCTTTGCACAAATCGTTTGAAAACTGAATCACCCAGCTGTGAACCAGACAGAATGTGCCACATAAAAGCATATGGAGAGTCTCCCAAAAAACTATGAACAGCAACTCATGGAAAAGAATTCTGACCACATAGGCAACTGACATGGAAGCAGAAGCTAAGGGAATGAGTGTCACTTTAACCTGTTTTCACAGAGGTTTCCCAAACCAAAAAATTGCTGTAGTACTTCACTAATAATTGAATCTGTGCTCTAAATCAGCACAAGGAGTTGTAGGATGCCAGGACTAATGAATTAACCCTGTGAGAAGCATAACAGCCTTACAAGAATATGATGTGGCTTTGTATGGTGACTCTCATCTAATAGCAGCTTTCACAGCATGCTACTGTACCACACACAAAAGCTAACAGCTCGTCTTTAAGGTCTTTGTGGGGTAACGTGGCAAAGTAGAAGTCCCAGAGAGGATATTATTATCACAGGAGAGTCTGGTGTGTCAGGGCCCTGAGATAGGCAGCAAGAATTTAGTACAACACATGTCACTTATGAACAGACTGTACTTAAATCCAGAACAAAAACACGTGTGAGAACCTCAAATCAGTGCTTCTACTCAGGGACAGCAGAGCACAAGCATCACTTGCAACTCACTGGAACAAACACAAATTGAAACACCTTTTTCTTCCTCATTTTCATTTAACAGAAAAAGGTCAGCTCTTGTTATCTTCCTTTGAGGCCTCTCTGAATCACAGAAATGTTCCCAGCAGTATAGTATACAGCCATACATCTCAACTGTTTCTCACTCAAATCCTGTCCTCCACTGATCTGAGTTTCACTGCCTGGCAGAAATGCTAGTATAAATTAAAAAAAAAAACCAAAACCAAAACAAAACATTATAGACATTTTAAATGCTAATTCATTGCCACTGGGCATTTTCTGTAATAATTTTTTCTCAATTCCCTTTGCCTTGGTTGTTTGTCCAAGACTATATACCATGTCTGGGATATTCACGAACTGAGGCATGTAATTAGTCTAAACATATATTGCATATTTTTAAAGCACTCCTTTTCCCCAACTCTTTTAGTCTAACTGTGCTCTAAAATACTTGTCAGTACTCAGACTACCTAACTGCAGGAGGTATCTTAGTGTACGTTACAACCAGAAGATACTTTTGCACTTATCATGCTCTTCTGTACTTCCTTAACAAGTCATGTGGAAATCTAAATCCTACTGAAATTCCCTTGGATTTTGTATCACTTTGGGATTACAGACTTGCTATTCTGTACAAGCTTTATGCACATTTCAAAAAGGAGAAGTTTTAGTTATGCATGAAAATGAGTAACACAAATAGCACAGATACTCCTAATAGAGTAAGAATAATAATTCCTTATCCTGATTCTTACTGTTTTGCATTAGATATTTTACTTTTACTTGTATCGTGTTTGGTATTTCTACAATGAGCCAGAATCATTCTGTGCCAAGCAATGTACATATGCAGAATAAAAAGCATGTTGTGAATCCAAGGAATATGTAATCTTAGCATAAAACAAGATATCACACATGGGTGCAAAAACATGGATAATAAAAAAAAGTGGTAATATGGATTGACTTAATAAACAGCTGCCTTAGACCATCATCAGCCTAACCTCTGACAACTTTCTGACATGCATCATGTCAACAGAAGAGTTCCATAGGATTGAAAGAATAATCTGCTGTTGCCTTGTGTATGGTACCAGGAAGTAGAAAGATTCTTACGATCATATCCAAGGAGTGAGCAAAAAAACTCTTGAATCATGCTGATCAGAATCAAGACAGAAGAGGCTAAACTTTGAACAACCTTGAAAGCAAAGAAAAATTGTTTATTTCTGAGCAGACAAGAGAAGAGAAAGCTGGAACAAGGTAATAACTAACTGTATTTGTACCACTCATAGCCTTAGGAAGCTATATTTTATGTTCCCCAAAGAACAAACTTGTTCTATTAGATTTTTCCACCACTTAGATCTAAAGTTGTAAGCAGGCTTGATGATGGTGATGTCAAACACAAGCAAGATAAAATAACCATTAGGTACCTGAAAAACCACAGTTGGAGATACTGCCCAAACAGAAAAAGACAATTTCTTCTCACTTTCACCACACAAATAATGCAACTTAAACTGACAGAATCAAACTCCACCAAAAGTAAGGAAGAAAGGCGAGCCATCTGTGCTGTGACAGCAATAAAATGGCCTGATATTGAAATGCAGAAAGTTGTAATGGAGGTACATATTGACCTTTATTTTTCTTTCAGCGGGTAGCATGAAGTGTCAAAGAGTTATTACTTTAATATCAGCTGAGATGAGGCCATTTGTTGTGGTGCATGTGTATCCAGGAAATCGCTGCTCTAACCATGTTTTTAGAAGCACTTTGACACTTTATTAAATCTTCTTGATGCTCTTTCAGCACACAGTGGTCTCTGTAGGCTGAGTGAGCTGCCACATAGGCTAGGCAGGAAGGTTTCTGAGAGTTCCTCTTCAAGTAAGCCAGCGTCATTTCCAGCTTGACCCAGCCCATATAGGTCCAGTGCTACTCTCTGTTACACTGTTATAGCTAAACACAGGTCTGCTGCCTTTAAAAATTATAGAAGGAAGGATAAGAACTGCTGACTTTATATTTCTGGAGATGTAACCGTACAAACATTTTCTCTAAAATTAGAACTTATCACTGCAGAGAAGGACCTGTAATTCTTTCAAAGGTTGCAAAAAGAGTGACCAGACCTGGAGCAATTTCCCCTCATTTGGCTGAGACTTTATAAATCACCTGTTGGGTGTTCGAGGCTACTAACTCAATTAATTTCAATCCTGCTTCCATCCAGATTTAAAGAGTACCAAAGGGGGCACTGTTAAACATTTGTTTGGAGTTAATTACTCTAATAGTTGTAAATTCTGCTTTAAATTCTAGGTGCAGTCAGGGGCACCTAACAGAATCACAGAATAGTTGTGGTTGGAAGGGACCTCTGGAGGTCATCTAGTCCAAACACCTGCTCGAGTAGAGTCACCCAAAGCCAATTGCTCAGGACCATGTGCAGATGGCTTTTGAATATTTACCAGCATGAACACTCCACAATCTCTCTGGGCAATCTGTGCCAATGCTCAGTCACCCTCACATTAAAAATGTTTCTTGAGGTTTAGAGGGAGAGTCCTGTGTTTCAGTTTGTCCCCATTGCCTTTGATCCTGTCACTAGGCACCACTGTCATCCTTTCACTCTTCCTTCAGGTATCTGTACACACCAATAAGATCACCCATGAATCTTCTCTTTTCCAGGCTGAACAGTCCCAGCTCTCTCAGCCTTTTCTCATAGAAGAAACGCTCCAGTCCCTTAACCATTTTTGAGGCTCTTTGCTAGAGCTTCTCCAGTAGCTCCATCTCTCTCTTTAATGATTTCAAAACAAATGTCTCATTCTAGTTGATAACATGATAGAAAACCACTGAAATAAATAATTTTCAGAATCTCATCCACAGCTCAGACTGGTCATTTACAGGATTCTTTTCTTTGCACAGAAAAGGAGAGACACTTGAAGGTGTTTATTTCCAATCAGAACCATACTGTGGCTGCCACAAAATTGGTTCCAAAACCACTGCATTTTTAGGATGCAAATAACTACATTGACACAATGAAGTCAGAACCTCTGAAATTAACTTTTTGTAGGAATGACTTCTACCAAATAGGTTGGAACCACTCTATGTTGGAACAACTACATTTTGCGAGAAACTGATCTTGATAGCATTCCTTCAAAATTCTCTATGGGAAGGCTATAAAAGGGAAATGAAAAATTACTCTAGCTGGAAGTAATGGTCCATTGCTTTTCTCCTCATTATGAACTTCACTATTGCAGAAGTGCATACTGTCATATTAATAAATAACCATACACTCACCCCCACTAAGCTTTGTAACTCTCTTAGGAATACATTTCTCCACACATGAAACTCTGAAAACATAGTTAAAACCATCTCCTTGTTCACACTGGGGCAATCCTACTTACATAAATGGGGTTGCACTAGAACAAAAGCAAAATACATCCCCATTACCCCATACGTACCAGAGTAAATGCAGAAGACTGACTCACTCACCTGGATGCTGGGCGGCGAACGATTTTTTCGGGTTGTAGTGGTAGCCATTGTAGTTGTGGTTTCCATGACTGTAGTAGACATTTCTGGTGGCACAGAGGTTGTGGGTGTCGTTCCCAAGATGGAAGGGACTTCCCCAACGAGTCGGACACTTCCATTGATTTTAATGTTAGGGTTGTTCTCCGCCGCCATGTTCAGCACTTTCAAGCCATTGTAATAGAGACCGGAGAGCTGGCCTTGGAAGAGACGCCCTCTGTCCTTCCCTCCTATGGCTATTTGCGCCTGGGTGTTGAAGATCGTTAACTGTCGTCCTAGTGAAGGGGGGTGAATAACATTATTGCCAGACATTTCCTTCACTTTGTATTTTACATTGAGCCCTGGCCAGAAATCACAGACAAAAAAGAAGTAGATTCATTCTTGGTAGTGATTATGATGACTGTAGAGAGACCATATGGAAATGTACTTCCTAAAGATCATTAATAAGGAAGATTAGCCTGAAAGCAAGAACACCTAAACCCAAATCTCATAATTCAGCATCCACTCACACATCAAAACTCTGGAGGACCTCTGAATCAGTCAGAAATCTGAACCCACTCTTTTAGATTTGGACCCATTTTAAACTACAAATAGGACTTCAATATGTGGCCGCTTTTCTATCATCAATTCAGATTACAGTACCTGTCAAGCTTTACCCTATAAATAAACCTTCTATTTTGACTAGTTAAAGGACAGGATTAATTCATAGAGCCACTTTTAATCATGCAATGGTTTTAAGGGGTGGCTTGAAGACAGTAAAACACCAGAAAAAACTGATGGTGATATAAGGATTGAGTAGGAATCTCATGACAGGATCAGCCATGAACTTTCACCTGTAAACTTTGTGTTGTGAAGGCTCACAAATCTAAACCCAAGAAACAACAAATGCAAACACTTGTGATGTCTGTGAAAGAGCAAAGCTTTTGAAATAGTGAAGATAACAGGGCTTCAGACAGTTAAGCCCCAGAAGGCCTACATGTGACTCTCCTTGTACAGACAGTGAAATTCAAAACTAGGCAGGTTATGTGGTTTAGTCAAGGTCACATCTTGACTGTTAGAAGTGGCCTAATATCATATATAAAAAAAAACGTGTTTATCAAAAATAAATCCAGGAACCATTGCCAATTCACCTAGGTTTGCAGGACACTCACATGACATTCAGTCTGGACTGCTCTATAAATACTGTTTTATCCCAGGCTGCACTAGTTGACCATGTTAAGAAATAAATTGTCCCATGAAGTTCAAATGCAGTGCCTATAACATCGCTATTCCTCAGAAGATCAGGGGCATGACACCTGGAATCTGCTGAATTAGCAGACAACCAGACTGGACAGAGCTCAGAAGAGTTATCAATGCAGCATCAAGTCAATCATCATTCAAATATCTTACTGTGCTTTCCCATTTTTACGAAGTTTGAAGTAGGTGTTCCCGTCCCATTCCCACTCCCCAGTTCTCATTTGTCATTGTCTCTGTCTAGTCCAACCTGATAAGAAGTGCAGATGCCACCATGTAGCAAAACAGCCTATAACCCACTGCTTATTCCTTCACAGCCAGTGGTTAGAGTAGATCAAAATATGAGGGGGAGCTCACCAATTTTGGTGGTCGTCGTGACGGGTCTCGAAGTCAAGTGGTGATGCGGTGTAGCATCATCTTATGGTGACAGGATGGACCATGGTGAAGAGAATGGGGACAAGAGAAGAAATGTATCTGAAAGTAGTTCCTGTCCCCAAAGAGGGCCCTAGCTAACTAAGCAACAGTGTATGGAGAGGTGTAACATACAGACACGTGGAGGTGGGCTGCACATCCCTTGTGCTCCTCACCCACAGAATTGTAAATGAAAAATTAGGACTTGATCAGGGTGGAGCAACTGCATTGATGAAGAAATGAGAAATAAAAATGGAGGGTATCCTTCTCCTGGAAAGTGTTGAAACACCTGATGCGATATTGTGCATCTCAGGAGGTTTTAAACTTGCCAGAGGTAACATATGTCTATTAAAACATCAACAAACATGCACTGAAGCCACACATCCTCAGAATGTAAACAGAGCCTTTACTCTTGTCTACGAGGAATATAGAATCCAATAACAATATCTGTCAAGATATTCAGCCCTCTCAGCCCAGCTCCTGTCTCAGTTAGAGGAAATGGCACTGTACACTGTAGAAGGCCAAACTCCTTTCCCATACTGTGTCCTCAGCATTTGCTTTTTCCTCTGTCCTGTTGTGCTTTAAATTTTTTAATGAGTACGGTGTAAGATCTTTACTACACCATTTTGCCTTCTCCTTATATGTTCTCTCTCTCTAGCAGTATTCCGTCTGTATTGTCCCTGCACCTATGAAACCAGACATGTCACTAGCCTCTGATCCCTCCTTCCCACCTCACTCATGACACAAGTACCAAGAACTAGAGGTAAGATGAGTAAATAACAGGGAATTGTTTCACTAAACTTGAAATGTTATCTCTGAAAATGGATGGAAGGTACTGACAGTTCAAAGTTTTCTATTTCCATTTCCAATCCTTTCTTCCTTTCAATCAATACTGAATCTTTGTTCATCTTTTGCCAAAGGGAAAAAGGTGGAAGGTAAGAAAGGAGAATTTTTGCTGCTCCAGTAGGAGAGCTCCCCAAACCAGGAGACAAAAGAGGTTCTCTTGCTTTTACTGGAGGATTACAACTCTCCTCAGGATGTCATCTATTTTAGCTCAAGCTCACAGCACAGCTTTAGACACGGCTGTCATATCTCCTGCTTTATTTTCAAGAATGAGGAATTAGTATATTAAGGTTGGGAAAAAAAAAAAAAAGCCATGTTTCCAATTCTGGGCCTTCATCTGTGCCTTCTAATTTCGAAAGAAAGTGTACACCAAGGAGGTGACCCAGTTCTAGTAAAAAAGGAACTTTTATTATACGTGGAGTCTTCATTGTTTGTTCCCTGGTTTTTTAGACCACGATTAATGCACTGCACCATATGGTTAGTGATGGAGACTACACTGCTACTAGAACTGGGTTTGCTAAAAGAACAATTACTTGTTCCAGTCACCTACAACCTGTAATTCCTCATTCTTCACTCTAAAATAGTGTACATTCACATGAATAAAGACAATAGGGAAATGCATATGGAATGAGAAAAAACCGTTGAGAGAATATACATTCAATTCTGCCACCATATGTCTCTTCTAATCATTTTTTGATGATATTGATTGCAAGCCCTTACTTTCCCTAAGTAAAATTTATTTGGCCACTGAATTTTATTGAAGAACTGTTTACATTAGTAAATTCTATTAGGTGTGTAAGGACTGCAGAATTACAGTCCTTTTTTCCACAGAGAGCTCTTCCTACTGCTATTTAGTGTCATACTGAAGATAAATTATGAGAATACTTTAAGTTTCTGAGGTGTTTTTAGATATTCTGAATAGTTCAGGTTCTTGTTTCTTTGTTTGCTCTCTCATTTTCTTCATTTGAAAAACTGAATTCTAATTAAAAATACCACAGAGAAATCTTAGGAAATTGTAACTTTTCCCTAGCACTAGGAGAGATTTTAGGCCTGATCTTGCAAATCCTAATTCACACTAATAGTTCTTGCGTCAAAAGTACAGTCACTCATATCAATGAGACTTTACAGGTACGTAAGAGAGATTTGAATAATTAAGGACTTCTGGGATCAGTCCTTTTGATGAGATGTTTCTGGGTCTTTATTAGCTCATCCAGTTGCAGAACAGGTAACATCTGTGCCTTAGCAGACACCAGGTATTGTGCTAAGGAAATCTGCTGGATTTATGACTACTCAAGTGGAACAATCTAAGACTAATACTTCTTTTGATATTCACATACATAATCTCAGTGAAGTTAATAGCATTTGATATTTTGCTCATTACACATACAATTCAAGACTGTAAACGTTGTCTCCTTTTAAAAATATTTTGAACTAATTTATAAAATTTAAAAGCCCCCAAAACCAGTAATGATGTCACTTCAGAAAGATGTTGTGCTATATTTTTTTTGCCAAGAATGAACTATTTCATTATTATGAATAACATAGCAGTTGTACCAAAGGAAGACCAAATCTATGGCATTGAAAAATGTCAGTCTTACCTCACCCAAGCCAAGAACTCATATAGGCAAGACAGCTGTTCTTTATACTGTCTTTCTCACAAATCTATTCCTCCATCCATCAGTCTGCTTTGTTCCATTTTGATAGCAAGCTACCCTTTCACTCATCATCTTTATAAAGTCTTCTGACAGGGGTTTCCATGTTACATTAATTCTTAGATGGATGACCAGATGGATAAGCAGGTTGGTGAACAGCTACATAAATTACTAATTCTTATAATGTTTTTTTTTTTTAATTTGAGTGGTACTTAAGTTGCTGAAAATGTCTATGTACTTTGGAATGAAAGAACAAAGCTATACTGTCTCAGGTGTTACACTGCACAATGTCATTCCCTCACACAAAGTGGGAAGACTGAATTTCCTTTCCCTTCAGTAAAAACATGGCTCTACCCTTCTAGCCTAACAGCACCCAGTGCTTTGAGAGGGTCTAAACAGTCAAATATTGTCTCTTTCAGACGCTAGTGCATGTGTGATTGCCTTTTGACAAAGCATCGATATCCACAAAAGGAAGACTTCAGTTCAAAACTTCAGGATGGCTTACGAATGAAAGTGCCTTGGCATGCTTTTAAGCTCAAACTTGGAGAAGCAGTGACATAAAAGAAAAGATCTGGCAGAAAATGAAAAAGGAAAAAAAAATCAAAGCAAACCCAAAACCAAACCAAAAGCAAACAAAGATGGGTATCTCAAGCACATGAATTGCATCAAGGAATTAGACATGCATCTGTTTTAACAAAATTAAGGCAATCATTGTCTTTAGTGTTAAAGGGACTTTAGCAATTCAGACTTAACAAAATTATTCTCTTTTTAGTGTTAAGCTTTATTTATCTGTTTTAGTTTGATATTGTAAATTACCAGGGCAACCCACTGAGACTCAATAAGCATTTTCTGTTTATTGTTATCTTAAAATTTATTTAAAATTTAGCTGAATTAACTATTCATAAAAAACTGATAGTAAAAAGTATTTCTTTTTTGGTTATACAAATATTTTGCCTTATTTTCAAAATACTTTAGCTTTAGTTATAAACATTACACCATTGTAGACCAAACCTGAAAAGCAGACAACACTGCCAGCTCTCATTGAAGTCACCAGGGAACGAGCGTGTATAACACTTTGCAGGATCAGGCCCTTCACATAAAAATATTTTGAGTGTATTTAGCCACATGCTTCCTGCCCTTAAGTTAATTCATACTGGATAAACCAATTTGTTAATTCAGCTGAGGTTAGAAATTTGAAACAGAACTTAAATTTTTCCAGTCCTACAAAAGATTCGTTTTGCTTCTTGGAAAATGTGTTAACAACCATTAAATAAGCACAGAAAATGCAAGATCTGAGTTCAAAGGTCACCCCCTTCTATCAGCACTATTTTTGTAAAAGGAAACAAGAGAAGATTGTGTTCTGCTTTTTCTAGACTTCACAGCAAGGAGTTACAGTGATTTTTTTCTTTTTTTAATATCACATTTAGTATAGAGGGAGAAGATCTTCCTGACTTAAACTCCACTGTATCACCAAGAGCCTAGTCCAAACCTTACTGAAATCAGTAAATTATTCTGTGACCTTCAACAGGCTTTGAAATGGGCTCTACATCCAAGATTTTTTTTCCCTTCGAAATTCCTGACAAGAAAATATTACTGTTCTGACATGAGTCCCATTTCAACAGGTCATGGACTGTGTGCAGAACTTTCACTCAAGCCCTTGGGACTTATTCAGGTTAACAAGTCTTTTGCTGAACCGAAGCCAATTGCTCCAGGCAAACCCACAAAATTAAGTAGCACTGCCTGAGAAGATGCTAGGGAAAAATTTGACCCACAACTTAGACAAATGTATCATTTGAGTGTTCAAATGGTACGCCAGACATACCATAAAAATGACAGAACAATCATCTTTCTCTGTCTCCCACATTGTAATTTAAATGAAAACGTAAAAAAATGTTTTCTTTACAACACTTTTAAAAATTGTTTAATCATCTTAATATAATTTGAAAATACATAGCCATAGTGGCTAATCAGACTCATGAGAAAAAAAGAAACTTAAAGGAAGTGGTTTAACAAGTAGATTTTAAAATCTCTTAAGAAAACTTCGATAATAAATATAAAAATGTAGCTTAAAACCAAATCATGCAGTGGTTAAATTGCCATAATACATGTTGTTGCTCTTCACTCTTCTTCATTTGTTTTTTTTTAGAAAACATCTCCTGAATTTTCGCTTGTTTGTTTGTCATTACTATTATAGCAAGCTTAGAATTCCGTCCCTTTAACTGCATTTTAATAGCAATGTATTATAGCATGATTTATCAACATATGGCAGGTGGAAGCTGACACAAATTATAATGAAAATTAAAACAGTCATTTATGCAGCAGGCGATTATCATTTAAGAAACATTTATTTGCAGGCTTTAAAAATGAGAGTTTAGAATCAAATGGGTTTAAAATGAAAGTTTTAATGACTGTTACCTTTTTCCTGCAGCCACTCCTCTACAGGCCGGTTATATTTGAAGGGGATTTTCTGTTTTACCATTTGGAACCGTTCACTATCAGTGTTGCCTTTAAAGTTTAAAAAACAGCTTAAAAACAATCTGAAAAGTCAATGAAATAGTTAAAACATCCTAGATTTTTTGGTTCTTTTATGACCTTATTTAGCTATAAATAAACAAGTGCACATGTGTGTACATATATTTGAAAAGAGAGAGATTTATCTTTAGTAAAGTGGAGAATAGTTATACATCAATGGCCTGAGGTTCTGGAAGGTCGAAGAAATTAAATCCTATGAAAAAGATATCTCAGATTCTCCTCAGAGTATTTGTTTATCTGAATTGGTTAGAAGGCATGTGTAATTTGTCTGTGACATGAGACCTTGAGTGAACTCAGTGCCATGAGTTAAAACATTTTGATCAGAGTCTAGATCTGATTGCATAAGGACATGGCACAATATGTCACTCACGTAAACATACATTTAGTAGCAATTTGATAAACCTTCTTGCACTAGTAGAAGACACATGTTAATACTAGAAACCCAATAAACAGAAAAAAGAAAGAAAAAAAATAAGAAATCAATGCTGAAGGGACGTAATAGAATTAGTTTAAAAAAAACCCAACCAACCTAAGAACGGGAAGACAGATAGGAAAAAAAAAAAGAGGAAGAGCTGTTAATTAGGGATATGTGAAGACTTGCGTTCAATGACGAAAGACTTGGGCCTGTTGCCAGAATAAAGTAGAAGCTTAGAAACTAATTTAAATAAAAGCAGAAATAATTAGCCAAGATGTAAATTCTGGCAAGTGCAGTTCCATTGTTCCATGTTGATGAATAATAGAATTACCCAGTAAAGTACATTTTGAAGGAAAGCTCTTATTACTTGTACAGAGAGGATAAGGATTCACACAAAGCCTCAGTCCAAATTCCCTGACTATTAGAAAATTGTACAGGTCAGATGGGTTGGGACAACCTAAAATAGAAAGGACCAGCTCAGTTAGGAGAGACAGTGAACATGACCATCATTCTGCTTTTTCATTCTCTTCAGCTACAGTCCCTTTCTGACTCATTCTGGGTTTTGCTTCAAATATTATTTTTGCAAAACCTTTTCAGTCAGATAGGCATATAAAGAGTGCATCTTTACAAGCATCATTATAATACTGTAGAAAAAGGAGTAAGGCCCCAGCTCGCTGAAGAAATGCTACCGTAAACAGAAGTTCAGTAGATCAGTTGTGCTCCCATCTGTTTTGAATAAATGGCAATCCAGAGTCAGCAACTGCTCTGCACAATTTGCAGTACTGCCTTTAAAGTCCCACATATAAATAACTTAATGCAGCTTCATATATATTTGACTTTCTGAAACAGATACTGTAATCTTTTTTCAATATAAATACATACTAATGAAAAAAAGAGGTTACTAAATAATATAAGTCCACCCAGTCAACAGCAAACACTTCCATTCTGCAACGAATATGACTGGTAAATCTCATGGGTCTGATAATCTTTACTGTGTCACTGCTGTTCAGAGATGCTGCCAGTCTGTATGAGGTACGTGCTGACCACAGCTATGCTCTCCAGCAGCATCCTGTTATGGCTTTCTAGCACAGGTGAGAGGCACTATAGCAACACACCAGCTATAATTCCAAAAGGATTCACATGAATCAACCTAAGATTTAGGGGTATTTGTAAAAATCATCATCTGTATCTCCGTAAGATCAGCTGTAGGGAAAACAGCAATTTGGATTTGGGTTAGTATCCCCAACTATAAAGGTGAACATTAGAATATTGCTGCTTATTTGGGGCAACAGGTAAAGCAAAGCAAAAACATTTAACAATAGCTTTACTGGCCCAATTCTTTATTACCTTCCTGGAAATTCATCTGCTTTTTAACTGTCTTGTAACAGATTAATTGTGGGAAGCTGCTATTGCACATCATAGAAATATCCATTTAAGCACCAGCTGACACACACTAAATGTTCCAATTTCTCTGTTGCACCTCAGATACCTGGCATATACAACTGGTTACTTGGATAAACTAGAAGGAAAATATTGAAAACACTCTCTGTCAGTAATTTATCAAATCATATTAAATAATGTACCATGGTGGCTTGGAGTCACTCACAGATATTAAGTTACCTTTAAGTACATTCTCAGCTCTCATAATTCATATCGGGACCAACAAAAAGTCAGGTCTGTACTTCTATGAATACAGATTCCTAAACAGAAAATTTGAATCATGTTCAGTGGAGGGTCCAAGAAAAAAATTGATAAAGAGCAGCTGAGGTAATATAAACAACAAAAACAAATGAAAAACCCTACCTAAAGCTAAAGAGACAGTAATATTAACAAAACAATGATGTTTGATATATTTCTTAGTAACAAGCTTATGATTAGTATAAGCTGAGGTCATGTAGATCAGGTTTTTTTCCACTTTCTTAACCTAAAGGATAGCTTTCTTTCCTGAAATTTCTCCCATCCATTTAAGCCTGGGGAAGTTTACACTCAAAGGAGAGAGAAGCAAACCTGCTGGTTTGGGGAGAACAGAAACAAAATTAAGTCAAGACCACTAGATAAACAATTTCTTTTTTAAGATCATTTTATAAGGCATTCAGTTTATCCATTAGACATTTTCTCTACATACTAATCTATGCTCACCAAAACAGGTAAGTCTTGTAAATACAATCGTAAACAATCTCCATCTCCTTTAGTATATTTTTGTTCTGTTGCAGTGTGCCTAATAAGAAAGGAGCACTAGGTCCTGAAAGATGCTCAGGAAGCATTTCAATGGCAATTAAATGCCTAATTTCTCTGTCAACCCAGACCTGAACACTTACAGAAAGGCTGCTACTATATTGCATGTGATAGAGAAAGATAATTTCAGGAGGTTGTTCCCCACTTTATAGAGTATATTCTGCGTTAGGACTACTGGTTAGATGAGTGCATTGATATCATAATATTGATGGGCAAGCACATTTTCTATAGTCCCAAAGAAATTCTGTACCACTATTTCCTAGCAATAAAAAACTTCACTGGCTTCATTTGGTATTTACATAAGTAACCTTTTACTGGTAGCAATTAGATCTTTTTCAGAATAAAGTTCAAAGGAATACCAGAGTCAGCCAGGGGCTGGCATGGAGTGCTTCTTCCTCTCTGTGGAAGGCTGATTGTAGAAAGGAAAAAATGTAGTGGATTGAAATTTCTCAGAAGTAGGGCATCTGACAAGAACAGACCAACAAGACTAAGGTAACAAACAAAGTGGGACAATCAAAGACATGACAAGGAAAAATGGGTTTCTTATAACTCTAGACCTTCAAGAAAGCCAGAAACAACAACTATTCCCCACCACATCTTTATAAATTGTTTTTTTGGTTTTTTTTAAAATCAGGTTTAATTTAATTTTATTATTCTTATTATTATGCAGATATATTCAGCAAGATTAAAATACATATAAAAATCATACCTTTAAAAGCTACAAAAAATTGAAGGGCATTTGAAAATTCAAATAAGTTTAAATTGCAACATTAGTATCTGATCTATTCTTTTTTTGTTTTGCTTTTAAGTTTTATTTCAGACAGAAGTAAGAATGATTTTTAAAACATGTGCATGAGAATGTCTTTACTCATATACCCAGTTACAACAGTGAGTTAAAGAACAAGCTTTTCATTATTAAGTGTTCAGGATAGTTATTAAATATAACCATTAAAACTATATAATTACTAAATTAATACTGACTTGGATTTGTGCTTTTAAAAAATAAACACTGCATTTGATATGAGAGTTCAAAAAAGGAAATATCATGGTTTGCAACACGAAGTAACGCAAGTTCAACATGAAGTAAGCCCGCTGGACCTCTGACAGCCATGATGTGATTAAGCGGGGTTCTTGTCCATCTTCATGCACAGAAATTTTCAGTAACAACCCTATTGTGATGTCATTGCAATTCCCCTCTAGAGCTGAAAGATACACATATTCAAACAACCCCTTCATGTAACTAATGTAGATCCTCTCTTTTTTCTCTTTGACTCCAGCTCCAATTCAAGGCTGTACTTCAAAATAGAATACAGAGGACAGAGTCATTTGAATTTATCTTAGAAAATACTTTAATCCCCAAATTCTTCTGCATTCAGAATCAGTGTGGGTCTCAAAGGTCTGCAGGATACAAATTCTTATAATAAAATTGTGTTGATTAGTTTTGCTACTTGTGAGTTACCAAATATTTTTCCTCCCATAGGTTCTAGCTGCTTAAGTGATTCAAGTACCAACATGAACTGCTCATTTAAAATAAGTTTCTTCTTTTTTCCTTCATCTGCATAATAAATTCCTATATACCAATATGATCGAGGATCTGCTTAGCCACTGACTTCTTCTAAAGAGCCATACCTCATAAATGCATCCTTTCACCTATTTTTATTTCTTTTCCATGTAAAAACTTTAAAGCAAAGCCAAATGTGAACACAAAGATTGAAAAAAATCTTCTGTCCCATTCAGGATTTACATTAACAATTTACAGAAATTCTGTTGCATCTCCCAAGTTTTCCAACAAACTAGAAAGCAACCAGGCTCTTAGGACCTCAAGGATTTTAATGGTAACATTTTGAGACCTTCTGGATGCTTGAATCCTGGTTAACCTGAATATTCAAAATATTTCAAATACTACAGACATTCCTGAGGACTAAATACTTTGAAGAGGAATATGGCACAAGAGTTCCTTTTTTTTTTTTTAGATTTTTTTCTTTTGTCTTTTTTTTTGTGTGTGTGCTGGTTATTTTGGGTTGGTTTTGGGGTTTTTTTGCTTTGTTTTGAATGCTTCCTCTTTCTCCCAAGAAAATCTGGCATTTCAATCATAAAAACCAGCCTACTGGTTAAATATGATCAGTTGGCAGTCTTCTGTCTTTTACTGAAGCTCTCTGTATTCCTGCTCCACAGATTATACAGATAAAAATATCAGATGCACTTTGAACTTTAGCTTTTGATAATCTCCAATTTAGGCCAAACTAAAATGGAAAAAAAAAATCAAAATAATTTGCTTGTGCTAATCACTACTGGCAGTTCCCACAGGAAATACTTTTGATATAGTGCAACAGTCCAGGAGGAGACAGTTTAAATTTACTCATGGGCAAAAGGAAATTTTCTTCCAAAACCCTTCTGTGATGGATGATGGTTTGTTTTTTCTGCTCATGGTTCCTTTAAGAAAACAGACAGCCTTTATTGCATTAACCTTATTTCTAAACCAAAATGGATTCGCTAAGCCAAAGAAAGTAAAGAGCAATTGAAGCTCTGAAAAATGTTGCTTCTTGGCCTAGATACATATCATGATGATTTATTTCCTCTTTGGTGTGAAAGAGAAAACCTCAAAGGTTCTAGCAAATTGCACTGGGCAGAAAGAAAGTACTCACTTTCAGGTGGAATATTAATCCAACCTAATGTGTTGTCAAGTCTGTGAAGATGCTAAAGAGAATACCGTAAGAAAACACTCATCTGCCCTAAAGTACTGTCAAAGGCTGTTCTATGAAGAGACACTGCAGTAGCAACATTTTCTTCATTGCTTCTAAGTCTTTAAAAAGAATGAGACATTTTAGCTAACGAGCTGTTATTAAATGAAAGGTGCTACAGTGAGACTAATGATTTAAAAAAAACCATCTTGGTATCAGTGTTCAAGGTTTAAAATTATTCCACCTTTTTCCCTGTATCATAGGTGGAATTTCAGTAGGAGAAGGACTTGTAAACAGCTACTGTCTGATAGCTGAGTTCACTCAGTGACCTTTAAAGCCAACTCCCCTTGAGTTTTTATGGATGTCCATAATCTCACTCAGATTGACATACATTTAATTGACATCATCATGGGAGAGAGGTAGCCTGCTACAGCATGCAAAGTTTATCTTGGAAGGCTAAATCCTCTGCTAAGATAAACTGACTCAGTTCAGTTCAGCCCCAAAACTCTTCTAGAGCTGATGCTGTCTGCCCTGGAAAAGAAGACTTGCATGCATCAAGGAGAAGCTATCTTTTTTTTTTCTCTAATATCTAATAAAGGACACAAAAGTTTCTGAAGTGTGTTTGTGATTTGCACACAATGAACCTCTTTAACCACTTCTGTTTTCAGGCAGTTGCACTTAAAAACTTACAGTCCACTGAACTGCCCTATTTTCACATTCCCTTAAGTCCATATTTTGTTTTAAATCTACAAAGTACAACCACCATTTGTTCATATTTTGTATTCAGCTAGAAAACCAAGACAAGTCTATTAGTCAGGGACTAGAGTCTGTTAGTAGGACTAGAACCTTATTCCATAAATCAGAAAGGAATAACAACACTACAATCAAGTTTTAGCATCAGGTCTGGTTATGTATAGCTGTTTATTTTGTTGTGTTACTGTAAGACCATATTGTGGTTTATGTTACGTAAAATAAGGAATGTTTACATTAAAAATCTCTACTTATAGTGGCTTTTAGAAAACACTTGAAAAAAAGTCCAAACCTGAATGGCTTATACAGAAATGAAACAGGATTGCCATGCAGCTAACGGAAATAATTACAAGGCAGATGATCAGGAATCTTTCTAACAACTACAAACTATCCCTCTACAAATGCTTGCAAAGCTTCAGTTTTGCCTTGTGTAACGAGGGGTGCTATAGAAGATTAATTCAAATTTGTGATTTTATTTCATTTGATGGGATTGAAGAATAGATATTGTTCAGCTTTGCTTCAGCTCCTGTATATTATATTTTTTCTCTGCCTTCACTGTTCAATAAACTTGCATCTTTTGATAATGAATTCTCAATTTATTTATTGTCCTCATTTTCCCCTTAGTCCTGGATGCCCTTGACTTTATCTTCAATTCCCTCTCATCACATTGTTTGCTGGAAGCAGCACCTTTCCTTCCGTTCATCTCACTGTGGACTGGAGTTAAAAGCTGACCTTCACACTGCAACTCTCCTCAGCTCACTGCCCTCATGACAAGGTCTTAGTAATATGAGTACTAAAAATAAGAGAAAGAATTAGCAAGCAAGGCTACAACAGCAAAAGTTACTCAGGCAACTGGAGTTCTTTCCAAGACTCTAGTGACTCAACCAAAAGCTTTATGCTGCTGTCACTTTCTATTTTATCTGATCTTTTTTAGTCTGAAAAGCTTGGGGTCCTAATTCAAGGCAAAGCACCATTCAGTCCAAAATCATTGGACAATTCATAGGCAAACTAGGAGAGAGGAGTTTAAATGTCTGTCCAGAAGGTATAGGTAACAGGGGCCATCATGATATTAGTAAGACCAAGGAAGAGTTGGAGAAGTCATCTAATTCACCGCTTTGCTCCAGGACAAGATCAGTAACATTTCAACCTCCCTTAAATTGATCTTTCAATCCTGTTTCGGATTACAAGAAAATGAGTGCCTTACCCTCAATAATCTAACACAGAAGGACTGCAGGAGGAAAAAAAAAAAAAAGAAAACTCAAGACTAGCAAAGGTGGAAGAAGGTTAATCAAAGTTTTTCAAGCATACAGAAGGAAAAAAAGTATTGTGAGAAATGTGACTCAAGTCTTATTTTATATGCACAGATTATACTGAATCATTTCAGCCCTATAGAAGCTGAGGCCATGGGTATGAAATAAAACAGTCTGCTTTAGATCTCATTTAACCTATGTGGAAAAACTGAACTAGTGTACAGTATAGAGAATGCAATTATCAGTTCAACCTTTATAAAAATAGGAAACAATTTGGGTGTCTACATTACTAGATGTTTGAGATGTTTTGTAAGGAATGTGTAAATAATTGGGTTTTTTCACTGACCAGATCCAAATTAAGCTCCATATCAGGCAGCCAAGGCTAAAGTGATTATTAAAGAACAACTGAAACTAAATATTGATCTTTCCATTTTAAACAAGAACAAATTTCATTTTGCAGAAAGAAATATGAAACAGAGACCAGAATAAAATCCACTGCTACTGTCCCCATATCCCATTTCTTTGATTCCCTTGTGAAAGGTCACAATGTGATTTATATAGCCCAGTGGGAACAAGCAGCAATAACCAAATGCCTAAAGCACTTCATTTGTATTGACACTTTAAATTCTATTAACTCCCATTTATCTAGAGGCTGCTTTTCTGTTTTGTGCATTATGCAGTCAGGACAGAGACATGCAGAATCTAGTTTACATATTTTGGGTTAGGCTACAAGGGTGCAACTATCTTGCTTCCAGGAGCACTGTGAGACTGAAAACAGTACAATTGCCTTTGCAAGTTGCATGGTCTAAGGTAAGAAAATCCATGGCTTTATACCTGCCTCATGAAGAGTCTGTGGCTCACTATCACAGCCCTGCAAACAAGCACTGGGGTAGACAGCTAGCTTAGGTCTTACACAGTCAGCATGGCCGTAGGATTAGAAAGAGCACTGACTCCTGCAGAACCGCTTGGGGCTCAGTGCTCTGTGCTCCCCATTCAAGAAGGGCTTCTCTTTATGTTTATCAGACATCACACTGAAACCACGACTCCTTGTTGGAAGGTGCCAGCAGGAACTCCAGTATCTGCAGTGGCAATCGGCTCAGTTCCAGCAGGACTTGCAGTCTCTCCCTTGGTGCTGGCAGTGGTGGAGCTGGGTTGACTCCATTAGAAACCTTCAGATGTTTCTGGATCTCATTTCACTGTGCACATATGATCAGGGAGATAATATGGGGAGTTGAATACACAAATAGAGCATGTACAGTCTTTTCCCATTAGTAGAGTGCTGACTATAGGGAGGCTGCTCAGTAAGTGACAAAGTAACAAAATCATTGGCCCAGAAAAACTTTCATACTCAGTGAATTGCAGAATATTTTCTATTTAAGCCCCTAAAGATAAGATTGGCACTTTATCCCCAGTTTACTGATTGGAAAACTGAGCGATAGAGTGGTAAAAGCATTACCCAAGACCGCAGGGAAGGGCACCTCTAAAGCCAAGCCTGGGATTTGGGAACTTCTGTCTCCAAGCCCCATGACTGGCCCCTTTGATTTCTAACCATCCTTTCCCACAGTTGCTCTGCTTCAGTCTGCAGCATTGAATTTTAATCATTTTGTGCTTTCCAGTGCCTTCAGTGACCACGGAGAAGGCTGTTGTGGATGCATGAGCCTCTTCTGTCACTGCATGTCAGCACGTCAACCTGGGATTACAGCTGGCACTGTTCTTTCTGCAGGCAATGTGATCAGAAAAGCACAAAGTTGTTGTTCAAGCCCCTGATCCCTCAGGCCAGATGTTTGTTTGCTCATTCTTACTGTGCACACGTATGTGTATGAGAGGGAGACAGGGACAGAGGGAGAGTCAGAGAGAGAGAGAGAAGAAAGAAAATATATTGTAACAGCTCTGTTTGACCAGAACTAACCCAGGAGAGAAATGTAAATATACTCATCTCTGGGATCTCACTGCACTGTGCTGTTTAGCAGGATTCTGTTTAGTCTGAATCCCCATCTGAGAAATATTTCTTCTTCTTTCTTTGCACTACATTATACAGCTACATTTTTTGTACCATCAAATGACTGGATCAATAGTAATTGGTTGGATGGGGCTCTGAGCAAAGTAGTCTAGTGGAAGGTGCCCATGGCAGGGGCATTGGAACTAGATGATCTTTAAGGTCCC
The DNA here is from genome assembly GCA_013396755.1 of Sclerurus mexicanus. NCBI lineage: Eukaryota > Metazoa > Chordata > Aves > Passeriformes > Furnariidae > Sclerurus > Sclerurus mexicanus. The sequence goes on from VWZF01003291.1 coordinate 463,722, forward strand.
TCCCAGCTCACACCATTCTGTGATTCTAATTGATCTTATGCCAGCAAAAGAGAAATTTATCAGAAATCTGTGGTGATAATGTTTATGCTTAGTACCTGGACACTCATAAAATCATGGACCAGAAGACACAAAAAAATTAGAACAGCTCATAATACATAAGGATTCAGACAGTTAGGATACAAATGCTTATGTGAGCAGCTGTGTAATTTGTCATGGAATTGTTAGCAAGACCAAGCTATCAAGATATACCTATATCTCTTACTATGTAAATACTATTAATGGAAAATGGCATAGTGATGATTTTAGAAAGTGTTTTTGATGTCAAAGAAATACAAGTCAAAAAAAACATGATTTGGATCTGTTTCATACCATAGCAGCTCAAGGACTGGGACTTAAAGGCTTGTAATAAGTATAAGAATGTAGTGACAATATTTAGGGGAGTTGCCTTGGTCCAGGGGTCTTACATCACATACCACAAGGATCAGAACAACTAGGCAGAAAGATGCACCAAGTGCCTTGTGGATACTGTATCTTTGCATACTTTAAGTGACCATTCTGACATAGAGCAAGCCTAGGATTGGGGAATCTTAAAGCTCATTTCTTCAGGAGTTACAGGATATGCCATACTACCATTGTCAAAGGTTAACAGAACACATCATAAGCATTCACTCTGTGTTGCAAGAATTTATCTTAAAAAGAATCCTAGTCCATAAGACTAAGCTAAGAGGGAAGAACTGAAATTTGAGAATCAAGATCATCAATGGAAAAAGAATAAGAGAAATGGAGAAAAATTACAGATGCCACTAAACTGCTTAGGTTTTGGTTTGTCATGGTTTAAACTAGGCTGAGCAATGTGGTCACAATACAGCAGAGTAGTTTCTATCAAATTCGAGCTGGAGAAGAAGTAGGAGTGTTTCCACATAATCATGTCTCTCTGAATAAATTAACGAGGAGAAAAAAGAAAACATTTGCTTTCCAACTGAGTAAGAAAAATGTAATGACTGTAGACATGATATAAACACATACCACTTATGTGACCTCATATTTCAGATCAAAAACTAAGCATAATAAGAGGGCAATTTTTATAGAAGGACATATTTTGTGGTATATTTGTTGCCAGGGTGGGTTAGTCCAGTTCTCTGGAGCATCAGACACTTGGCTGCATTCAGACTCAAGAAGCTTGATTAGATTAACAAACACGCTCTGGGAGGACAGAAAAAAGATCCCAAAGCCAGGACCATTGGACAGAAGTGTCATTTTGACCACTAAGCCAAATTTTTTTCTGATGTATTTAGTACTAACCTGCAGATTTGACATTTAGTCTGATTCAGGAGGGTGTAAGAATGCTGCTACAGTAACTCAACTAATAGCATGCAGCAATATAATACATACCTCTGTTCTTGTGGACAGCACTGACAAAAAGTTTTGCTCAAATTGTCAGCACTTTCTGGTAGTATTTTCTTTATCCAGGCCATAAACAAGGTAAGGTATATAGGATAAATTAAAACTAGTATTGCCTCTGTGGCATGTATTTGCATGTTAGAAGAACCTTTTATGTGACTGACACATAGCAGTAATAAAGACTGCTATAACAGAATGCTCAAGAACTATCCATGGGATACTGGATGGGAACAAGGCGGTCATGGCATGAAGATACTATTCTGCGTGTATCCTTAGGTAAACTCTTTCTTTCACTGCAATTGCTGTAAACAATACTGTCATGTTTGTTCTGCTTGGTTACCTTACATGTCTTCATAAAAACCCATGCATTTCCTTCTTTTTTAACCCCAAGCTGACAGAAATTCCAATGCTTCATAGACTGCCAGTCACAGGGGCTTGAGGTACTTGCCGAAGGCAAGCCTGCAGCTCACTCAAACTGAATGTAGTGTGTTGTAAGAGCCTTGGTCAGTTTTGAGAAACAAAACTTCAACAGGAGCAACGTGTATTGGAAGCCACAACATAACCACTTTTTTTTGGTTTTCTGCCTTTCCTCTCCTCTGCCCTCAAAGACAGAACTTGGAAGAAAAGCCCTACAGCACTTAGATCAAATTCTTTGAGGATGGGACAAATTGGAAATGAACCACGGCTCCATTCTTTGTGTGGGAAAGCAAAACATGAAGTACGCAGAAGTTAAACTGTGAGAGTGATGGCAACATTTATGCACTTTTATATTATTTCTGATCCTATCTCATCATCCAGTATGGACACACATGCATTAGTATGGGTGTTCTTGCACAGATTCCACAGTATATTTGTTTGTTGGTAACTTAAAGTGTGTAGGTTCATATGTCAGTGTATATAGGGACCAAAACTTGAGTGTTCATATCATGTAGTCATATTTATCAATTTTCCAACCTTATAAATATATTATAAATGTTATGGCCCTGCAGTGACAAGCTACAATCAACTCCTGATTTCATCAACTTGTCATGCTTTAATCATCCCTCTTGGCAGATCTTTCAACATATGTCACAGTACTGCCTTCAAAATGTGCTTCTCCAATTCATTTTTATTAACCCTGTCTTTTTATATGTTTTAGGCTCATTATGAAATGCAGTAAATCTGTCAAAGGCATTTTATATGCTGTCTCCAATTCATGCTGATAGGAAGCATCTGAGAGCTCATTTAAGTCCCACAAAATGAGTACAATATGAAAAGTCAAACCACACAAAAAAGTATATGACAAAAAGTCTGGGGATCACATTCAGCCTAGAAGGCTAATCAAAATTCAGTGCTCTTATTTCTTAATCATTGCCCACTCACAAGGGCATTTGGATAGGAAAATATTAAGAGCACAATGGGATCTGGCAGTACCACAACAAAATCCATTCAGCTTGCAGATCAAGCAACATGTCTCATTAATGACTCCAAACAGTCCAGCACAAGATCCATGTGCCTCTTCATGGAGGAAACTGGAGTCAGCCAAACTTGTTACTATTACCTTGATTTCAGAAGCAAGGTTTCAGAAGTGAGGAGAGAATAACTGCCTCAAGCCTGAGGGAAGTAAGGAATTGTTAAAGGGGCACAAGAAGACAAAAACCAGACTTTTGGCAGGGCATGAGGGGTGGAAAGAAGAGGGAATGAGATACCAAAATCACTTTGCAAGTGACAGAGTGAATTTGGGAGTGGGGGAGGAGTCAGGTTCTGCAAAGAACAGAGAACTAGTGATTTTCTCTAATAAGACTCAGTTACAAATATTTGGAAATCACTGAAGTAGTACAATATGAGCTGTGCAGGAGTACTGTGCAGGGATAAGTACAAATTTAGAAAAGAAGAACTTGTTGCAATGACTCAGACATCCCAGTTAGTTCAACTTTTGAGTTTGCCTTGTTAATATCCCAATCAGCATTAGACTTTGCATCACTGAGCTCACAAGAACTAATAATCAGAATATTACATACTATTTACAATATTAGTGCTCCTATCAGCTGAATAAAGGTTATGTAGTCTTCTCTTAATTTACCCAGTGATGCTACTATCAGACCATCTAAACTTATCTTCTCCTTCTTGTCTAATGCATTATAAATCAAATAAAGCAAAGTTGGTAGAGGTAATATCTCATTTATAACAGTTAAAAAATACATACAAGGTTTAAGAAACACCAGACCTTAAAAAAATTGCAGAGGGATAACACTAAAATGTCATTGATGAAAAAAAAAATCAAGAACTTATATATTGAGAAATGAGGTTGCTTTTTTCAACTGTATTGGACTGACTCAAAAAGACTATTCCTCTTCAGTAATTTTCTCTTGGTTATAATTGATGACTACTAGAGGTACCACACACTGCTTTTCTCCATAATTAAAGCAGTCTTACTTCCTAGAAGATTAGTGTTAACTCTGTTTCACAAACATAAGGCTTAAGTTACCTTTACTGGGTCAGTCAGCAGTTAGCAAAACACAGAGTACAGAGAAGCTGGCTCTGTCCCCTGCTTCACTCTTGAGAAATCTACTGTCTCCCCATATTCAACATAAAGTCAGTGAGATGAACCCAAGCCAGCATGAACAAAGAATCTGGACGGAACCTTATGAGACCTTCTGCTTCAAGGACAAGATAGCGGTGATATATAAAAATCATCAGTCATGGGCGGGAGCTGTTTTCTACACCTCCCCTGTATGCTTTACATCAAACAAATCCCTGCTAAATTTTGTCTTTAACAACTACAACAGCCACTGCATTATCTGAGGAAATTCCTCATCATAACAAGCTCTAGTGTGTTTTGTGTAATTCCTTTACAAATAACCTTGAGCCTTCTGTATGTCCTCTTAATATCTCAGGAGAGGATCTCACTTTCTCCTCCTCTCTTCTTCTCCTGGCAGTCTCCCCCTCCCCACCCCAATTATCTCTTGCTGTCTTCTGGGTGGTTATGTTTAATCTCAGGATTAGGCAGAAGCCTGCAGTTTGCCTTGAACAGCTTATCAGCTTCCAAGAGACATTTACAGGGAGAGAAAGACTCCAGTTTTGATAGCAGTAATTGTATTTAGCTTGTAAGATACAAGGCTATTTATCTCACGGCTGGGAAATCACAGGGGGAGAGAAAGAAAATGTTGTTGATAAAAACTAAATAAAACCGGAGAGGAGAGGAGAGGAGAGGAGAGGAGAGGAGAGGAGA